>SJYW01055795.1:378212-390590 GCA_006410735.1 Raphicerus campestris | reverse complement strand
TCAGTGGTAAAGAATCTGCCTGCCAATGCAGGACACATCGCTTTGATCCCTGATCCAGGAAGATCCCCTGGAGGAGGACATGGCACCCCACTGCAGAGTTCTTGCCTGGAAAATCCCACAGGCAGAGGAGCCTGGTGGCTACAGCCCATGGGATCGCAAAGAACTGGACATGACTCAGCAACTGAACGACAAATGTAAAATAAATACATAAAAATAACTGCAGATAATTTCTATTAATCCATGTATCTTTAAAATTAAATTCAAACCACTCCTATACTATGGTACAAAAATACTCTCATTACTAAAACACTCAATTGGTTTTTTAGCTTTGCTCTATTTTGATTATAAAAATGTTATAAAGAAAATCACTTTATAAATTATTAAAGTTAGTTTCTCACAAGTATTATTTAACCAACCACTATAAAGCTTGGTAAAATAAAATTACACTTTAAATAGTGTTCAATAAACCTTGGCTTGATTTTCTAAGGCTTTGCAATGCTTCATTAAAAAAAAAAAAAGAAAAACACGATACTGTCTCCCTACTAAAATCACAGGTTCTTTGCTAAAACCAACACCTTAGTCCCATTAGCACGGAATATAAATCCCTCCACTATTGACAGTGTACTTATAATCCCAAGCCTTGGGATTTGGTGTGTCTGTGAATATAAGTCACCATACTTAACCTCTATTTATCTTGGCTGTCTGCTCTGATTAATTGCACTCATGCGCTCACAACGATCTCTAAATGGGCTGTTATTATATCGGCTGTCATATTTCATATAGATGGATCTTCCTGACGAAGAACCTGATCGATTGAGCAACAAGCTGCTGAGATACGACCCCAGCCAAGACCAATGGACGGAGCGGGCGCCCATGAAGTACTCCAAGTACCGGTTCAGCACAGCCGTGGTCAACAGTGAGATTTATGTTTTGGGTAAGGAGAAGCTAAATGACTCCTTTTATTTTTCTCAGCAGTTTGCCTCCATGAAAATGAAATATTCTTCCTTCTCGCATCCCAGCTCAACTACACACACCACTAGCCTCCAGTGTTCTTTCATCTTCTAGAGCACAGTCAGATAAGATTTCATGAAAGCCCACTGACGTGTTGAAAGCAAAGTCACTTTTATCGATTTTTTCAGTCATCTGGAATCCAGGAACAGTAGTGGTACATCATTATATACCCACCAGGTACAATGCTGTGAAAAGGCAGCAAGCCTTTGGCCACCTCATGTGGATCAAAACGCAGGCTTTAACGACCAGTTGGCTCTCTGCACTAATTCAAGAAACAGGGAGAGGGCAAGAAAGTGCCACAGGCTGTGGCAGCCCTCCTCACTGCCTCACTCACCAGGATCCCACTAAGGTGGCATCACACGATGCTTTATCTGAATGCATTTGCCCCTTATCTCTGGAATGCGCGTGTGTGGTCTTGCGCTGGCCAATAGGGGTTGGTGAGAGGCGGGTCCGAGCGACTCCAGAGCATCCTTGGTGCCTCTCTGCCCTTCCCAGTCCCGGCCTAAGCTGCTTGCCTCCTCCTAACGTCACCCTCCGCCAGCCTGCCTTCCCCTCCCTTGAGCATGGGCAGACAGGCCGAGACAGGCTGGTAAAATGGTGCCGATTCTTGATTCCAACCCCTTCTGCGATGCTGGCCAACTGGCGAAAATAATGGGTAACAGAGAAATGGCAAAAAAAAAAAAAAAGAAAAGAAATATGGGCTGAAAGCAAACCAAGTCTTTGAGTAGTTTCCTTTATTTTTTTAAAAAGCTAAATGGAAGCCATTATCTCTTGGCTGCGTGCACAGCATGAAGCAAAATAATTACACTGCATTGTTAATAGTTGTGTGATTTTAAGAACAAGAACATTATGCCACATGCTTTATGACCGCCTCAGTTAGGAGACTCGCTTGAGATTATAATTAAGTTTTTCCTCTGGGTAGACATTTGTCGCTTTTGTTATAGCCATACACAGTGCCGTCGCCCAGTAGAGATAACATCTATGCTAGGATCAGTCTCCTGGGATTGATGTACGTGGAACTGAAGGAGCACAGGGCCCACCTACTGATTATATTAAAGTTGGAGGCAGTCGAAAGGGGGATAGAAGTGATTGTCGATGGAAGCGCAGTGAGATTCCCAGCCCCTTCCCAATGTGAAAACGCAACCAGGCTAAATGCGAACTAAAACCAACAGCGTCGTTTTTGTAAATTGTATGGAAAGGACCAGATGGTCAATACAGAACTCAGACTGATCGTATTCTTTGCAGCTAAAGATGGAGAAGTTGTATACAGTCAGCAAAAACGAGACCGGAGCTGACTGTGGCTCAGATCATGAACTCCTTTTTGCAAAATTCAGACTTAAACTGAAGAAAGTAGGAAAAAACACTAGGCGAATCAAGTAGGACCTAAATCACATCCCTCACGATTATACAGTGAAAGTGATTAATAGATTCTAGGGATTAGATCTGATAGACGAGTGCCTGGAGAACCATGGACAGAGGTTCCTAACGCTGTACAGGAGGCGGTGACCTAAACTATCCCAAAGAAAACGAAATGCAAGAAGGCAAANTGATTAATAGATTCTAGGGATTAGATCTGATAGACGAGTGCCTGGAGAACCATGGACAGAGGTTCCTAACGCTGTACAGGAGGCGGTGACCTAAACTATCCCAAAGAAGACGAAATGCAAGAAGGCAAAATGGTTATCTGAGGGGTTTTTACAAACAGCTGAGAAAAGAAGAGAAGCAAAAGGCAGAGGAGAAAGGGAAAGATACACCCACCTGAATGCAGAGTTCCAGAGAACAGCAAGGAGAGGCAAGAAAGCCTTCCTCAGCAATCAGTGCAAAGAAATAGAGGAAAATAGTAGAATGGGAAAGACTAGAGAGCTCTTCAAGAAAATTAGAAATACCAAGGGAACATTTCACGCAAGATGGACTCAATAAAGGACAGAAATGGCAAGGACCTAGAGAAGCAGACAAGGTTAAGAAGAGGTGGCGAGAACACACGGAAGACCTGCAGAGAAAGGGTCTTCATGTCCCGGGCAACCACGATGGCGTGATCACTCACCCAGGGCCAGACGCCCTGGAGTGTGAAATCAACTGGGCCTTAGGAAGAATCACTACGAACAAAGCTNGGAAAGCACCTGTCTAGGGCGTTGCTAAGGCGAGTCCACTGTTCATGCATTTACGCAGGTATTTTGGCAGCTTCCCCATATGGTAGCTGGCTCTTCTGGCGGGTGACTTTCTGGAACACTTCAGTAGTCTCCATGGAGCCTTATGAGTAAAGTGCATGCACGCTCAGTTATGTCCGACTCTTTGCAACCCCAGGGATGGTAGCCCGCCAGGCTCCTCTGGCCATGGGATTCTCCAGGCAAGAATATTGGAGTGGGTTGCCTTTTCCTCCTCCAGGGAATCTTCCCAACCCAGGGATCAAACCCGAATCTCCCGCATTACAGGTAGATTCTTTACCACTGAGCCAATGATGCCCTTATTAAAAACTCCATATATTTAAAATGAGCTGATTTCCACGCTGACTTTTTCCTGAGAGTTCCCTTGGGCCGGCAGCTCGTTTTCAGAAAGAGCTGGGAAAGGGGCTGCGCCTTAGCAGAGCCCTTTGGAGCCCTCTGAGAGGAGAATCCTGGAAGGGTGCTGCTTGAGGCCATGCATTTTAAGATGCTTTTTTCTTTTTTTAAGAAAACTCTTTTGTCATTTGTACTGTGAGAGCTCATTATAAGAGACAGTTTACCTACTCTAATCCAAAATATGGCTTAATTCTCTAAAAAAGGTGTGAGTGTGCACTGTCATTTCAGAAGCAAGCATACTGTATTCAAAAGTGTTACTGTGACCCTCTAAAAAAGTTCTCAGCCCAGTAATTTTAGGTTGAGATATCCTATTGCTAGGAGAAAATGTTATTAATTCCTTGTTTTCAAGGCTTTCAATCCTACTTTTGTGAAGAAAAACGTAGGAAAGAAATTAGATGAAGACTTTTGTAAAGTTGTTTTTTTTTAGTGTGAATCCCTTTTAAACTCTTTGCTGAATGTGATACAATACCGCCTCTGTTTTATGTTCTGGCTTTTTGGCTGCGAGGCATGTTGGCTCTGAGCCCCCCATTACTGTTCAGTTGCTGTGTCCACCCTTGTGACCCCATGGACCGAAGCACACCCGGCTTCCCTGTCCGTCACTATCTCCCTGAGCTTGGTCAAACTCATGTCCTTTGAGTTGATGATGCCATCCACCCATCTCACCCTCTGTCGTCCCCTCTCCTCCTGCCCTCGATCTTCCCCAGCATCAGGGTCTTTTCCAGCGAGTCAGCTCTTCGCATCCGGTGGCCGAAGGACTGAAGCTTCAGTGTCAGTCCTTCCAATGAATATTCAGGACTGATCTCCTTCAGGATGGACTGGTTGGATCTCCTTGCAGTCCAAGGGACTCTCAAGAGTCTTCTCCAACACCACAGTTCAGAAGCATCAGTTCTTCAGTGCTCAGCTTTCTTTATGGTCTGACTCTCACATCCATACATGACCAGTGGGAAAACCACAGCTTTGACTAGACGGACCTTTGTCAGCAGAATAATGTCTCTGCTTTTTAATATGCTGTCTAGGTTGGTCATGGCTTTCCTTCCAAGGAGCAAGCGTCTTTTAATTTCATGGCTGCAATCACCATCCACAGTGATTTTGGAGCCCAAGAAAATAAAATCTGTCACTGTTTCCACTTTTTACCCTTATACGTCCATGAAGTGATGGGGCTGGATGCCATGATCTTAGCTACCTGACCAGGGATCAAACCTGCACCCCCTGCATCAGCAGGTGACGTCTTAGCCCCTGGACCACCAGAGAAGCCCTCTGTACACTCTTTTTAGTAAAGTTTTGAGAAAGATAAAACTTCCTGGGCTCCACCTCATTAAATCCAACCCTTGGTGCTCTGTTATAAAATACTGACAGAATGTGATACCAAGGGTTCTCTCTCTGAAAACAGTTTTTGTGAGACAAAATTCAGATCTCCTAGCCATCCATTACACCTGTGAGTCCAGTGTGCTTGCTTCTGCAATGACGACGCTCTTATAAATATACCAGGGGTTTTCCTCAAGTGTTTTTAAAAAGCCAAATCAGATGCCGAAGTTCCTTTAACTTGATGGGTCAGGCGAAGTCAAATATAGAAAGTGAGCCACGAGATCTATTTGTGGAGACGCTGAGACCTGTCCCGGGCTGGCCCCGGCGGCCACTCAGCCACATCCCTGCCCACCCCACCATGGGCCCTGGGGGTCACCCCCGAACAAGCCTCCCTCCTGCGGCTGGGTCTCCTCTCTTCCCTCTGCTTTTAAGCCTCTGCGTCTAGACCGTGCCCCCCTCAGGGTC
Organism: Raphicerus campestris; assembly: GCA_006410735.1. Lineage (NCBI taxonomy): Eukaryota > Metazoa > Chordata > Mammalia > Artiodactyla > Bovidae > Raphicerus > Raphicerus campestris. Next base: position 385,251 of record SJYW01055795.1, on the reverse strand, counting down.
TGGCAGGACGCCACCCCTCGCGGTGGTCTGTGTAACTCGGGAGTGTGGCTCTTAGCAGGACTCTGGCCAGGCTTCCGGACGCCCAGGGGCAGAGCTGCCCGGCTCGTCTAGCTGTGCCTGGTCTGACCTCTGGCCTGGCTGCTCCACGTGACCAGCGCTCACAGACACCAGCTGATGGAACNGCCCTGGGGGTCACCCCCGAACAAGCCTCCTTCCTGCGGCTGGGTCTCCTCTCTTCCCTCTGCTTTTAAGCCTCCGCGTCTAGACCGTGCCCCCCTCAGGGTCTGGCAGGACGCCACCCCTCACGGTGGTCTGTGTAACTCGGGAGTGTGGCTCTCAGCAGGGCTCTGGCCAGGCTTCCGGACGCCCAGGGGCAGAGCTGCCCCGCTCGTCTGGCTGTGCCTGGTCTGACCTCTGGCCTGGCTGCTCCACGTGACGAGCGCTCACAGACACCAGCTGATGGAACTGACCTTTCTCCCCTGCTGCTCCACCAGGGCAAAAAACCCCAAACAGCGCCAGAGTTCCAGGCGTTGTAGGGAGTTCCAGGCGTTGTAGGGAATTTTGCAAAGCACAGGTTTCCGCTTCCCTGTCCAGGGAGCCAGGTAATACCGAGTCTCCCCACATGGCCACAGGGGTCGTTTTCACCGGGTGATGGCACCCCTCGATGGGGGTAGTTACACGGAAGTTTCCAGCTGCTGTAGTAAATGTGTGACAGTGAGCAGTCCAGAGGTGAATTACATTATGAGAGCACCAAGCTTCATCATCATTCTGATTTTGCCTTTTTATGTCTTTTGAAAAACTTTGAGGCAGTATTTTTTTAATGTTTTGCAAAGTAAGCTTAAAATTTTTTTTTAAATTTCTTTTTACTTTTCTTTGCGGCAGCAAGCAGCACGTGAAATCTTAGTTTCTGCACCAGGGTTTGAACCTGTTGCGCCCCCTACACTGGGGCACAGAGTCTTCACCACTGGACCACCAGGGAGGCCCCCTGGAAGCAGTTTTTANTCATTCTGATTTTGCCTTTTTATGTCTTTTGAAAAACTTTGAGGCAGTATTTTTTTAATGTTTTGCAAAGTAAGCTTAAAAAATTTTTTTTAATTTCTTTTTACTTTTTTTTGCTGCAGCAAGCAGCACGTGAAATCTTAGTTTCTGCACCAGGGTTTGAACCTGTTGCGCCCCCTGCATTGGAGGCACAGAGTCTTCACCACTGGACCACCAGGGAGGCCCCCTGGAAGCAGTTTTTTAAAAATATAAACATGTCTCACATCACCTAGGCTGTTCAATAAAACGGCAGATTCCTGGCCCTGACCTGTGGCGAATTCTGGGCCGGCAGGTCTGAAGTGGGGCCTGGGGTCTGGTCTGTGGGAAGCGCTGGGCGACTCTGGTAAGAATGCCCGCAGGGATGCAGGTGGCAAAGTTCAGATGCTGGGTGAGGGAGGGAAGAGGGGACCTCGTGTTCAAGGAGGGTGTTTTTATATGCTCGCAACACTGACCCAGCCCCTGGCGCATGAGCCGCCCCGGCTGGTGTTTAGGAGCGACCAGAGGTAGAGGGACGGGGGACCCCGGCACAGCGCGTGTCCCAGGGACACAGGCCGGGCACTGCCCGGAGCGCCCCGCGTCTGCATGTCCTCAGGCCGGGCTCTGGGTGCACTCTGATCTCGTCCCGGGAGTCTCCTGGGCCTAGAGATACGCTTCTTAGGCTCATGCTGGACAAGGAAAGGAGGTGCTGTTTCAACAGGCAAAGCAGTTCAGTGGGGAGTCCCGTGCCCCGTTTATCCTTAGAGCAGACTTGAGCTTAGCGACACCGTGGCTTTGAACCAGAGAGAAGGCTTGCCGTGTTTGCGCGGTCGGTACCCATGAGAGGTCCTTCCAGGCAACCCTGTGAAGGGTTTTCGCCTTGATTACCTGGCCCCCTCACTGGGGAACCCAGAATCAAGGGCTCCTAGAGGTCAGAGTTTGTCTGGGGTTCTCCCTGGAGGGCTGCAGTCCACGTGACTGCAAAGAGTCCACATGACTGAGCGACTGAACTCACGTGACAACGTAGCTCACTTTCGTCACCGACCTCCAGACCCAGAGTCGGCAGCTCCGCGTTTCAGCGTGGCGGCTCGTGGGAACTTGCACTCTGCTGGATGGATACGTAACTGTAATGCTGCTTTATAATGATTTCTTACTTGCCTTCAATTTCCTAAGACTGAGTTTTATGCACAAAAAACCCCACAAAACACACAAATAAAAGCCTTAAACTCGTTCTCTAGCACCTAGGAGAGACAGGAAGTAAATGTCCGAAATACACATACAGACTGCTTAAAAATAACTGGAGGGCGTCCCTGGTGGCCCAGAGGTGAAGAGTCTGCCTGCCCCTGCAGGAGACACAGCTCTGATCCCCGGTCTGGGAAGACCCCACAGGCCTCGGGGCCGCTGAGCCCGGAGGCAGAGCTGCTGAAGCGCACGCACCCGGAGCCGCCGCTCCACAGCGAGAGAAACCGCAGCCAGAGAAAAGCTGCCCCGCAACTAAGGCCCGCACGACCAAAACCAAGCACTTGAGAGTATGTATGCACAAAAACCAGCTGGCGTGCACAGCCATTTTGACAATGAAAGCAGAGACTGTCAGAAGCCGCCACGGGGTGAAAGCCCCGAGTGGACGGGGTGAGACCGTTTACCAAGAGCAGACCAGGAACGTCCGGCGGGCGCTGTCTGGGTCTCTGACTTGTTTGTGTCTGCAGAGGAGCGTGGGGGTGCAGCCAAAACCTCGGGCAAGTACACTCTATGCTCTGCTCTCATGAAAGGGGCAAGTTGCTCAAAGCTGCACGGAAAGCAAGGATTCGTCCAGCAGAGCAAGTCCAGGTGTTTCCACGCAGCCTGGTGCACAGAGCCGTCTCTGCGGCATGCCGGGGAGCGCGGTGCGCAGCTCCTCTCAGCCCTGAAGAGAGCCTGGCTCTGGCATCGTGAGTTCACTCAGGCAGGGATAACGTAACGTACGTTTTAAAACAGCGTGGAGAGTTGGAATGGAAACATTTTAGTGCTTTAAAGAAGAAGATACCTATTTTAAAGTCCCGTCGTTCTTGAGTACAGCGCGTCATCTTCAACCAGCTTTTCCTGATTCGTGTATGTGATCATTTTTTAGATGCTCCCTTCCTTTCCCCTTTCTTGGGCAGATACAGGAAGGAGCACGAATTACCTCTTTCCATAAATGATTTTATTTATACATGGTCAATATGCCAGATTTGTTAAGACATTTTTTTCTTTTTTCTTTTTTTGCTGCTCTGGGTAGCTTGTGGGATCTTAGTTCGCGGACCAGGGATCAGACCTGGGCCCCAGCTATGAAAGCACTAGAGTTCTAACCAGTGGGCCACCGGGGAAGCCCCGAGCTCTTTCCTCTGCGGTAATTACTCACCGCGCACCGTCACGCCCCCTTTAGAAGAACCGCGGGGAACAGAAGGACGCACGCTCTGCTTTCACTCTTCACGTCCTGCGTGTCTGCATTTGCAAGCTGTGCGGCACATCTGATTAACGCATCTTTGCTTGGCCACTGGACAGAATTATTAGTATAAACTCAGCCTGGGTCCTGTTAGGTTACGTCCAGCCAGAGTTAGGGGAGGCCAGTGACTTTTCAGGCAGGCAGACCTGGGGGCAAAGATGAGCCCAACCACAGACACCAACAAGGTCCCTATCTGCGCTAGGAGTCCTGCGTCCTTAAGCAGATCGTGTTTATGATCTGACAGGAAGTGTGTCCAGCTGTTTGGACTCGGGGCTTGACCAGTTCTAGAAAGCTAGTTGTCACTTTGTGTTTTGACAGGAGAGCAGAAGACGACAACAGTGCCCGCGGTGTGGAAAGGGGCTGGGCCACGCGCGCCCGCAGCTAAGTTTTGTTTCTGGCCGTCTGCCCCAGTGGGGAGCGGGGGGGCGCTCCCGGCCGTCTGGACTGTCTGCCCCAGTGGGGAGCGGGGGGCGCGGGTGGGAACGAGGCACCCTTCTGCTGTCCAGTCACCTGCAGCCCAGAAAGACGCACAGGAGCAGCGTCTTTATAGGAACCTTGATCTCTGTTCAGAGAGCAGCAGGCGCCCGAAGGAGGGGATGGCTGCTTGCGGAGACACAGCGCCTTTCTTCGGGGTGATGGCTGAGCTGAGCCTTGAAGCAGGGATTTGTCCTCCTGGGGAGGAGAGACCCATCAGGCAGAGACCAGCCTCCACAGAGGCCTAGAGGGGAACTGCCCCACCATTCGGGGCCTAGGCTGAGTCAGCCTGGAGCACAAGGTGCCATGAATGGGGCGGCCGGGGAGACAGGCAGGGAGGGGAGGAGTGGGCAGAGGGGTGCCTGAGAGCCAGGCACGCCTCCAGGAGACGGACGGGCCCAAGATGGCCGGGGCTCCTGCCTGAGGGTGGCGAGGTGGGGAGGCCGGTTCCGAGGTTCTGACCTCTGCAGGCGCTCCCTTCAGCCCCCTGCAAGCTCGGCTCCTGGACCTGCTGGGACCTGCAGGGCGCGCTGGGGAGGACGGTCAGGGCAGAAAGGAGGCAGAGATGGCTCAGCGTCTGGAAGAGCAGAGGGGCGAGGCGTGCTGAGGCCCACGTACGCGCAGGACTGGGCTGGAGGGGAGCCCGGCTGGGTCCGGAACCAGCCACAGATACGGCTGCGGCTTCTCTGGTGCCCAGGACTTGGAGCCAGAACTTGTCAACCGCCTGCATTCCCACTTGCTAACTGTCAGACACTTCACGCACTTGAGTTTCCCTCCAAAATCAAGCAGAGTCAAGCGCTAACCAGTGGCACTCGGCCTTTCCTTTCAGCTCTTTTATTTGATTTTCCCGATCATCTGTTTGGAAGAGCAAGCAGGCTGCTGATGGACGGGCAGGGTCAGCGGGTGAGCAGAGAGCGCCGCCGCCCGGGGGGTGGGCCGGACACTCCAGGGCGCGGCCGGGAGTCTGTGAAGGCAGGGGTGCCGAGGAGCGTTTTCCTTTTCTGAAAATGCCCATCAGAGCCCGGCACTAACGAGGGCCGAGAAGCGAGGCCGTGTCTTCCGGGGCTCAGGCTTCACATCTGGAGCCCCCAAACGAGATCCGAAGAGAAGCAGAGCTCGCCCTGGCGGCTCAGCGGCAGCGAGTCCATCTGCCAGTGCGGGGCTGGGGACGCAGGCTTGACTCTTGACCCGGGAAGATGCCGTAAGCCGCAGGCCAACTAAGCCCGCGGGCCACAGCTACTGAATCCCGCACGCCCAAGAGCCGGTGCCCTGCGCCAAGAGACGCCACCGCGATGAGAAGCCTGTGGACACAGCTGGAGAAAAACTCGTGCACAGCAATGAAGACCCAGCACAGCCAAACATAAACATGATTAAAGAGAGAGAGCAGGCAGCCTGGGTGAGAATGACGCCGCCCGGCGTCATATTGTCAGGGAGAGACCCGGCGTCATATTGTCAGGGAGAGGCCAGGCATCATATTGTCAGGGAGAGGCCCGGCGTCATATTGTCAGGGAGAGACCCGGCGTCATATTGTCAGGGAGAGACCCGGCGTCATATTGTCAGGGAGAGACCGCACCCACATGTGAGTCAGAGCAGCACCCCCACCCCGACCCTAGGCGGCCTCAGTCCCGGACGCCCCACCACCACCAAACAGGATCCTCCCGCCTGTCTCCCGTGCGGCCACCTGACCATTCCTGCCCCCCGAAACGCTTGACCTGATGCACCGTGTCAGGGAGCCGGTCTCCCCGCCCGGAGGTTCAGCTGATCGCTCAGCCCTTCAGCCTCCAATCGCCTCCATCCAACCTCGAAAGTGCAAGTGAAAGGGAAGTCGCTCAGACGTGTCTGACTCTGTGTGACCCCAGAGACGGCAGCCCACCAGGCTCCTCTGTCCATGGGATTCTCCAGGCAAGAGTACTGGAGTGGGTTGCCATTTCCTTCTCCAACCTCGAAGGAAGCATTTAAGAGATTCGCCCTTCAGTCAGTAAGCTCTTAATCACAGACATGCAGACAATTAAGCTGTGAGCAAGCAAACCAAAGATTTCAGCGGCTCCCGTGAACAGCGGCTTACTAGCGCAGCGTCCTGGGGCACAGAGGGGGCGGGACGGCCATCCCCCTACCCTGCTGCAGGGCCACTTGCTCTCGCGGGCGCAATGCTGGCCGCTTCCTCTCGCGGGCGCCTGGGCAGAAAGCAAACTCCTGTCCCGGCGGTGATACTTGGGTTTGCAATGCACGTCTGTTCCTCCTCACCACTCTCCTCGTTCATGTGTAAGTTAATCTTTGCAACGCTTTACGAAACTGAAATTATTATCCAAAACTTAGAGATGAGCAGTTTGAGACTTAGAGAAATTACATTGCGCCACGCTGTCCTGGAGACTCAGACAGCACACTGTCTGCCGGGGGGACTGGGCTCCGCCCCTGGGTGCGGAAGACGCCCGGCGGAGGGCGGGGCAGCCCATGCCAGGGCTCCTGCCTGGAGACTCCCACTGACAGAGGAGCCTGGGGGTCGCAGGGTCGCCGCGCTGGGCGAGCCTCGCTTCACTTTCATTCTCTGTCTTCAGAAGCCCACGGATTTTTCCAAGGCCCGCAGGAGCCGGCAGCAGTGACTGTATTTATTAAAGCTTGCTAAGGGACTTCCCCCCGGGAGCTAACACTCCTCGCTCCCAGTGCAGGAGCCATGGGTTCAGTGCTTGTTCAGGGGACACGGTCTCACCTGCTGCAACTGAGACCAAAACAACCAAATAAATATTTTTTAAAAAGAGCTTGTTCAGCCGTGGAAGCACCTGCGGCAGCTTGTCAGAACTGCCCAGAGTCACCCTCCTTTGGGGTCCAGCCCAGAGCGCGGCAGAATAAGCTCCTGATGGCAGCCTGCGGGAGGGACACGGGAGCAGCCCCCTCGCTGCGGTCGAGGCCCCGCGGACAGCAGGTCCTGGCGGGAGCCAGGGAAGGACCACGCCCTGCCGTCTCCAGCTCCTGGCCGAGGCTCCGTGTGGGGAGACATTTCACCTCCGAACAGCGAAAGACCACAATGCCCAAACACACGAAGGGCAGGTCTTCATCTTGGCAGAAATAAAAGAGGAGAGGGGGCGCCGTGCC
>SJYW01055795.1:314939-376179 GCA_006410735.1 Raphicerus campestris | reverse complement strand
TCGGGGGGGATGTTGGGAGGGCGCGAGTCCGCGGGTGGGAGAAGGGAGGAGAGTAGAAAGACGGGGTCCTTTGACTCCGAAGGCCTGGGGACAGGCGGTCCCAGCACCAGGACCCGTGCTCCGGGCAGCGAGGCCAGCGCGGACCTGCCGGGGAAGAGCTGGAGCACCTCATGCTTCTGAGGACAGGAGAGAATCTGGGGCCATGTTAGGACACTGCAGTGTGAGGACACCCCCTGCCACTGTTTCTGAAACACGTTTTTAAATTGTGGCTGAGAGAGTCAGGAATCCGCCTGCGATGCAGGAGAGCCGGCTTCCATCCCTGGGCCGGGAAGAGCCCCTGGAGGAGGGAATGGCCGCCGCGCCAGCGTTCTCGCCTGGAGAACCCCACAGAGAGGGGAGCCTGGCGNCGCGATGAACCAGGGATCTCAGGGTCGGACCTGAACGCAAGCACGGACTCTTCTCTTCTTGCGCGGCTCGAGCCCGCGCGGCCTGCTTCTTTACTCAGGAAACCAGTCAGGAGACGCCTCTGGCTTCTCGGGTGGCTCCATGGCCCACAGCCCGCCCGCCCCTGCAGGAGATGCGGCAGAGAAGCGTGGCGGGGGCTGCCCGCGGGGTCGCAAGGGTCGGACGTGAGTGAGCAGCGGAGCTCAGCTTGATGGACACCAGAGCATTTAGTAAATACAGTGGGAGGGTTTTGGTTAAAGTGGTGGGCAGGACACCTCTGTTTTCTCCCACGCTCCCCGGAAAGGACAGCACGTGGAAAGAGCACAGCCAGACAGAAGGGGAGGGGCAACGGCATCACAGAGCTGGAAACACGTAAACGGGTGGGTGAGCAAGAGCCCGGACGCAGGAGCCCGGCGCTCGCCTGGCAGCAGGAAGAGGACGCACAAGCCACAGACCCCGGAGCGGACTCGCGCCTGCGGGAGGGGCGCGGGCTGACGCTGATCGCGTGGGGACAGAGGCAGGAAGGAGACCCCAGTCACGCCCTCCCACACGGAGCTGAAGCCCTTCCTACCCCCAGCAAAGACAGAAGCTGAGGATGGGGCAGGGCGGGAGAGGTGACCAGCGATAAAAACAGGGAACTGAGGAGAGCGGCCACATCCCGCACCTCGGGAGCATCAGCTTTCTTCTCTGGCTCCCAGACGTGGGCTATACCCTCTCGTCAGGAGACTGGACGACTCTGCCCTGGGGATCGACCAGAAACCCCCCTCCCCGAAAAAGGAAAGCAAACTCACCCCCTAAAGAACCTCACATTAAAGGCTTCCGTGGTGTCCCTGTGTTACAGACAGCAAACAGCTGGGAGTCGTCAGACCTCTGCGGAAAGCGTGCACGTAACAGAGAAATGGGAACACAGAAATGAAGAAACAGGCCGGAGGAAACAGGCTATGCCAGGAGGAGACGTGTCCTCGGAGAGAAGAGAGAGAACGTGCGTCGGTGCCAGAGGGCTCCTGGAGGTTACGAGCACGGTGGGAAAGAAATCCTCAGCAGAGGACCTGGGCTGCAGGGTGGAAGGCACATCTCAGCAAGTGGAGAGGAAACAGGGGAAGAGGATATGTCTGCAATGCCCAATAGCTGAATAATAGGCGTTTTAGTGAAAAAGAAAGAGAAGAAAGAAAGAGAGACAATGGTTGGATGAAACACCCCTGCAGTAAATGAGGAAAGTTTCCTGGAACTGAAGTCCCCTGATGAAAGGAAACAGCCACCCCAGTGGAGCGGGAGGAAACGGATGTGAAGTGAAGCGTGGGATGCTGGGGACACAGGAGGGTCCCAAGAGTCCCAGAGAGAGAGGGCTCGTCTCGTAGAAAGGGTCACGAATCAGAGGAGCCGCCCTCGGGAAGCAGGACGCCAGGAGCCAGAAGAAGGGGAGGCCGATGCCCTCAAACTCCTGCGGGAAAGCCACCTTCTCCCCGCACTGCCGTACCTGCCCAACCGCCAAGTGGGGGGCGTGTTTTCAGACGTGAGACACGCTGTGTCTCCCAAAATCTGTCTCCCCCATTCCCTTTCATGGGGTTTTCCTTCACGAAAAACAAGCGTCCAACCCAAGTAAGAGTAGGAAGTGCGGGCTTCCCTGGGTGGCTAAGACTCCGAGCGCCCAGCGCAGGGGGCCCAGGTTCGACCCCTTGTCAGGGAGCTAGACCCTGCTGGCTGCAGTGGGGACTGACGGTGCTCCGTGCCACACAGCCGAGGCCACGCGCAGGCGAACAAACACGTAGAAACAAAAGACTTTAAAAAGCGTAGCTGGGCCAGGAGACAGTTAAGCATGGCAAGGGCGGCCAGTCACACTTACTGGCCACTATTAAGGCTCCCAGTTGCTGTGCTTGGGGCTCCCCTCCTACAGTGCGGCCCACTGACCAGGTGCCACCTGGCACTCTCCGTGCTGCCATGGGGCTTGGGGCTCAAGTTGCTGGCAGCTTTAAAAATGCAGGTGCGCTGGGTCCTTGCTCCAGACCCGGGAGTTTCAGGCCATCTGCCGGTATCCGTGGAGCTGCAGCAAGCTCGCTAGCAGAGTCTCAGACTCTTCACAGTTCTTGCCCAGAGCCCTGGGACTCGCTGTCCACCGCCAGCACGGGCTGAGGAGGCCACGGCGGCATTTCAGAAAGATCAGCGCTCCGGGCACCAGCGCGTCACAGACTCAGCGGATACCAGAGGCGAGGGAGCATTTCCAGCTCTTCTGATGAGGCCAGTATTTCCCTGACACCAAAACACACAGACGTTGCAAGAAAACTACAGGCCACGATCCCCAGATGAACACGGAGCCAACGTTCCCAATAAAAGACTGGCAACCTGAGCGCAGCAATGTGGAGAAAGAGCTGTGCGCCGCGACCCAGCAGGGCCTACCCCAGGCCCGAAAAGCCAGCTCACAAAGGAGGATCAGTGTGGCACACCATCAGTGTATTAGGGAAGAAAGGACAAAACCAGGTTGGCCATCTCCAGAGATGCAGAAAAAGAATCTGACAAAATCCAACACCTTCCATGGTACAAACACCCGAAACACGGGGAAAGAACCCAACAAAGGGCGTCTGTGAAACTCCACGGGGAGCATCAGACGTACAGCCAGACTACAAGCCCTCGAGACGGCCCCTCCCCGCCGCCCCCGTCACTTCTAGTCAACATTGTACTAATCAGGGCGGTTAGGAAAGAAAAAAAATAAAAGGCATCCAGATTGGAGAGGAAGAGGTAACGGCCCAGGACATGGTGTTTTCTTTGGGAAAGCTGAAGGGGCCGGCCGGAAAAGCTCTGAGAGGAGCTTGGCCGGCGCCCCATCGCTCGGGAACTCACCTTGAGGTGCAGGGGACAGACGCAGGGAAGCAGGTAAATGTCCACAAAGGAAAAAGCCGCCAGAGCGCCCGCGGGTTCACCAAGGCCGTAGGACGCGAGATGAGTGTGCATAAGTCAGCTGTGTCTCCCTACGCTCACGACTCCTCTGGAGACAACGCTGAGAGAGCGACTCCACAGTGGCCCTGGTGGTCCGGTGGCTCAGACTCTGCTCCCAGCGCAGGAGGCCTGGGTGGGATCCCCTGTCAGGGAACTCAATCCCACACACCACAGCTAAAGATCCCGAGTGCTGTAGCTAAGCACAGCCAAATAATTACTAAATGAATAGGTTTTTAAAAAGAAAAAAATCCCATTCATAATAGTATCAGAAATAATAGGGGGCTTCTCTCGTGGCTCAGACAGTAGCGGCTGCCTGCAGTGCAGGAGACGAGGGTTTGATCCCTGGGTTGGGATGACGCCCTGCAGAAGTGAAGAGCATCCCATGCCAGTATTCTCGCCGGGACAATCCCACGGACAGATGAGCCTCGCGGGCCTCAGTCCACGGGGCTGCAAACAGTAACACACACACAGTGCGACTCCAGAAACCTCAGCACCTGTAGTGAAAACTGCACGTCGTTAGGGACACTGAAAACCCAAATAAATGGTGAGGCATCACACGCAGAAAATGACAAACTGACCCTAAATTTACACGGAGACGCAAGAGACGCAGAATACGCAAAACAGCCTTGTAAAGAATAAAGAAGAGTCATACTCCTAACCTCAAAACTTCCCTCACACGTACAGTAATCAACGACCGTGTGGTAGGGGCCGTGATAGACATGGAGATCAGTGGAATGTATGTGAGAGTCCAGAAAGGATCCCTTATTTTAATGGTCAATTTATTTTCAATAACAGTGCTAGACAATTCAATGGTGAAAGGATCCCCTTTTCAGCAAATGGTGCAGGAATAATTAATTGGATGTTCATTCATGTGCAAATGAAGGAAGTTTGGACCTCACACAGGCACAAAAGTGAGCTCAGAATGGATCAACAACCTAATCCCAAGAGGAAAAACTCCACTTCCAGAAGAAAACACAGGTGTACGTCTTTCTGATCCTGAATTAGGCAATGGTTTCTTGTGTAAACTTAAAGCACAGCTAAGAAAAGGTGGATGCAGCGTGCATCAAAGTTTAACTCCCGTCTCCAAAGGGCAACGTCCAGAGGGCGAAAGTGTCACCCACAGGATGGGAGAAAATGTCACACATCTAATAAGAAACTTGTGTCTCGAATCTGTTAAAAGTCTTACAACTTAATAATACAGAGAAAACGATTAGTAACAGTCTAAAAAACTGCAAAGGCCCTGAGTAGGTTTGTATCCAGTGAAAATAGGAAATGGCCAAGGAGTCACATGACCAGCCACTGCGCTGCTGCTGCTGAGCCGCTTCAGCCGTGTCCTGTCTGTGCGAGCCCACAGACGGCAGCCCACCAGGCGCCCCCATCCCTGGGATTCTCCAGGCAAGAATACTGGAGTGGGCTGCCATTTCCTTCTCCAATGCATGAAAGTGAAAAGTGAAAGTGAAGTCGCTCAGTCGTGTCCGACTCTTAGTGAGCCCATGGACTGCGGCCCACCAGGCTCCTCCGCCTGTGGGATTTTCTAGGCACGAGCGCTGGAGTGGGGCGCCATCACCTTCTCCAACCAGCCACTAGGGAAATGCAAATCAAAACCACAGTGAGATCATCCTTCACACCCACCAGCATGATTGTAAAAAACAGATAATAGCAAGTGTTGACAAGGATGGGAGAAACTGGAGCCTCGTACATGGCTGGTGCGAACGCAAAATGGAGCGGCTTCTGTGGAATCTGTAACTTGAGGTTTTTGGAGTCACATCGTGTGTGTGTGTGTGTGTTACTGTTTGTAACACCACGGACAGCAGCAATTCCCCTCCAAAGGACCAGAGAAATGAAAGCATCTGTCCACACAAAGCGGGCGCGAGTGCTCACAGCCGCAGGGTGTGCGGCAGGCAAAGCGCGGCCAGCCTGAGCGTCTATCAGCCAGCGACGGATGGACAAAGACAGGCCATCCGCACAGGCGTCCTTGGTGACACAGGCATGAAGGCCGACACAGGTCACAGCGAAACTCAGCCTTGAAGCCATGCTCGGGGAAAGATGGCAGTCACAGAAGACCCCCGATGAGTCCATTCATACAGAATGTCCAGAAGAGGCACGTGTGTGGAGATGGGATGTCAGGGGCTGGGGAGGCGTGGACAGGAACTCACTGCTAATGGGACAGGGTTGCTTTCTGGGGGTGACGAAAATGCTCTCCAGCCAGACTGCGTTGACGGCTGAGACGGCTCAGTGAACACACTAAAACCACTGAATTATTCCCTTAAAGGAGACGACAAGGTGAGGGCTGGACCATGAAGAAGGCTGGGTGCCAAGAATTGGTGCTTCTGAACTGTGGTGTTGGAGAAGACTCCTGAGAGTCCCTTGGACTGCAAGGAGATCCAACCAGTCCATCCTAAAGGAAATCAGTCCTGAATATTCACTGGAAGGACTGATGCTGAAGCTGAAACTCCAATACTTTGGCCCCCTGAGGTGAAGAACTGANAAAGGAAAAAGCCGCCAGAGCGCCCGCGGGTTCACCAAGGCCGTAGGACGCGAGATGAGTGTGCATAAGTCAGCTGTGTCTCCCTACGCTCACGACTCCTCTGGAGACAACGCTGAGAGAGCGACTCCACAGTGGCCCTGGTGGTCCGGTGGCTCAGACTCTGCTCCCAGCGCAGGAGGCCTGGGTGGGATCCCCTGTCAGGGAACTCAATCCCACACACCACAGCTAAAGATCCCGAGTGCTGTAGCTAAGCACAGCCAAATAATTACTAAATGAATAGGTTTTTAAAAAGAAAAAAATCCCATTCATAATAGTATCAGAAATAATAGGGGGCTTCTCTCGTGGCTCAGACAGTAGCGGCTGCCTGCAGTGCNCGCAGGAGGCCTGGGTTCGATCCCCTGTCAGGGAACTCAATCCCACACACCACAGCTAAAGGTCCCGAGTGCTGAAGCTAAGCACAGCCAAATAATTACTAAATGAATAGGTTTTTAAAGAGAAAAAATCCCATTCATAATAGTATCAGAAATAATAGGGGGCTTCTCTCGTGGCTCAGACAGTAGCGGCTGCCTGCAGTGCAGGAGACGAGGGTTTGATCCCTGGGTTGGGATGACGCCCTGCAGAAGTGAAGAGCATCCCATGCCAGTATTCTCGCCGGGACAATCCCACGGACAGATGAGCCTTGCGGGCCTCAGTCCACGGGGCTGCAAACAGTAACACACACACAGTGCGACTCCAGAAACCTCAGCACCTGTAGTGAAAACTGCACGTCGTTAGGGACACTGAAAACCCAAATAAATGGTGAGGCATCACACGCAGAAAATGACAAACTGACCCTAAATTTACACGGAGACGCAAGAGACGCAGAATATGCAAAACAGCCTTGTAAAAGAACAAAGAAGATTCATACTCCTAACCTCAAAACTTCCCTCACACGTACAGTAATCAACGACCGTGTGGTAGGGGCCCCGTGATAGACATGGAGATCAGTGGAATGTATGTGAGAGTCCAGAAAGGATCCCTTATTTTAATGGTCAATTTATTTTCAATAACAGTGCTAGACAATTCAATGGTGAAAGGATCCCCTTTTCAGCAAATGGTGCAGGAATAATTAATTGGATGTTCATTCATGTGCAAATGAAGGAAGTTTGGACCTCACACAGGCACAAAAGTGAGCTCAGAATGGATCAACAACCTAATCCCAAGAGGAAAAACTCCACTTTCAGAAGAAAACACAGGTGTACGTCTTTCTGATCCTGAATTAGGCAATGGTTTCTTGTGTAAACTTAAAGCACAGCTAAGAAAAGGTGGATGCAGCGTGCATCAAAGTTTAACTCCCGTCTCCAAAGGGCAACGTCCAGAGGGCGAAAGTGTCACCCACAGGATGGGAGAAAATGTCACACATCTAATAAGAAACTTGTGTCTCGAATCTGTTAAAAGTCTTACAACTTAATAATACAGAGAAAACGATTAGTAACAGTCTAAAAAACTGCAAAGGCCCTGAGTAGGTTTGTATCCAGTGAAAATAGGAAATGGCCAAGGAGTCACATGACCAGCCACTGCGCTGCTGCTGCTGAGCCGCTTCAGCCGTGTCCTGTCTGTGCGAGCCCACAGACGGCAGCCCACCAGGCGCCCCCATCCCTGGGATTCTCCAGGCAAGAATACTGGAGTGGGCTGCCATTTCCTTCTCCAATGCATGAAAGTGAAAAGTGAAAGTGAAGTCGCTCAGTCGTGTCCGACTCTTAGTGAGCCCATGGACTGCGGCCCACCAGGCTCCTCCGCCTGTGGGATTTTCTAGGCACGAGCGCTGGAGTGGGGCGCCATCACCTTCTCCAACCAGCCACTAGGGAAATGCAAATCAAAACCACAGTGAGATCATCCTTCACACCCACCAGCATGATTGTAAAAAACAGATAATAGCAAGTGTTGACAAGGATGGGAGAAACTGGAGCCTCGTACATGGCTGGTGCGAACGCAAAATGGAGCGGCTTCTGTGGAATCTGTAACTTGAGGTTTTTGGAGTCACATCGTGTGTGTGTGTGTGTGTTACTGTTTGTAACACCACGGACAGCAGCAATTCCCCTCCAAAGGACCAAAGAAATGAAAGCATCTGTCCACACAAAGCGGGCGCGAGTGCTCACAGCCGCAGGGTGTGCGGCAGGCAAAGCGCGGCCAGCCTGAGCGTCTATCAGCCAGCGACGGATGGACAAAGACAGGCCATCCGCACAGGCGTCCTTGGTGACACAGGCATGAAGGCCGACACAGGTCACAGCGAAACTCAGCCTTGAAGCCATGCTCGGGGAAAGATGGCAGTCACAGAAGACCCCCGATGAGTCCATTCATACAGAATGTCCAGAAGAGGCACGTGTGTGGAGATGGGATGTCAGGGGCTGGGGAGGCGTGGACAGGAACTCACTGCTAATGGGACAGGGTTGCTTTCTGGGGGTGACGAAAATGCTCTCCAGCCAGACTGCGTTGACGGCTGAGACGGCTCAGTGAACACACTAAAACCACTGAATTATTCCCTTAAAGGAGACGACAAGGTGAGGGCTGGACCATGAAGAAGGCTGGNCGTGGCGGGCAGGGTGAGGGCAGGGCCCACCCTGGCCCGGCTGGGCGGGCCGGCTCCGCGTGCTCTCCGGGCAGCCCCGCGCCCTCCCGGGCTGGGCGGGCGGGTCCTGGAGCCCCACGCGGCGAGGACGCGCGGTGAGTGGGGCAGCTGCTCCCCCTGGCGGCGGCACCGGGCAGCGTGCCCACTGCGAGGCCGCCGCCGGAGCCGGGATGCCCGGAGGGCCGCGGGGCCACCTCCGAGGACATCGCCCGGACGGCGGCGCTCAGGGGCAGCTCGGGTCCCCGGGGAGACAGCCTGCCCAGGGATGAGCAAAAAGAACCGACAACCCTGGGGGAACAGGGAAAGGGATGAGCAGGCTTCACAGGAAGGGGGCCTGGAGGGGAAACGGAGCTCAGCCGCTTGGATTCGGGGAGCAGCAAGTCCACCCGGGAGGAGGGGCCGCTTCACGCCCGTGCGGCCGAGCCAGGCAGCAGCCCAGCGAGGCAGCCGCCGGGGGCGCCGGGCTGGCCCCTCGTGGTGGACGTGCAGGCGGGCCCTGCAGCCCCCGTGGCCTGAGCTCACGCTGACAGCAGGGTTTCTGCGACGTGGGGTCAGGAAGTGACCCAGCGCTCAGGACAGGAGAATGCATGAGCGTCCAGGCACAGTCCTGCTTGCAAACCCCACAGAAGTGAAGCAGATCAGAGCAGGCACGCATCTGCAAGGGGTTGGGGGGACCTCGGAAATACAGCCCCGAGGGCTGACAGGCAGCGAACCAGAAACCACGCAGCGCCACGTGGTCGGGCTGGAAACACGCGGGAGCGCCCTGCGAGACTCAGAGACAGTCGGGAAGTGGGAGAGTAACAGTCTGGGGTGGGGGGAGGATGGGGACTCTGGCTGGTGGCCTGGAGGGAGGGGTACACGACGCCGGCACGGCTCTGCGGGCACGGGGCCCTCCGAGGGTTCCCGGGCCCCAGTGGCTCTGATCCACGCCACGCACGACTCGGGGTAGTATCTGTCTGTCCTGGGTGCTTCCGTTCAGTTCAGTCACTCAGTCGTGTCCGACTCTTTGCGACCCCATGAATCGCAGCCCGCCAGGCCTCCCTGTCCATCACCAACTCCTGGAGTTCACCCAGACTCCTGTCCGTCGAGTCGGTGGTGCCATCCACCATCTCACCCTCTGTCGTCCCTTCTCCTCTGCCTTCAGTCTTTCCCGGCGTCGGGGTCTCCATGGCGTCGCTAACCCTGTTCTCTATACTTTCTTTTACTTTTACGATACATTTTGTAATCGTTTGCTTATAGCATTCTCCAACCTTGTTTGGAGTGAGACCCGCACAGCGAGAGCTCCTGGACTAATCTGGCCTGGTGCCCACTGGTCAGTGTGTGGCCTCGGTCACTCAACTTGCTGCGCTTCTTCATGTTGGTGTTGGGGAGATGCTCTGACCGACCCTGTCGAGAGAAGTGAGGGAGTCAGTCCTCCAGGGAGTTGTCCAGGCCCTGCGATGAGCCAGGCGGGGGGCAAGGTGGACACAGAGGCTTCGAGGTGGGGGGCAGGGGGTCGAGGGGGTCAGCTGACCCATGCCCCCGCCATGTGGACCCCCTCCCAGGAGAGCCAGCAACGACAGGTGTGCCCCGACACAGAGGCTCCTTTTCAGCAAACTTACAACCTCCTATGTCCAGGACAGGTCCCCACAGGGCACACGCGTCTTTCCTTTTCTCCAACCTGAGCTTACCTCCCTTTACACCTGAAAGACCAGCCCTTCTTGGACAATCGGGCAGAGGAGGCTGGAACCTAAGGAAGCACTCAGTGGGCGGGGTGGTCCCCACACTTCAGGCAGCGATAAGCAAACTTTCTGCGTCAAGAGCCGAATGGCTAGATGGTCTGAGTACAGTCTTTGCTGGTTTCTGTTGGGGGGGAGGTGTTTTCCACATCCTTTAAAAGTGCAATTCTTGCACCAAGGCCTGTAAGGTTACAGAGATCACTTGGGGTGTGCACCCTAGGGACCTAGGCCCCAGCCCAGATGCTCTGTGTCGGGAAGTCTGGGAGAAGGCCTGAGACGCGTTTTCCAGGGCAGCCGCCTGCCTCTACCCCAGCCCCTGCCCTCCAGCTCACCCCACCCCTACCCAGACCCTCCTGGGGGAGAGTGGGTCCCCCTGGCCCCTCCTGTCCATCCCCTAGGGCCCCAGGAAGGCCCACCAGGCCCGAGCCACCCAGTTGCAGGCCTGGAGTCCCCTGCAGACCTGGTCCCTGTGCCCCTGGCCTGGCCTACAGCTGGCAGCCGGCCGGGATGTGTGGCCGTGGCTCTGCTGGGCAAAGCCCAGCCCTGCTCAGGACAGGCAGCCAGCCTCCCGCTCGGCTCCCCCACCCGCCTACGGTTCCCTTTCCTCCTTCCACCCTCATGCTGCAGGGTTTATTTCGTTTCTACATCTCAGCCAAGCGAGCAGAGGGCCGAGTCCCCGATCGGTCTGCTCAGTGTCTTCCCATCAGCGCTCAGCTTGGGGAGGGAGGCCGCAGGGACACACAAACGGCCCCCCCGGGACGGCCAGCAGGGTGCACAGCTGAGCAGGGGCGGGACAGAGGAGTCAGAGGAGCTCAGGGTCCAGAGACAGAAGACATGGCTAGGCTGCGGCAGCCCGAAAACTGTATGCCCGGCTTCCAGAAACACCTTCCGCTGAGCCCAGGCTGGTGGGCATAAAGGAGGAATTTCCAGCAAAGAAAAAAAAACGAGCCTCTGCTAAGGAGTCGAGCGATCATCAGCAGGAGACAGAAACAGGCCAGCGCAGCTCCGCAGCAGTTTTATTGAGATGGAAGCCGCACATCCCAACG
The DNA here is from genome assembly GCA_006410735.1 of Raphicerus campestris. Taxonomy (NCBI): domain Eukaryota; kingdom Metazoa; phylum Chordata; class Mammalia; order Artiodactyla; family Bovidae; genus Raphicerus; species Raphicerus campestris. Next base: position 364,944 of record SJYW01055795.1, on the reverse strand, counting down.
CTCACCCACTGACAATGCACAGTGACTCCAAGTATTCAGAGCCGTGCAACCATCACGGCAGCCAAGCGCAGGACATTGCATCACCCTGAAACGAAGCCCCGAGGCCAGAAGGACATAACAGGGAGAAGACGCTTGGGACTGCGACGCTGGGGTGGACAGACCTCACTGCCGACCACAGCTCTCGGCTCCGCTCTGACACAGCAGCTGAAACCGGCCTACTTGGGCTCGTTAGAAAAAAGAGACCTCCCACACTTTCTAGGCACCCCTTCACTTCCTCCATCCCCACTCCGCCCCTGGCAAACACTGACCTGACCTCTGCCTCTACAGGCCGCCTGTTCTGGACACACGTGGCCCCAGGGACTGACTCCTTTTGCCGAGCACCATGTGTCCAGGGCTCAGCCGGGCCGAGGAAGAGTCAGCACTTCACTCCTTTCTGCTACAGCCAAAAGAACGGACCACCTTTTATCTTTATGTTTTTCAGTCACACTGGCACAGGTGGAAGTTCCCCGCACAGGGATCAAACCCGAGCCCTCTGGAGTGGAAGCCCAGAACCTGGGCCACTGGGCCGCCGGGGAGCCCCCATTCGCCTGTTTCTGTCCATCTCCTCCTCACTCGCTGAGTTGCCGCCACTTTTCAACTACTGTGAACAGAGCTGCTATGAACACTCCTGTGCAAGCTTTTGCTTGAACATCTGTTTTTAACTCTTTGGGGCTTATATTTAAGCAAGGAACTCCTGGGTCAGCGGATAGAGAATGTGCCTGCAATGCAGAAGACACAGGAGATGCGGGTTCAATCCCTGGGTCAGGAAGATTCCCCTGGAGGAGGGCACGGCAACCCACTCCAGTATTCCTGTCTGGAGAATCCTATGGTCAAAGGAACCTGGCAGGATACAGTCCATGGGGTCGCAGAGTCAGCCTTGACTGAGTGATTAAGCATGCAAGACAACTCACATGAAGAATCTTTAGCAGGTAAGACATAAGCCATTCCTTTAATTCTGACATTTAATCATTAGTCATCTCGTCACTGAGGAACAGCCAGACGTGTTTTCCAAAGTGTTGACAACGTCTTAAATGTCAACCAGGAGTGTGCCTGTAGGCAGCCCTACATCTGGGGAAACGACCAGGAGGCCTGGACAGGGCACTGGGCAGGTGGCCACAGCCCTCCTTCCAAGGAGCAAGCGTCATTTAATGTCATGGCCGCAGTCACCATCTGCAGTGACTTTGGAGCCCCCAAAATAATCTGCCACTGTTTCTTCCATTGTTTCCTCATCTATTTCCCATGAAGTGATGGGCCCAGATGCCATGATCTTAGTTTTCTGAACATTGTTTCAGAGCAACTTTTTCACTCTCCTCTTTCACTTTCATCAAGAGGCTCTTTAGTTCTCCTTTGCTTTCTGCCATAAGGGTGGTGTCATCTGCATATCTGAGGTTATTGATATTTCTCCTGGCAATCTTGATTCCAGCTTGTGTTTCTTCCAGCCCAGCGTTTCTCATGATGTACTCTGCATAGCAGTTAAATAAGCAGGGTGACAATACACAGCCTTGACGTACTCCTTTTCCTATTTGGAACCAGTCTGTTGTTCCGTGTCCAGTTCTAACTATTGCTTCCTGACCTGCAAACAGATTTCTCAGGAGACAGGCCAGGTGCTCCAGTATTCCCATCTCTTGAAGAATTTTCCAGTTTGTTGTGATCCACATAGTCAAAGGCTTTGGCATAGTCAATAAAGGAGAAATAGATAATTTTCTGAACTCCCTTGCTTTTTCTAATAAAGGATGTTTAGCCAGAACTTACAAAGGATTGTCAAAACTCAATAAGAAAATCTAAACAATCCATCTTGTTAACTGGCAAAATGCCTGAAAAGATGGTGCTGCTAAGTCACTTCAGTCGTGTCCGACTCTGTGCGACCCCATAGACAGCAGCCCACCAGGCTCCCCCGTCCCTGGGATTCTCCAGGCAAGAACACTGGAATGGGTTGCCATTTCCTTCTCCAATGCATGAAAGTAAAAAGTGAAAGTGAAGTCACTCAGTCGTGTCCAACTCTTTGCGACCCCATGGACTGCAGCCTACCAGGCTCCTCTGTCCATGGGATTTTCCAGGCAAGCATACTGGAGTGGGTTGCCATTGCCTTCTCTGTGGAGTTGTGGCAAGAGTCAACTTGAAAATCAAAATTCCCACAGCAGTGAAAATGGCATGTATATTCCAGAAAGAAAAGACGGTGACCCCCCCCCAAAAAAAGATCTACAGATGGCAGATATGCACATGAAAAGAGGGTCAATAGAATGAGTCAGCAGGAAAATACAATTTAGAGCCACAGTAAGAACTCAGAGCCTGTTACACACAGTGGGGGGCCTCCCTGGTGGCTCAGAGAGTAAAGAATCTGCCTGCAACGTGCGAGACCCAAGTTTGATCCCTGGGTTGGGAAGATCCCCTGGAGAAGCAACTGGCAACCCACTCCACTACTCTTGCCTGGAGAATCCTGNTTTAAAAGGAGGAATGCAACTCTCCCTTCCTCCATCCTGCTGGCTGGCTGGAATGCAGATGCAAGGCTGGCGCTTGAGCAGCCATGCTGGACAATGAGGTGTCACAGGCACCAGGGCAGTAACAGAAGGGCCGGGCCTCTCAGACCATGGAGCCTGGCAGCTGCGCTAAGGCAGCCACCTCCAGGCTCCTGGAAACTGACAAGAGAAACCGAGTGTCCAAGCTGCTGTTATTCAGGGTTTTCTGTAACAAGCAGCCAGACCTACTCCTGAGCGATACAGACGCCGGGAGGGACACGGGAGCTCTAGAAGCTGTGGCGAGTGGGCTGGATGGGGCTGCCTGGGAGTGCAGCAGGGAAGTTACTGGGCGATGCATCCTGGCAGGGGATGCTGGGCCAGAAGGCACTGCGGAGGTTGCGGGGGACGCGGACGTGAGGACCACAACAGGGCAGTGAGGTGGGTTCAGACTTTCAGGAATTAGGAAAGTGAGGGCTCTGTACAAACACGGCAGGAAGCAGGACGCGGAGGAGGTTTGTGAAGCAAGAGGGTGACCTTGATTCCCCTTCATCGACTCCTGAGCCAGCAGTGACTGACCGATGGGCACCCGAGGAAGCACCCTGTGTGCTGAGCGCTTCACGCCTCCCCTCCCTGAGTGCTCAGCGCCAGACACAGCTCAGGCAAGCTCAGTTCGGGCTAGGCTACCGCCCTTGGTTCCGGGGCCCATCAGACCCCTGGGCTCGAGGCTGCACCTTCTGACTCCAAGTCCCTCCTGCACCCGAGAACAGACGCGGCCCCTCTGGTCTTCAGCCACTTCCCTCGGTGGGCCCCACCTCCTCCCGGGAGGAAATTGGGCTGGGGAAGAGACGGGCAAGGCAGAGCAGCTGCCTCGGCCCCCGACCCGACCCCCGGAGCCCGGTCACACGGGACGCTGGACTGCCCCAGCCTTCCAGCTCCTGGGAGCCCGACTCCCTCGGCAGACGCACCCCGAAGCCCCCGGTGCCCGTCGCTTGAAGCCAGCACAGAAGGGCCAGGGCTGCCCCACTGCTCGGAGCCCAGGTGCAGGGCAGTGCCTAGATGGGCGCCTCTCCCCTTGGGAGGCTGGCAGAGCCCCGATGCCCCCCCTGCTCGAGATGCCAGGCCAGTGTCCCCACAGATGGTGCTGGGAGCAGCCCCTGCGCTCGGGGGTCAGCGGAGGGCCAGGGACTCCCTGGGCCACAGCCCGCTGCCGCGGCCCAGCTCCCAGAAAATGCCAGTAGGATCTGGTAATTAAAAAGCTCCAACTTTTTTTCTCCTTTGTGCTTAGCCCAGTTCCACCTGCCCGCAGGAAGCCGCCCGCAGGGCCCTCATGCCCGTCACCTCAGAGGTCCTAGTGTAACAACCACGTGGACCCCGCGCCGCCTTGAGCCACGAGAGCCACGGGGCGTGGACCCCCTCTTGCTAGAACGGGGGCCAGAGAGCGCGGGCTCCGGGGGCACGAGCCCACGCCTCTCCCTTCTTAAGGCAGAGCCTTCCTCCGCTTCTGAACTGACTCACGCGCACTCTGTGGGCTCCAACCACCCCTGGCAGGAGGACCCTGGCCTGGGGCCAGCGCAAAAGCGAAGGGAACACGGATGGGCTTCGGTGGGCTGGAACCTGTTGGGAGCAACATCGTCCAGGTAGGGACATCCACCTGCAAAAGTCCACAGGCACCAGGCACACGGGGGAGGCCGTGGGGATGGTGGGAATATTCTGGAAGGTATGGCTGGTCCTGCAGGCCAGGTCAGCCTGCATCCCGAGAGCCCCGCACACAGCCCTCTTCCATTCCAGCTGAGAACACGGGCCTTTCGTGCTTAAAATTATTATCACCTGCTTCAGAAGGTGCGGCTCAACTTCATGAAACACGGCAACACACGCCCGGGGCTTGAAACAGGGTGCGGCTACTGACCGCCCCGAAGCTCCCAAAATAAGGGGTGTGGAGGCAACAGTTTGGCCATGCAGAGGTTCATCCCAGTGTGATTTGTAACAAGAAAAGAACAACAGTGAAGACTCTAAACCCCTAACTTCAGGGAGATCGCTATATGTATATATAAAAAACACCGTGGATATACCACCACTATATCCCTGGAGGCACCTCCCATGAGTAGAATATTCAAATGTAGTTTATGGGGAAGAAAAATGGTAGTGACATGAGGAAAATAGTACACAGTAACATTGAGAATACTTGTCTAAATATTAAAACTTTTGAAAATCAAAAATGATTTAAGATATAAAAGCAAAACAGAAAAAGACATGTGGTCGCAATCACATTGCAAATGGCTGCGGAGCAGAGACAAGAGACCGACCTTCTTTCCAGGTGGGCAGGTGGTGGGAGGTCTCCCGTCACTCATCTGCACTTACGCATCTTCTAACACCTTTAACGCCCTGAGTTACTCCATTATCAGAACAGGCCCATCATGTTTGCTGAGATCCCGTCTTCCTTCTGGCGAGATGACATTGCTCTGCTCACCTCCACCCCATCACCATCTCCTCCCTCCTCCCCGGTGAGACTGAGCCTGGCTAGACCCCCGTGCCCTGCACCCAGTGACTGCTCTGGGGGAGAAGACGCCTCAGGACCACAAGCCCAGGCAGGCTTTCCGGGGGCCTTCCTGGGTGGGGCCAGCCTGAGACGGCAGGCCTCTCGGAAAAACCGGAAAGCCTGGGCTTACATTCTTCCCTGGCACCAGGCTGGGGTGAGTCAGGCTGAATCCTGATGCACTCTGCCCCAGTCCCCACCACCCCCAGTGCACAGCCAAGCTCGCTTCCTTCGTTTACAAGGCCCCAGGGTTCACTTGCATTTGTGGGCCCAAGTGAGACTTGACACGCATACGTCAGGACACTTGCTCTTGCTGCTTTATGAAGGAAGACAGTGCAACAGGGAAGAAAGAGGTTTAGCTGAAAGACGCAACAGTGAGAACGGCCGCTCTAGGCATCGTTTTAGGCCCAGCTGCAGCAATGGCAACACCCGCCCTGCAGGCCAGCTGCTCACCCAAATCTTGGATTTCATGAGTTTATAGGCAGTTTTGTCTCTTGTACTGGCCCTGAATTTGCCACTTAACCTGCTACCCTCAAACCCTCCCAGTGATATTGTTAATTGCTGCCTTATTCAACATTCATTGATTGTTGTTTTCATGCTGGAGGAGGAAACAGAATGGGCTCCACTTTGAAAGCAGGACTCCGTCTTGGGCTGGACTGTGGACTCTGAGCTGTATGCCCAGTATCTACGGAAAAGACATACCATCCGGAAAACCAGGGCTCCCGGAAGGAAGAGCCCCAGGGCTCGTCCCTAGACTCTCCGCCTGAAATACGCTAATCACCTGTGTGACCGACAGAACCCTGCGCTCTAGCTCACTGACTGGGCTGGGGCCACAGGCCCATTGACAACTGTCCACTGTCAGCCACCTAGGCTTGAGGCCTGTGAATCATGGGATAACTTGACTGTATCTTTCTTTTCCTTTGTTCAGACTAGTTTCAGGGAATCTGGGGACGTGGGTGTGAGCATGTTCACTCAGGGCATGTAAGGTTTTCACTGACACTGGTCGGGGTCCCTGGCTAGGGGCCCGCCTTGGGCCTGCCGGGGTAATAAACCACCCTCCACTCTGCATGGTCCTTCTGGGTGAGTGTGCTTCCCGGAGCGGGATGCTACAGCAGCGTCCAGCCTCTGGCTGTCTTGCCCATCCAAGCTGAACCCCTAGGAGACAGACACAAGTTGGTCCCATAGTTCCTCAAGAGTCTGGAAGTATGAGGCGTCCCTGCGCTCACACTTCACTCACCCGACACAGAAGCGTATTTCCAGGAAGAGCATTTCCAGGTCAACAGTATTTGTGTCTCGGTATTAAGAACGTAAACTTAGGCGTGTGACTAGGCTGCAGTCCGTGTAACAAGGGGCCTGTCAGTAATGATTTTCTTCTATGTAACTCAGACTGAATTTGTTTGCACTTTAAACGTGGTTTCTGAGAGAGGATGACGGTGTCACAGACGCTCAAGGCAACTACGCACAAGCCTGGGGTCTGTCTGCAATATGCCGTCTGCCAGTAACGGCCATCCTAGCCGAGAGCCAAGGCCAGCTCACCACGCGGCCAGTGGCCTGCTCTGAGATGCCAGGAGCCTGACCGTATACAAGCCTACTGCACGGTCCTCGGGAGAGACCATGGCGCCAGACGGAGCCTTTCCCGGCCTTGTGCCGTCAGCACCAGCATCCACCAGACACTGCCTGTCCGCTCTTCTCCGCCTCTAGCCCATCTCAGCTGATCTGTCCGTGAGGCTGGATTCTTCCCCAGTGAAGTCTGTTAACCCCTCAAGTGTCTTTCCCCCTTCAGTTATACCTCGCTTTTATGCCCTAATTCCTGTTTTTATGGGTGTTCTCACTTGCGTGCACGTGGTCGTTCAGTAGCGTTCAGCTCTTTGTGACCCTTTGGACTGTAGCTTGCCACGCTCCTCTGTCTGTGGGATTTCCCAGGCACGAATACTGGAGTGGACTGCCATTTCCCTCAAGGGGAATCGTCCCAACCTATGGATCACACCCTCATCTCCTGTGTGGGCAGGCAGATTCTTTACCACTGAGCCACCAGGGAAATGTTCAAGTCTGTAGACCTGACTTAACTCTGTGCATATCTAAAACAGCTGGCTCAGTCCTGGCCTGGTGCCTCCCGTGTCTGAGCGCGCTTAGGGGCAGCGTCTATGGACGGCTTGTGTCCTGTGTGCACACCGTCTTTTCTTGCTGTTGCTGCTTCTTGGCAAGCTTCACGTGTTGCTGACAGTGGGGTGTTCTAAGCAAAATAAACTGGCAGCTCTGGAAGCCAGACTCGCTGCCCTCCGCAAGGCTGGCTGCAGTCTCTGCTGCTGTCTGTTGATTTACCTGAACTGACTCTGGAAAGCAACGTGTGAGCACTGAAGAGCAGACAGGGCTCGCAGAGTGTGCTGAGGGCCCGGCCCTGGGCGGGCCTGCCCAGCCCTCAGGCCTGCTGTGGGGCCTCGAGCTCCGGGAGACGGCACAGTGCCTCCCAGGCCTCCCTACAGCCTTGGGCACGCACCTGCTCTACCCCCAGCGAGGGCCTTCCAGAGAGCCCGTGCTTTAGGGCTTCTCAAAGGCCACTGGACCCTGGTTGCCCACCCCCTCCTTCCCCTTTAAACTTCTGGCTTCAGCATTATTCACTCCCTTGGGCGGGCATTGCGATGTTAAATCACCGCTGGGGAAAAGGCTTTTTGCATTGGATGAACTCTGAGCTCCAAGTCAGTTCAAATAAAAAGTTTTGCAAGTAGGGTCTTCCAGAGAACCTCCAGGCAACTCAAACAGTCCGAATATTTTTTCTCTTTTACAACTAAGTCACAAGTATCACTTCTGAAGTACCTTTTAACCAGCAGGCTTAATTTACTATTGTGTTCAGCCTCAATCCGTGAAGCTTCACAAAGCAGTTAGCCAAATCTCAAGACTCAGCTGAAAAGTCCCACCCAAACCCTCTTCATATTGCTGGTTGGACAGCCCAGCAGGTCTCCTCGGGGAATCGATGCTTCATCTCATCTCGGTGCACCTGCTTTTCATCTACAGCCGTTCCAGTTTCCTTCGCTCGTTATGCCAACTTAGGCCTACACTTGGAATCCCATGGACAAGAGGAGCCTGGCTGGCTACAGGCCACAGAGTCGCAGAGTGTCTCCAAAATTCATGTTAAAGCCTTAACCCTCCCCACCAAACATGATGGTTTCAGGAGGTGGGGCCTTCGGGAGGTAATCAGGACTGGGTGAGGTGGGAAGGGTGGACGTCGTACAGACCTGAGCCCTTCTTTGGGTCATTTCTTCTCAAAGTGTAAGAATCACCCTGAGAACTTGCTGCAACACCACTTCCTCAGCCCCTTCTGCGCTGATTCGGAGTCAGACCCTGGGCCTGGGAACCTGCATTCCTACCAAGCTCTTAGGTAACACGAGCACTTCTCCTCTGAGGCTCTCACTTTCCAGCTGGTGTTCGGCCCCAGAGGAGGGGCCAGTGTGCCGCGTGTCCTCTCAGGAGTCTCTCCCGCGCGCAGGGGAGGGCATTCCAGCCTGCGCACTGAGCATCAGCATTCATCCCTGCGGCGGGGGCTGAGGCTCACCAGGGTGGCCAGGGTCTCGGCGGCAGCTGCAGGGAGAGGCGCCCTTCGGCCGGCTGTCTCCCCCTCCCCGAGCAGGGCCCAATGGGGCTGCCCCCGTCTCCGCGAGCAGGGGCCCCGTGTGGCTGAGCCGCCCTCTGCGAGCAGGGCCCCGTGGGGCTGAGCTGCTCTCCGTCGCCCACTGCACTGCTGTGACCAGCCTGTGCCCACCAGTCCCAATGCGCTGCTTTCGGAAGCAGAACTGGAGGAATGACTGCCAAGTGCTCCACGGCTTGAGGCGCAGAGCTGGAGCTGATTTAACTCCTGCCGCGTCTCCGCTCCTCGGCAGTAATGGCGTCTAGCCATCTGCAAGGATTTTAAACAAACACAAACCTTGGGAGCCCCGGGCGGCACAGTGGTGAAGAATCCGCCTGCCGGTGCAGGAGGATGAAGAGACACAGGTTTAATCCCTAGGCCAGCAAGATCCCCTGGAGGAGATGGCAACCCAGTCGAGTACCCTTGCCTGGGAAATCCCAAGGACAGATGAGCCTGGCAGACTACAGTCCACGGGATCCCCAACAGTCAGCACAGCTGAGCACACACCCGCAAGAGTCACAGCTCTGAGGCCCCCAGGAGAAGTCGGCGGTCTGCAACCCACAAGAGCGTTCTCACAGGGCCCGGTGCTGGGCCCCATTCTCAGACTCCCAGCCTCCAGAACTGTGAGAAATACGAGTCTTTTATTTAGAAGTCAGCCAGCCAACGGTGTTCTGTTAACAGAAGCCGGACAGACTACCGCAATTTACGTACGTTCAGTCCTTCCACAGCCAGCAAAGCGATGACAGCTCGAACAGCTGAGCTATTTTCTCACAAAATGAAAATGATGATATTCCCATTTAAAACGTCGCTCCTCAAAGGCCAGCACTCTGAGACCCCCGCACTTCAGCTCCTCTCGGAGTGCACACACAGCTCACCTATTTCCAAACTGCTGCCGCTGCTCTCGCACTTCCAACTGTCCGTCAAGGTCCAATTTTAATTAATCCGCAGCTCTTTCTGATATTTGCATCACGTGTGGTAAGAAATACAATTTGTTGGGAAAAGTACAAGAATTACTTAATTTAGATCTTGTATTGCTTTATCCAAAATTAATTAAGTTCTACCACAAATTTTTTCACCTGAACCACGTTTTAACAGCATCCTGATGAAATGTACATATTTAGCACTTTGATCTTTTAACACATAACTTTTGAGCACTATTTGTAGCCAAAACTTGTCATTAGCACTAACTCAAATTCCTGGTTGAAAAAAAATGAAGTCATTTTTACATATTTTATGTATTGAGTTGGCCAAAACGCTCATTTGGGTTTTCTGTAAAATCTCATGGAAACATTCAAATGAACACTTTGGCCAACCCAACAATATGCATTTAACACAAGTTTTATTCTGTGCACATCACTGCACAGAATCAAAGCAAGTTCCAGGCTGGGATTCACTACTATTTTAATTCCTCCTTTGTTCTGCAGACTAACAAGACTCAGGTTCATTACATTTAGAAATATTAAACCCATCCAGATTTTGTCCTCGCTTCACTTTAGATAGTTGCTCTTAATGTCTGTAATACAATCTCAAGTGCGTGGCACAAAAACCTGCATACTTGCTGCTACAGTTTAAAAGAACTACACTGGGCAGACAAAATTTTAAGTCAGTGATTCTCCTAAAGCAATCTGCATTCTGTTAACACGAACAACTTAGCCACAGTCCCCTCAGTGACACAAACCATACTGTGCCGTGAATGTTCCTCAGATGTGGTTACAACAGCAGATTCATATTCTACGGTACGAACGTCCTAAAACTGTCAGCACAAACCACTGAGTTTATATGAAAATTTATATTAGCTTATTGTAACAGTACAATTGTACAGGAGCAGCGATCAAAACCATCCCCAAGGAAAAGAAACGCAAGAAGGCAAAACGGCCGTCTGAGGGGCTTTACAGTTAAGAAGAGAAGGCAAAAGGAAAGATATGCCCACCTGAATGCAGAGTTCCAAAGAACAGCAAGAAGAGATAAAAGAGCCTTCCTAAATGAACAATGCAAAAAAAACAGAGGAAAACAACAGAATGGAAAAGACTAGAGATCTCTTCAAGAAAATGAGAAATACCAAGGGAACTTTTCAGGCAAAGATGGGCTCGATAAAGGACTGAAACACAGTGGACCTGACAGAAGCATAAGAGACTACGGAAAGGTGGCAGGAATACACAAAAAATTATGTAGAAAAGATCTGAATGACCCAGATACCCACAACGGCATGATCACGCACCTGGAGTCAGACATCCTGGAGGGCAAAGTCAAGTGGGCCTTAGGAAGCATTACTACGAACAAAGCTAGTGGAGGTGATGGAATCCCACCTGATCTATTTCAAATCCTAAAAGATGATGCTGTTAAAAGTGTTGCACTTAATATGCTAGCAAATTTGGAAAACTCAGCAGTGGCCACAGGACTGGAAAAAGTCAGTTTTCAGTCCAATCTCAAAGAAGGGCAATGCCAAAGAATGTTCAAACTACCACACAACTGCACTCATTTCACATGCTAGTAAAGGAATGCTCAAAATCCTTCAAGCTAGGCCTCAACAGTACATGAACTGAGAACTTCCAGATGTACAAGCTGGGTTTAGAAAAGGCAGAGGAAAAGAGATCAAATTGCCAACATCCGCTGGAACGTGGAAAAAAGAAAAGAGAATTCCAGAAAACCATCTGCTTCACTATGTCAAAGCCTTTGACTGTGTGGATCACAACATACTGTGGAAAATTCTTAAAGAGATGGGAATACCAGACCACCTTACCTGCCTCCTGTGAAACCTTTATGCAGGTCAGGAAGCAACAGTTAGAACTGGTCATGGAACAACAGACTGGCTCCAAATCGGGAAAGGAGTGTATTGTCTGTATGTTGTCACCCTGCTCCTTTAACGTCTATGCAGAGCACATCGTGTGAAATGCCAGGCTGGACGGAGCACGAGCTGGAATCAGGACTGCTAGAAGAAACAGCAATAGCCTCAGATACGCCGATGATACTGCCCTAATGGCACAAAGCGAAGAGGAATTAAAGCGCTTCTTGATGAAAGTGAAAAAACAGAGCGCAAAAGCTGCTTTAAAACTCAACATTCAAAAAAACGAAGATCATGGCATCTGGTCACATCACTTCACGGCAAACAGGAAACCACGACAGACTTTTGTTTTCTCGGCTCCAAAATCACTGCGGACAGTTCCTGCAGCCATGAAATTAAAAGACGCTCGCTCCTTGGAAGAAAAGCTGTGACCAACCTAGACGAAGTATTAAAAAGCAGAGACATCACTTTGCTGACAAAAGTCTGTATAGTCACAGATATGGTTTTTCCAGTTGTCATGTATGGATGTGCGAGTTGGACCATAAAGAAGGCTGAGCGCCGAAAAACTGATGCTTTTGAGCTGTGGTGTTGGGAGAAGACTCTTGAGAGTCCTTTGGACAGCAAGGCCATCAAACCAGTCAATCCTAAAGGAAATCAACTCTAAATATTCATTGGAAGGCCTGATGCTGAAGCTCCAGTAGTTTGGCCACCTGATGGAAAGAGCCGACTCATTTGAAAAGACCCTGATGCTGGGAAATACTGAAGGAAAAGGAGAAGGGGATGACAGAGGATGAGATGGCTGGATGGCATCACCGGCTCAATGGATGGGAGTTTGCACACAGTCTGGGAAATGGTGAAGGACAGGGAAGCCTGGTGTGCTGCAGTCCACGGGGTCACAAAGCCCTGAGTAAGCCACTGCACAGCAACCGTACCATTACTATGATCATTTTTACCATAAAGTGTTTCAAGTTTCACCACCAGGATGGTGCAGGGTCACATGTGCTAAATATCAGCCCTGAGCCACGTGCTGAATTATGTCCAGGGGCTGACACAAAACTGCCGCAGTTATTACAAAGGGGCCCTGCATGGGAAGCCAGGGCTGCTCTCAGAAGCAGGCCGAGGAGGGTGGGACTTGACGTTTTTCTCTGGGGGATGCATAGCAAGTGCTACCACACCTGGTCACTTCACTGAAATTCCTGCCCACCTGCTGGCCTTTGCATTTTCCAGCCACGGGTTAGGTTTCCAAAAAAGGACTTCCCGTCTTAGAAAAAAACCCTGAGGGGAAGATTTACAAATCCTGGCTACCTGCTGGAAATGGGAGGGAAAGGAAAAGAGAAATAGCCACCCCTAAACCAATGCTGCAGAGCGCCTCGCCACCCCTGCTCAGCCGTGTCTCCCGCTGCCCCCGTCCCGGCCCCAGGCTGCGCTGCGGGAACCTCTCCCGACCGCAGGCGGCAGCGCCAGCCTCCGCAGGCGCCGACGGCGCGGTCTCCCCCTCAGACTGCCTCCGGCGCGCCGCCGGCGGCCACAGCTGCTCGGACACAGGCCCCAGACTGCGCCCCAGCAGCCCTCGCCCGCCTTAAGCCCTGTCGCCCCCTCAGCCAGCCCTCCGCACGCGGGCCTGCTCTCCCCGGAGACCTCGCGCAGGCGCAGCGGCGCCTCTCCCGGGCCGCCTCCTCCGGGAGGGGCCCCGGGCGCCCCCGGCCTCGCCCCTCCCCACAGTCGGCAGGGCCCGCGGGTCTGCTCGGCGAGCCCACAAAGGACGCCCGTCGTCCGGCCGCGCCCCAGCAGAGGCCGCACTGGGGGGCTCCCGGTCTACGCCCGCGGGACCAACGCCCGCTGCCCTGAAGCGCGGGGCGACGCGCCGGCGCGCGGAACGTCTTCCGGGTCCCCACACGCGGGTCCGACTGCGCAGGCGCACGCCGCCCTCGAGGGCTGCGCGCCTCGCCCCGCCCCTCCGGCCTCACTCCCGACAGGCCGCGCGGCCCCGCTGCACGCCGGGAGTCGTGGTCTCGGCGCGTGGCAGGAAGCGGAGGCGGAAGCGGCCGCCGCGGCGCTAGCACTGACGTGTCTCTCGGCGAGGCGCGGCGCGGCAGGGCGGGCCCGGCGGCAGCGGAGCGGCACTCGGGGCGCGGCGGAGCCGGACTGCGACCTGGAGCCGGGCGGCCGCCGCCATGGGCAGTGAGTCCCTCGGGCAGCTCGGGCGCGGGCGGGACGCCGCTCCGCTGCAGGGGAGCCCCCGGGCCTCGCCCTGCTCGCGGGCGGCGCGGCCCAGCCCTGACTCTCCCCGTGTCTCCCCACAGTCAAGTTTCTGGAGGTCATCAAGCCCTTCTGCGTCATCCTGCCCGAGATTCAGAAGCCGGAGCGGAAGGTGAGCTGAGCAGGGCGCGGGGAGCGCGGTGACGGCCCCTGCGCGCCGGTGGACCCCTTCCCCGAGTCTGGCCCAGGCGGCGTGCTCCCCCGAGCCGCGCCGGGCTTCGGTTGGAGCGCACTCTGCGGACGGTCCTCGGGTGGCCCGGACCGGGGGGTGCGCTGCCCTGACGAGCACCCTGGCCTGAGCGAAAGGCCTCGAGGGCCTCGGCCTCCGGCTCGAGCTCCCCTCCCTCCGGCCGCTCCAGGGAGCTGGTCGCCGGCTGCCCTCTTTCCTGGAGATGCGCTTTCTGTCCAGCTGCTGCGAGGAGCGGAGAGCAGTACTTTTACTGTGTGTAGCTGAGTCTGTCCCTTTTCCGCGTGCCCTCACTGAGTTGAGAATGCGGGCATATTGTGACCCGTGTCTTTAGAGCAGGTTCATTAAAACATGGGAAGACAGAAACGTAGAGCTCCGTTGACGCTTTATCAAGAGTTTCTGCGCGGGCGCAGCCTCAGGCCCGAACAGTGAGAGCTGCCAGCGTGAGCGAAGCCATTAGACGAGGAAGAACAGCTTCATCGGGTTCTTCCGGAGGAGTAGTAGGAATATGCTCGCGTTCTTTGCGTCTCCTGCACAGATGTGCTGGCTTTGAGGGGCTGATATGCAAAGGTGTGTGTGTGTGTGTGTGCGTGCATGTGTCCCCAGCACAGTAGAAAGGGCCTGGCTCGAGGCAGGCTCGCCTGGGATCCACCCTCACACAGCCTCTTCATGTGTGACCTTGGGCCTTGTGTGTGACTGAGTGTGGTGGGAGAGCCATAGAAATTTCTGCAAGGTGCGGCAGCGGCTCCAGAAGGGATTAGCTCTGGAAGACATTGTGTCTGATGGCAGACTTGAAGGAAGAATGGAAGTGTCCTTGAAGGAAAGGAAAGGAATTCTAATGGCGTAAAGAGTGTGGAGTCTGCTAAGGCAGAGAAGACCAGTGGGTGGGAGGGTGTTCGGTATTGATAGAACAAAAAGGGTGGGCAGGGAGCCAGACAGACTAGAAAATTGCTATGGGGTTAGGGAGAGGTTGAGAGGATTCTGCCGAGAGTGAACTCCAGAGGTAGGGGAGGCAAAACTGGGATAAACAGTTTTTTTGATGGTTTGCTGCTGAATTTGGCTGCTTCCAGGAGAGGAGGAGACTCGGTTTTGGGGAGTGAGGAGTCCTGTGAAACCTGTCCACTGTCTCCTCCCTGTAAAGAATCACTTCTAGCCTGTTGCGAGCCAGTCAGCCTGACAGGGTGCTGCTTCCAGGAGAGGAGGAGACTCGGTTATCTAGGAGTGAGGGGTCCTGTGAAACCTGTCCGCTGTCTCTCCCCGTAAAGAATCATTTCTAGCCTGCTGCGTGACGGTCAGCCTGGCAGGGCGCTGCTTTCCTTGGCTGCCTCGTGGTTTCCTGGTGGGAAGGGGTGCAGAGAGCACTCTCAAGAGGAAGAGTTCTGCGGGCGCCCCCCAGCTGCACGCGGGGCCCCTCAGTGTCCAATCTGCCCACTGTGGCGCGGTTGTCCTGTTGAGCCCTGTCCACCTTGGGCAGCGCAGAGGCGCTGTGGCCCTGAGCTGACCACAGAGCTGTGACTCTGGCACCATGCTCACTTAGAACAAAGCTTCAAAGGTGTCCTTAAAGAACACGATTTTGTTCACTTTCTACCTTCACGCACAAGGGGTTTCCGTGCTAAGATTCTTAGTGCACAGAGCAGCTCCTGTGTTTTCTAAGCCTTTAAAGCCGCTCGTTCTTGCTGGGCTGCCTGCAGGTGCTCTGAAGACACTTCGGTCTCAGAGCAGAGGGGGTTGGGCAAGCTGACTCAGCCTCCCCAGTGGTGCCTCTCAGTCGCCTGTCCTGCTTACACACCTGAGGAGATGTGAAAGCTCTGGGGAGACGCTCCCGGTGGTTAGTGAGTCGGTTGAATGTGCTGTTCTCCGTACTCCTCCAGTGTGCATTACATCATTTTACCCTTAATTCACGGAGAATACACAGAGAAACATGGGTTGCAGATTAGTTGACTTCAGCAAAGCAAGATTTTGTCCATTACAAAACCCTTTCAAGTGAGAATGATGCTCCTGTGCTGCGAGAGCGGGTCTGGTTTAGGAATCTCTCTGTGGCAGCATTCTTTGATTGTGGGTCAGATCCTACACTGTTCAACGTTGATGGTTAAGAGCGCAGGCTTTGTACTCAAATCCATGACAGCCGTGGGATCTGCAAGTGAAGTCGCTCCGTCATGTCCGACTCTTTGCGACCCCGTGGACTGTAGTCTATCGGGCTTCTCCATCCATGGGATTTTCCAGGCAAGAGCACTGAAGTGGGTTGCCATTCCCTTCTCCAGGAGATCTTCCCGACCCGGGGACTGAACCCCGGTCTCCCGCATTGCAGGCAGACGCTTTACCATCTGAGCCACCAGGGAAGTCCATTTTTCTAAGATTCAGTTTTCTTGTAAAAGCAAGGATAACATTACGTTGTGTGAAGATTAAATGAGATGATGTATATGCAGGTCTTTGCATCTGTGCCTTATATACAGAAAGGCTTCCCCGGTGCCTCCGTGGCAAAGAATCCGCCTGCAGTGCAGGAGACATGGGTTCGATCCCTGGGTCAGGAAGATCCCCTGGAGGAGGAAATGGCCACCCGCTCCAGTACTCTTGGCTGGGAGATTCCATGGCCAGAGGAGCCCGACGGGCTACAGTCCGTGGGGCCACACAGAGCTGGATGTGGCTGAGCACACACGCATGCACACTCGCGCTTGGCATGTGGCGGGGTGTGTCCATGGTTGCTCCCATGAGCCGAGCAGGGCGCCCGGGCAGAGCCCACCCTGTCCCTCTGCTTGTGGCGGCGCCGCGCCGGCTGGGCTCGCTCCACTCTGAAGGTAACTCACCGTCCTGGCCCGCTCTGCCCCGCTGCAGATCCAGTTCAAGGAGAAGGTGCTCTGGACCGCCATCACCCTCTTCATCTTCTTGGTATGCTGCCAGGTAAGCCGGGCCTGGGGCCGCCGTCTGGGGCCCAGGTGGGGCGCGGGGGCCGGAAGCATGTGCCTGGCTCTTCTCTGCTTGCTTCCAGATCCCCCTGTTTGGAATCATGTCTTCAGACTCAGCTGACCCTTTCTACTGGATGAGAGTGATCCTTGCCTCCAACAGAGGTAGGCCGGCCCCTGCACCCTGCACCGCGTGGGCTCGACTGGCCCCTGCACCCCACGCCGCGCGGNATTTTCCAGGCAAGAGCACTGAAGTGGGTTGCCATTCCCTTCTCCAGGAGATCTTCCCGACCCGGGGACTGAACCCCGGTCTCCCGCATTGCAGGCAGACGCTTTACCATCTGAGCCACCAGGGAAGTCCATTTTTCTAAGATTCAGTTTTCTTGTAAAAGCAAGGATAACATTACGTTGTGTGAAGATTAAATGAGATGATGTATATGCAGGTCTTTGCATCTGTGCCTTATATACAGAAAGGCTTCCCCGGTGCCTCCGTGGCAAAGAATCCGCCTGCAGTGCAGGAGACATGGGTTCGATCCCTGGGTCAGGAAGATCCCCTGGAGGAGGAAATGGCCACCCGCTCCAGTACTCTTGGCTGGGAGATTCCATGGCCAGAGGAGCCCGACGGGCTACAGTCCGTGGGGCCACACAGAGCTGGATGTGGCTGAGCACACACGCATGCACACTCGCGCTTGGCATGTGGCGGGGTGTGTCCATGGTTGCTCCCATGAGCCGAGCAGGGCGCCCGGGCAGAGCCCACCCTGTCCCTCTGCTTGTGGCGGCGCCGCGCCGGCTGGGCTCGCTCCACTCTGAAGGTAACTCACCGTCCTGGCCCGCTCTGCCCCGCTGCAGATCCAGTTCAAGGAGAAGGTGCTCTGGACCGCCATCACCCTCTTCATCTTCTTGGTATGCTGCCAGGTAAGCCGGGCCTGGGGCCGCCGTCTGGGGCCCAGGTGGGGCGCGGGGGCCGGAAGCATGTGCCTGGCTCTTCTCTGCTTGCTTCCAGATCCCCCTGTTTGGAATCATGTCTTCAGACTCAGCTGACCCTTTCTACTGGATGAGAGTGATCCTTGCCTCCAACAGAGGTAGGCCGGCCCCTGCACCCTGCACCGCGTGGGCTCGACTGGCCCCTGCACCCCACGCCGCGCGGGCTCGACTGGCCCCTGCACCCCACACCGCGCGGGCTCGACTAGCCCCTGCAGCTACATTACAGGCTCGGCTTTAGATGGAGTCCGGAGTGTCAGAGCGCTCGCAGGCTGTGCTGAAACAGCCCTAGAGGGTGGGCTCGGCACCAAGCGCGTCCCCCTACTCAGAGCTGCTCTGTATGCGGCACAAAACCTGTAAAGAAGATAAGTCTGCGTGGTAGGGGTTTCTAAAAACGTGGGAAGAGTAGAGTGTCTTTTAAGCAGCTGAAATGCCGACGTGTCTCTCTTCTCCTGCTTTGATAACATTCTTTAGAATATGTGATTTGTTCCTCCGCTGTGTCTTGCCCGTATCTGCAGGTCACATGGACGCGTCCAAAGAAATAGATGCACACCGTACTGTGCACTCTAAACAGTGCCTGTCTGGGGTGCGGGGGGATTTTGAATGTTGACGCTGGTACTGCTTTTGATTAACCCGTTTAAAAAATACGGTTCCAGTTAATTTCTAGGTCAGTTGGAAGTGTAGCCTGTTTCAGTGTAATTGAAATAGAGGTTTACTCGAGACTAGACACAGTGGCATGGCCCTCACCTCCAGACTCTGGAAATTATTCTAACGTCACCCTTTTTCGTTAACTGCTGAGGCAAACCTGTCTCCTCTCTGTGCAGCCCGCCTGAGTCTGTTTCGGTGCATTTGCGTGTAGTGATCCGTTTAAGTGCCATGCGACTCCCTAAACAGGACGTCACCTGCAGACTAAGCCGCATGGACTGACTTGCCTTCCCACTGCTGAGCCTGGGGGCTGCTCTCTGACTTGAGTGTGGACGGCAGGCGGAAGCGCATGGGGCTTCTGCCGGGCACACAGTCCAGCTGCCCGCGGTCATTTTCTCACCAGCATCTTGCTTCTCCACACTGACATCCGCTGTGTTTTGCCCCCCTTCCTAAGGCACGCTGATGGAGCTGGGCATCTCGCCCATCGTGACCTCCGGCCTCATCATGCAGCTCTTGGCTGGCGCCAAGATAATTGAGGTTGGTGACACCCCAAAAGACCGAGCCCTCTTCAACGGAGCCCAGAAGTGTAAGTGGGATTGTAAATGATGTTCAGATATCTGTAGTTGGGAATTTGAATTTGCTACGAAGTTTGGGTCATCAACAATTGGCTTGGGGGTTTTGGGGGGCGGGGTTGGCTGTCTTTGGCAGGAGTGGGGGCATCATTGCTGTAATCCCCTCGGCCCTCCAGCCCTGCGTGGCCTGTGTTAGCAAGAGGGCACTTGAGAGGGGCTGGAGCAGGCAGAGGAAGGGCGTCGCTGCCCAAAGCGGGAGGGCCCGCCCTCCACTGTCGCCCTGTCCTTCCCACTTAGAAGCAGAGCTGTGGTAAGCATTCATTTGAATATCGTGTGTAAAACACCAGTGAGTGCCTTGCCAGTGGTGGCAGCTGGCAGGGTGGCATTTCTCCTCGTGGGGGTTTAAGAGGGGTCACTCTAGAGGAGTGATGGTCCTCTCAGCCTAGCTCTGCTGTGCGCCGGCTGTGTGACTCTGGGCAGTTGGATGCAGCTCATGTCCCAGTTTTTTCACCTGTGAAAAGGGGGAGAATGACATTTTCCCAGCAGGAGGTCATAAGCGGTGCTCGTAACTGACCAGTCATCAGAATTAGCCAAGCCTGACTGTGGATTGACAGGCATTAATCAGGAAACGATAATTACACTTTGCTGCCCAGCCGCCTTTCCTTCCACACCAGCACGTTTTAAGATCCTAAGTTAGCAGGTTAAGAGCTGAGCACAAAAGATTAATCTAGTTGACGCTTGTCGGTTTCAGACACAAACCAGGATTTTAGAATATATGTGTGTTCTTTTCCAGAACTGTAGATCAGTTGTTTTCTCTCTGGTCTTGGACTTTACAAAAACATTTTCCCCTGCTCTTCTTTCTGCCTTAAGAATGTGGTCTTATTGAGCACTTTAAAAAAGTCGAGAAGGGACTGTGTATGACGGGCACTTTGGAGTAGAAGATAGATGTTTGGTGCGGGCGGCAAGCCAGTCCCAGTCCCAGTCCCAGTCCCATACTGTGAGATTCCTGCAGCACCGCGCGGGCGGCAAGCCAAGCCAAAAGGCTGGCGTTGTCCCGTACTGTGAGATGCTGGATGTTCTTGCCCAGTGTTCTTGGAGCCCAGCAAAAGCGTGTAGGTTCTGTTGTGCGTCCCGGCGGCATGCAGTGAGTGATACAGGGTATGAGGCTGTCCGTAAAAGGGAAAGCCTCCTTTAGGAGAGCTCTGGGAGAGTTGTGTGGCGGGGGAGCGGGGGCATGATAGGTTTGTCCTTAAATTATGCACTAAACATAATTTAATCAGGCGAGCTGGGAAGGCTCGCCTGATCGCCAAGTCTGTGTTGGGTGCCCTGAAGCGCGAGCCTGTCGGGTGGCCTGGGCGAGTGCTCCTAGAACCTGGGCCCGGATGATGAGCGCACTTTGCCGTGCGGGTTGGGGATGTCCCTGGGTTGCGTTCATGTCTGTCCTAAGAAGCTGGGTGGTGATGCCTCAGGCCTTTGCCCCCGCCCGTCACTGAAAGGAGATGCGTTGAGGAGGCGGTGGAGCTGNGCCCCTGCAGCTACATTACAGGCTCGGCTTTAGATGGAGTCCGGAGTGTCAGAGCGCTCGCAGGCTGTGCTGAAACAGCCCTAGAGGGTGGGCTCGGCACCAAGCGCGTCCCCCTACTCAGAGCTGCTCTGTATGCGGCACAAAACCTGTAAAGAAGATAAGTCTGCGTGGTAGGGGTTTCTAAAAACGTGGGAAGAGTAGAGTGTCTTTTAAGCAGCTGAAATGCCGACGTGTCTCTCTTCTCCTGCTTTGATAACATTCTTTAGAATATGTGATTTGTTCCTCCGCTGTGTCTTGCCCGTATCTGCAGGTCACATGGACGCGTCCAAAGAAATAGATGCACACCGTACTGTGCACTCTAAACAGTGCCTGTCTGGGGTGCGGGGGGATTTTGAATGTTGACGCTGGTACTGCTTTTGATTAACCCGTTTAAAAAATACGGTTCCAGTTAATTTCTAGGTCAGTTGGAAGTGTAGCCTGTTTCAGTGTAATTGAAATAGAGGTTTACTCGAGACTAGACACAGTGGCATGGCCCTCACCTCCAGACTCTGGAAATTATTCTAACGTCACCCTTTTTCGTTAACTGCTGAGGCAAACCTGTCTCCTCTCTGTGCAGCCCGCCTGAGTCTGTTTCGGTGCATTTGCGTGTAGTGATCCGTTTAAGTGCCATGCGACTCCCTAAACAGGACGTCACCTGCAGACTAAGCCGCATGGACTGACTTGCCTTCCCACTGCTGAGCCTGGGGGCTGCTCTCTGACTTGAGTGTGGACGGCAGGCGGAAGCGCATGGGGCTTCTGCCGGGCACACAGTCCAGCTGCCCGCGGTCATTTTCTCACCAGCATCTTGCTTCTCCACACTGACATCCGCTGTGTTTTGCCCCCCTTCCTAAGGCACGCTGATGGAGCTGGGCATCTCGCCCATCGTGACCTCCGGCCTCATCATGCAGCTCTTGGCTGGCGCCAAGATAATTGAGGTTGGTGACACCCCAAAAGACCGAGCCCTCTTCAACGGAGCCCAGAAGTGTAAGTGGGATTGTAAATGATGTTCAGATATCTGTAGTTGGGAATTTGAATTTGCTACGAAGTTTGGGTCATCAACAATTGGCTTGGGGGTTTTGGGGGGCGGGGTTGGCTGTCTTTGGCAGGAGTGGGGGCATCATTGCTGTAATCCCCTCGGCCCTCCAGCCCTGCGTGGCCTGTGTTAGCAAGAGGGCACTTGAGAGGGGCTGGAGCAGGCAGAGGAAGGGCGTCGCTGCCCAAAGCGGGAGGGCCCGCCCTCCACTGTCGCCCTGTCCTTCCCACTTAGAAGCAGAGCTGTGGTAAGCATTCATTTGAATATCGTGTGTAAAACACCAGTGAGTGCCTTGCCAGTGGTGGCAGCTGGCAGGGTGGCATTTCTCCTCGTGGGGGTTTAAGAGGGGTCACTCTAGAGGAGTGATGGTCCTCTCAGCCTAGCTCTGCTGTGCGCCGGCTGTGTGACTCTGGGCAGTTGGATGCAGCTCATGTCCCAGTTTTTTCACCTGTGAAAAGGGGGAGAATGACATTTTCCCAGCAGGAGGTCATAAGCGGTGCTCGTAACTGACCAGTCATCAGAATTAGCCAAGCCTGACTGTGGATTGACAGGCATTAATCAGGAAACGATAATTACACTTTGCTGCCCAGCCGCCTTTCCTTCCACACCAGCACGTTTTAAGATCCTAAGTTAGCAGGTTAAGAGCTGAGCACAAAAGATTAATCTAGTTGACGCTTGTCGGTTTCAGACACAAACCAGGATTTTAGAATATATGTGTGTTCTTTTCCAGAACTGTAGATCAGTTGTTTTCTCTCTGGTCTTGGACTTTACAAAAACATTTTCCCCTGCTCTTCTTTCTGCCTTAAGAATGTGGTCTTATTGAGCACTTTAAAAAAGTCGAGAAGGGACTGTGTATGACGGGCACTTTGGAGTAGAAGATAGATGTTTGGTGCGGGCGGCAAGCCAGTCCCAGTCCCAGTCCCAGTCCCATACTGTGAGATTCCTGCAGCACCGCGCGGGCGGCAAGCCAAGCCAAAAGGCTGGCGTTGTCCCGTACTGTGAGATGCTGGATGTTCTTGCCCAGTGTTCTTGGAGCCCAGCAAAAGCGTGTAGGTTCTGTTGTGCGTCCCGGCGGCATGCAGTGAGTGATACAGGGTATGAGGCTGTCCGTAAAAGGGAAAGCCTCCTTTAGGAGAGCTCTGGGAGAGTTGTGTGGCGGGGGAGCGGGGGCATGATAGGTTTGTCCTTAAATTATGCATTAAACATAATTTAATCAGGCGAGCTGGGAAGGCTCGCCTGATCGCCAAGTCTGTGTTGGGTGCCCTGAAGCGCGAGCCTGTCGGGTGGCCTGGGCGAGTGCTCCTAGAACCTGGGCCCGGATGATGAGCGCACTTTGCCGTGCGGGTTGGGGATGTCCCTGGGTTGCGTTCATGTCTGTCCTAAGAAGCTGGGTGGTGATGCCTCAGGCCTTTGCCCCCGCCCGTCACTGAAAGGAGATGCGTTGAGGAGGCGGTGGAGCTGAGAGCGCCCACGAGCTCTGCGCCGCGCTTGAGTTGCTGAGCCTCGCTGCCGCTTTGTCAGTGTGGCCAAGCTCCCTGGGGGCAGGGTTTGTGGGCCTCACCTTTGTCCTCCTGGCATGGAGCTGGCGTCTGGTCGCTGTGCCCTCCAGGACCACGTGCTGGTGCCGGGCACGCAACTCTCCTCTCGTCCGCAGTGTTCGGCATGACCATCACCATCGGGCAGTCCATCGTGTACGTGATGACGGGGATGTACGGGGACCCGTCTGAGATGGGCGCCGGAGTCTGCCTGCTCATCACCATACAGGTAGCGCTGGGCCGGCGCCGCGGCTGGGCCCCCACACCCGCCCCTGCCAGACGGCAGAGCTGAGGCAGGCTGAGAGGAGCTTCCAGACGGCAGAGCTGAGGCGGGCTGAGAGACGCTTCCAGACGGCAGGGCTGAGGCAGGCTGAGAGAGGCTTCCAGACGGCAGGGCTGAGGCAGGCTGCGAGGGGCTTCCAGACGGCAGGGCTGAGGCAGGCTGCAAGGAGCTTCCTGAGCAGAGGCCCGGGCCCTGTGTTCCCTTCCGAGTCCACAGAGGAGCCCCCAGTGGCGGGCGTGCCCTCTGCCTTCAGGGGTTCCCATGGAGAAGCCAGCTCCCAAGGAAGGGCAGAACATGCTGTGAGGAGCACGCGTGCCGTCTCTTCAGGTTTCTGTACTTTTTATTTCTTAACACTGACAGCTGTTTGTGGCTGGCCTGATTGTTCTGCTTCTGGACGAACTTCTGCAAAAGGGGTACGGCTTGGGCTCTGGAATCTCCCTGTTCATTGCCACGAACATCTGCGAGACCATCGTTTGGAAGGCGTTCAGCCCCACCACCGTCAACACCGGCCGAGGTGAGGCCCCAGCGCCCACGGGCGGGGTGTGGTAATCAGCACGCGCGCCCCCATTTCAGGGGAGAGGCGCCCATGGGCAGGATTCGGTGAGCAGCACCCACGCTCCCCTGTTTCAGGGAAGAAGGTCGGTTTTAGGTGCATCGCTTGATTTTTCTGCGTACCTGTAAAGGTTCTGAAAACACAGGTTTCTGCCGACACCGATGTGTCCGTTCATGTTTTTCCTGGAGAGCACGTGGCAAACACTGGCCCCGCAGGGACAGCCTGTCCCGCCTGGCCGTCACTGCACGGGCCGGCAGCTCCCCCAGCAGTGCTTCCCTGGTGGACACCCAGTTGCTTCCAGCCTCTGCACGGGGCAGCTTTGTAAAAGAGGCAGGGGTGTGGGCGCTCGCAAGCTGAGCTCAGATCCTGGCTGCACCCTTGGCTGCCAGATTAAACGACAAATAACAGGAGCTTCGGAGAAGGCAGTGGCACCCCACTCCAGTACCCTTGCCTGGAAACTCCCATGGACGGAGGAGCCTGGTGGGCTGCAGTCCGTGGGGTCGCTGAGTCAGACACGACTGAGCGACTTTACTTTCACGCAGTGGAGAAGGAAATGGCAACCCACTCCAGTGTTCTTGCCTGGAGAATCCCAGGGACGGGGGAGCCCAGTGCCGACTGTGGGGTCGCACAGAGTTGGACACAACTGAAGCGACTTAGCAGCAGCAGCAGGAGCTTACGGGAGGGACCCAGGCTCACAGCAGGTGCCCAGTGGATGTAAGGTTACAGAGAGTATGTTCAAGAAAAAGTTCCGAACGTGCAGGGAAGTGTGACGTCCTAGGAAAGGTTTTTTCATCACTAAATGCGTTATTCACTCAGGAGAGGCCCAGGATAAGCAAACGTTTGTACACATTTGACTATTTCCTTTCAAGTAAGTGCCGGAAACAACCCCTGGCCTCCAGAATCCACAGTCGTNGCCCCTGCAGCTACATTACAGGCTCGGCTTTAGATGGAGTCCGGAGTGTCAGAGCGCTCGCAGGCTGTGCTGAAACAGCCCTAGAGGGTGGGCTCGGCACCAAGCGCGTCCCCCTACTCAGAGCTGCTCTGTATGCGGCACAAAACCTGTAAAGAAGATAAGTCTGCGTGGTAGGGGTTTCTAAAAACGTGGGAAGAGTAGAGTGTCTTTTAAGCAGCTGAAATGCCGACGTGTCTCTCTTCTCCTGCTTTGATAACATTCTTTAGAATATGTGATTTGTTCCTCCGCTGTGTCTTGCCCGTATCTGCAGGTCACATGGACGCGTCCAAAGAAATAGATGCACACCGTACTGTGCACTCTAAACAGTGCCTGTCTGGGGTGCGGGGGGATTTTGAATGTTGACGCTGGTACTGCTTTTGATTAACCCGTTTAAAAAATACGGTTCCAGTTAATTTCTAGGTCAGTTGGAAGTGTAGCCTGTTTCAGTGTAATTGAAATAGAGGTTTACTCGAGACTAGACACAGTGGCATGGCCCTCACCTCCAGACTCTGGAAATTATTCTAACGTCACCCTTTTTCGTTAACTGCTGAGGCAAACCTGTCTCCTCTCTGTGCAGCCCGCCTGAGTCTGTTTCGGTGCATTTGCGTGTAGTGATCCGTTTAAGTGCCATGCGACTCCCTAAACAGGACGTCACCTGCAGACTAAGCCGCATGGACTGACTTGCCTTCCCACTGCTGAGCCTGGGGGCTGCTCTCTGACTTGAGTGTGGACGGCAGGCGGAAGCGCATGGGGCTTCTGCCGGGCACACAGTCCAGCTGCCCGCGGTCATTTTCTCACCAGCATCTTGCTTCTCCACACTGACATCCGCTGTGTTTTGCCCCCCTTCCTAAGGCACGCTGATGGAGCTGGGCATCTCGCCCATCGTGACCTCCGGCCTCATCATGCAGCTCTTGGCTGGCGCCAAGATAATTGAGGTTGGTGACACCCCAAAAGACCGAGCCCTCTTCAACGGAGCCCAGAAGTGTAAGTGGGATTGTAAATGATGTTCAGATATCTGTAGTTGGGAATTTGAATTTGCTACGAAGTTTGGGTCATCAACAATTGGCTTGGGGGTTTTGGGGGGCGGGGTTGGCTGTCTTTGGCAGGAGTGGGGGCATCATTGCTGTAATCCCCTCGGCCCTCCAGCCCTGCGTGGCCTGTGTTAGCAAGAGGGCACTTGAGAGGGGCTGGAGCAGGCAGAGGAAGGGCGTCGCTGCCCAAAGCGGGAGGGCCCGCCCTCCACTGTCGCCCTGTCCTTCCCACTTAGAAGCAGAGCTGTGGTAAGCATTCATTTGAATATCGTGTGTAAAACACCAGTGAGTGCCTTGCCAGTGGTGGCAGCTGGCAGGGTGGCATTTCTCCTCGTGGGGGTTTAAGAGGGGTCACTCTAGAGGAGTGATGGTCCTCTCAGCCTAGCTCTGCTGTGCGCCGGCTGTGTGACTCTGGGCAGTTGGATGCAGCTCATGTCCCAGTTTTTTCACCTGTGAAAAGGGGGAGAATGACATTTTCCCAGCAGGAGGTCATAAGCGGTGCTCGTAACTGACCAGTCATCAGAATTAGCCAAGCCTGACTGTGGATTGACAGGCATTAATCAGGAAACGATAATTACACTTTGCTGCCCAGCCGCCTTTCCTTCCACACCAGCACGTTTTAAGATCCTAAGTTAGCAGGTTAAGAGCTGAGCACAAAAGATTAATCTAGTTGACGCTTGTCGGTTTCAGACACAAACCAGGATTTTAGAATATATGTGTGTTCTTTTCCAGAACTGTAGATCAGTTGTTTTCTCTCTGGTCTTGGACTTTACAAAAACATTTTCCCCTGCTCTTCTTTCTGCCTTAAGAATGTGGTCTTATTGAGCACTTTAAAAAAGTCGAGAAGGGACTGTGTATGACGGGCACTTTGGAGTAGAAGATAGATGTTTGGTGCGGGCGGCAAGCCAGTCCCAGTCCCAGTCCCAGTCCCATACTGTGAGATTCCTGCAGCACCGCGCGGGCGGCAAGCCAAGCCAAAAGGCTGGCGTTGTCCCGTACTGTGAGATGCTGGATGTTCTTGCCCAGTGTTCTTGGAGCCCAGCAAAAGCGTGTAGGTTCTGTTGTGCGTCCCGGCGGCATGCAGTGAGTGATACAGGGTATGAGGCTGTCCGTAAAAGGGAAAGCCTCCTTTAGGAGAGCTCTGGGAGAGTTGTGTGGCGGGGGAGCGGGGGCATGATAGGTTTGTCCTTAAATTATGCATTAAACATAATTTAATCAGGCGAGCTGGGAAGGCTCGCCTGATCGCCAAGTCTGTGTTGGGTGCCCTGAAGCGCGAGCCTGTCGGGTGGCCTGGGCGAGTGCTCCTAGAACCTGGGCCCGGATGATGAGCGCACTTTGCCGTGCGGGTTGGGGATGTCCCTGGGTTGCGTTCATGTCTGTCCTAAGAAGCTGGGTGGTGATGCCTCAGGCCTTTGCCCCCGCCCGTCACTGAAAGGAGATGCGTTGAGGAGGCGGTGGAGCTGAGAGCGCCCACGAGCTCTGCGCCGCGCTTGAGTTGCTGAGCCTCGCTGCCGCTTTGTCAGTGTGGCCAAGCTCCCTGGGGGCAGGGTTTGTGGGCCTCACCTTTGTCCTCCTGGCATGGAGCTGGCGTCTGGTCGCTGTGCCCTCCAGGACCACGTGCTGGTGCCGGGCACGCAACTCTCCTCTCGTCCGCAGTGTTCGGCATGACCATCACCATCGGGCAGTCCATCGTGTACGTGATGACGGGGATGTACGGGGACCCGTCTGAGATGGGCGCCGGAGTCTGCCTGCTCATCACCATACAGGTAGCGCTGGGCCGGCGCCGCGGCTGGGCCCCCACACCCGCCCCTGCCAGACGGCAGAGCTGAGGCAGGCTGAGAGGAGCTTCCAGACGGCAGAGCTGAGGCAGGCTGAGAGACGCTTCCAGACGGCAGGGCTGAGGCAGGCTGAGAGAGGCTTCCAGACGGCAGGGCTGAGGCAGGCTGCGAGGGGCTTCCAGACGGCAGGGCTGAGGCAGGCTGCAAGGAGCTTCCTGAGCAGAGGCCCGGGCCCTGTGTTCCCTTCCGAGTCCACAGAGGAGCCCCCAGTGGCGGGCGTGCCCTCTGCCTTCAGGGGTTCCCATGGAGAAGCCAGCTCCCAAGGAAGGGCAGAACATGCTGTGAGGAGCACGCGTGCCGTCTCTTCAGGTTTCTGTACTTTTTATTTCTTAACACTGACAGCTGTTTGTGGCTGGCCTGATTGTTCTGCTTCTGGACGAACTTCTGCAAAAGGGGTACGGCTTGGGCTCTGGAATCTCCCTGTTCATTGCCACGAACATCTGCGAGACCATCGTTTGGAAGGCGTTCAGCCCCACCACCGTCAACACCGGCCGAGGTGAGGCCCCAGCGCCCACGGGCGGGGTGTGGTAATCAGCACGCGCGCCCCCATTTCAGGGGAGAGGCGCCCATGGGCAGGATTCGGTGAGCAGCACCCACGCTCCCCTGTTTCAGGGAAGAAGGTCGGTTTTAGGTGCATCGCTTGATTTTTCTGCGTACCTGTAAAGGTTCTGAAAACACAGGTTTCTGCCGACACCGATGTGTCCGTTCATGTTTTTCCTGGAGAGCACGTGGCAAACACTGGCCCCGCAGGGACAGCCTGTCCCGCCTGGCCGTCACTGCACGGGCCGGCAGCTCCCCCAGCAGTGCTTCCCTGGTGGACACCCAGTTGCTTCCAGCCTCTGCACGGGGCAGCTTTGTAAAAGAGGCAGGGGTGTGGGCGCTCGCAAGCTGAGCTCAGATCCTGGCTGCACCCTTGGCTGCCAGATTAAACGACAAATAACAGGAGCTTCGGAGAAGGCAGTGGCACCCCACTCCAGTACCCTTGCCTGGAAACTCCCATGGACGGAGGAGCCTGGTGGGCTGCAGTCCGTGGGGTCGCTGAGTCAGACACGACTGAGCGACTTTACTTTCACGCAGTGGAGAAGGAAATGGCAACCCACTCCAGTGTTCTTGCCTGGAGAATCCCAGGGACGGGGGAGCCCAGTGCCGACTGTGGGGTCGCACAGAGTTGGACACAACTGAAGCGACTTAGCAGCAGCAGCAGGAGCTTACGGGAGGGACCCAGGCTCACAGCAGGTGCCCAGTGGATGTAAGGTTACAGAGAGTATGTTCAAGAAAAAGTTCCGAACGGGCAGGGAAGTGTGACGTCCTAGGAAAGGTTTTTTCATCACTAAATGCGTTATTCACTCAGGAGAGGCCCAGGATAAGCAAACGTTTGTACACATTTGACTATTTCCTTTCAAGTAAGTGCCGGAAACAACCCCTGGCCTCCAGAATCCACAGTCGTCTTAGACTGAAACAGGTCGCCACACCAGTGGAGGCCGCTCCGCTCTTTCCCTTGCGCCGCTGGTGGGCGTGCTTGCCCCCTGGCCCTCTTCCCGCGAGGAGCAGAGGGGGCCTGAGCCTGCCTCGTCTGGGCAGCTTGACCACAGCTGGGTGATGCGCTGCCAGGGAGCCCCCAGGGACGTGGGGTGGGCAGCTCTGAGCCCCTCAGGCAGGACCCCTTAAAGTGGAGCTCCACAGACAGCCGTTCAGACGCTGAAAGTGTTAGCCACTCAGTCGCGTCCGACTCTCTGTGACCCCGTGGACTGTAGCCCGCCAGGCTCCTCTGCCCATGGAATTCGCCAGGCAAGAATCCTGGAGCAGGCTGCCACTTCTGGATGGCATTTTCTCGAGCCAGGGATGGACCCTTTGTCTCCCACCTCACAGGCTGACTCTGCTGGCGGAGCCACCAGGGAGACCTGGTGCCCCACACACCTGATGGCCATTGACTCACGCCGCAGACGTGAGATCAGTTAATTCAAACGGAAGACTAGCCGCCTTCTGCAGGGGGGTCTGCAGAACAGAAACGAGGCCGAGAGGCCCCACTGTGGCTCCCGGAGCAGCACCGTGCGCCCCGGAGCCGACCCCGTTCTCGGTTCCGGCCTCCGGGATGCTCGGGGCCGCCCCAAGCTCCTCCCTCTGCCTTCGCCTGTAACAGGAATGGAGTTTGAGGGCGCCATCATTGCGCTGTTTCACCTGCTGGCCACCCGCACCGACAAGGTCCGAGCCCTGCGGGAGGCATTCTACCGCCAGAACCTCCCCAACCTCATGAACCTCATCGCCACCGTCTTTGTCTTCGCGGTGGTCATCTACTTCCAGGNGTCATTCGGCTCTGTCTTGGAAGACCCCGTCCATGCCGTGGTGTACATCGTGTTCATGCTGGGCTCCTGCGCCTTCTTTTCCAAGACGTGGATCGAGGTCTCGGGCTCCTCCGCCAAGGACGTGAGTAGCAGTTGCAGTCTCTGGGAGGTGGTTGACGCAGAACCAGCGTCCTCGCCTGCGGCTGGAGTGAGGGGGCTCAGCTTGGCCCTCCTCCTGGGATGGGCCTCTGAACACACATGGCAGTTAGTCCTCGTTAGGGCCAGTTCCAAAGTGTTGGCGGCCGTGGCCGGACCCCGGGTAGAGGACCCCATGCTCATCTGGGAAGCGGCAGGCAGGGTGGACCGGGCTTCCCTTCCCGCCTCCTGGGCGGTGGCCTCACAGCGTCGGCGTGTGCGGGGGCGCCTGCGTCTGCTGGCATGCTGAGTGTGTCTCCTGGACTTGGACTCACGCTGTCCTCCCGGGGGGCGTCACACAGGTTGCAAAGCAGCTGAAGGAGCAGCAGATGGTGCTGAGGGGCCACCGAGAGACGTCCATGGTCCATGAGCTCAACCGGTGAGTGCCGACGCCGAGGCTGCTGGGAGCCAGCGGGTCAGCTCAGTGCCTTAGCCCCTCCCCGCGGAGGGGCAGCCCGGCGGGGAGACCAGGGCTTGTGGCGGACGGTGCAGTGAGGGTGCTGACCGAGAGGGCGGGTTCTCTGGCAGGGTTCTGTGGGGGACTCCAGGAGGAGCATGGGGGGTCGGGCGTCTCAGGGGCGTCCAAGTGCAGGTGAGGTCAGAGAGTCCAGTGTAGGCCACTAGGAGGGGCCAGTGTGTGGAAGGCGCATGCCGGAGGCCGCGACCGCCGGGCAGGGCGAGGGGGCCGCACTCAGAGGTGGGAGGGTGAGGAGGCTGTGGCGGTCTGCAGGCCTCTCCCCTCATGGTGGGGCTGCCCCGTGGGGGCACCTTAAGCCCTTAAGCCACCTCGTTCCAGCTCGCTCTCCCTCGGCACGTGGATGCGCACACGAGCGTGGCTGGCTTCCCATAGAGCGGTTCCCAGGGTCGGGCTCTGTGGTCAGGGCCAGGTCCATCTTGGAGACCACAGCTCGCCTGCCGCAACCACAGGAAGTCAGTACGGCAAATGCCGGGTCATCTTCTGATGCCTAACGGGGTGGGCTGTTTCGCTCATTCCTTTAAGAATTTTAGATTTGTAGTGCTATTCAGAAGAAATATAACGAAAAGTCACGGGAAGACATTTCATGCTCGTGTCTTCAGAAGCTTTTGTGACGTTTCCATCGTCTCAACTTGGACTGGCCCTGTTTCACTAGCGGCCAGTGACTCGAGTGCCAGCTTGCTGGACAGCAACCCTGGTCTAGACCGTTAGGCTGCCTGAGCAGGTGGAGCCCGACGGGGTCGCAGTGACCCTGAGGGGCCGGGGGCCTCAGGCGGAGGTAGCGGGCTGCTGCATGGCTGCTTCCACGGCCTGGCTCAGGCCCGAGGGCTCCGGGCGGCCCATGGCTGACGTGCGCCGCACCCCCCCTCCCCCTCCTCCCAGGTACATCCCCACGGCCGCGGCCTTCGGCGGGCTGTGCATCGGGGCCCTCTCGGTCCTGGCTGACTTCTTGGGCGCCATCGGGTCTGGAACCGGGATCCTGCTGGCGGTCACCATCATCTACCAGTACTTTGAGATCTTCGTGAAGGAGCAGAGTGAGGTCGGCAGCATGGGGGCCCTGCTGTTCTGAGCTGCGGCTCCTGGACCCGGCAGAGGCGGCGTGCCCCACCACGGCCCAGAGTGGACGGGGGAGCCGCGCTGCAGGAGCTCGTCTCAGGCGCTGCTGAGGCACAAGGACTTCGGTTCAGTCGTGTGTTTGAGTTTCATATTCTTTTCATTCCACTTTGTAAAGTGCTAGAAATTTTCCAGTTTAAAATACTGCCTTTTGCTCTGGCATTGGCGGCGGAGCTGTAGAAGTGGGGTCTTGCTCAGCTGACGCCAGAGGTGGGGCGAGCTACCAGCGGCCCGGTGTGCACCCCACTTGCACGTCGGCCTTTGCGCCTTCTCAGTGTTGCTGGCGACCACAGCGGTCTCGGCTGCCCCCCTCGAAGGGAGCATCTCATTGGTTAGAAGCACAAATGTTGTTGAAACGTCTCTGTCTCAGGGGGCAGGAGGGCGGCCCCCGGCAATAGGCTTTTCTGGTGCCTGACGGCGGCTCGCCGGCGCCTGCCCGTCACAGTCCAGCCGGAACACCTGGTTTAAAACGGTTTCTCTGGAAGACAATCATTTCCCCTTTTGAAATTAGTTGTTTAGGACACAGTTTCCTCCAAACTAGAGAGAGGAATTTCCAGAAGACCCTCCTGGCCCATCTCTGCGTCTTTCGTTGGCTGACCTGGTGTCCTCGGTGGTGGAGCCGGGCTGTGAGCCACAGCTCTGCAGCCACACCGGGCTGAGCTCGGTCTGTTGTGTGGAGGACCCTGGGCTGCCAGCGGTCCAGCTGCCCTGCCGCCACTGAACTTGCTCTCCGTGCTGCGTCCCCACCACCCGCCCCTCAAGAGGGGAGGAGCTGTGGCCGGCCCCACGCACTACCTTCTAGGCTGCAGATTTCCCATTTGTATTTTTTTAGAACCTTTTTACTGTACTTAGGACCAAACGCAAGTGAAGTAAATGACGGGATGCCTCTGATCTCCACTGTCCCCAGAACCGCCCGGCAGGTCCACAGTGACATCAGGGTCAGACATGGGTTTTTTGCTGTTTCGCCCATGTTTGATATGAAAAGACAATTATGTCTGAGACAAATTCTGTTTGCAATAATAGGTGACCTAGATATCAGGAATTAACCACCTTCTCAAAGGCCTTTAGGGAAGCCCTTCTTGGGGACCAGCAGAGTGGGGCACTGCAGCCTGAGGGGGGCTCCCTGGAGGGAGCCCCCCTGGGTGTGCACTGCCCCTTGGAGACCAGACCCCACCAGCAGTGGGCACAGAGCCAGTAGAGGCGGCAAGTTTGGCGCCCATCTGAGTCCAAGGGGCTCCGAGACTCACTGGCTGTGCTGCCCAGGGAACAGACCAACCGAGGGGCTTGCCCGCACCGCCTGGCGAGTGGACAGCAGAGCCAGGATGGGCCCCCGCCCGCCCCCTCGGCCAGGGCACCCACCACGCCACACGTGGCCTTGTCCGACCCAGTCCCACGGGGAGATCTGACGCCCGCGGCCCTGCTGCAGCCTCTGGCCATGCGCGGCTCAGGCGCCCGACCCGCAGTCGCTGTTCATGCAGGCGGGCTGACCCCGACTTCCAGGGGACTGTCACTGTGGACGCCCAAGCGGCATAACTGAGATAAGGTGAATAAGAGACAAATAAAGCCAACTTTTTACAAGCTGCCTGGTGGTGGTCTCTTGGTTTTCAGTTCTGTTGCGGAAGCCAGTGAGGAGGGTGTGGCCGTGGCTGCCTCCGGGGCACAGGGCTGGTGTGAGACTGAGCCCTAGCTGTGCACGGGGTGCCCAGGGCTCCCCCTCGGTGGGAACCTGGAAAGCTTCGTCATCCAGGTGTCTGGTGCCACGCGTGCGGGCCACTCCAGCNCAGCTCAGTGCCTTAGCCCCTCCCCGCGGAGGGGCAGCCCGGCGGGGAGACCAGGGCTTGTGGCGGACGGTGCAGTGAGGGTGCTGACCGAGAGGGCGGGTTCTCTGGCAGGGTTCTGTGGGGGACTCCAGGAGGAGCATGGGGGGTCGGGCGTCTCAGGGGCGTCCAAGTGCAGGTGAGGTCAGAGAGTCCAGTGTAGGCCACTAGGAGGGGCCAGTGTGTGGAAGGCGCATGCCGGAGGCCGCGACCGCCGGGCAGGGCGAGGGGGCCGCACTCAGAGGTGGGAGGGTGAGGAGGCTGTGGCGGTCTGCAGGCCTCTCCCCTCATGGTGGGGCTGCCCCGTGGGGGCACCTTAAGCCCTTAAGCCACCTCGTTCCAGCTCGCTCTCCCTCGGCACGTGGATGCGCACACGAGCGTGGCTGGCTTCCCATAGAGCGGTTCCCAGGGTCGGGCTCTGTGGTCAGGGCCAGGTCCGTCTTGGAGACCACAGCTCGCCTGCCGCAACCACAGGAAGTCAGTACGGCAAATGCCGGGTCATCTTCTGATGCCTAACGGGGTGGGCTGTTTCGCTCATTCCTTTAAGAATTTTAGATTTGTAGTGCTATTCAGAAGAAATATAACGAAAAGTCACGGGAAGACATTTCATGCTCGTGTCTTCAGAAGCTTTTGTGACGTTTCCATCGTCTCAACTTGGACTGGCCCTGTTTCACTAGCGGCCAGTGACTCGAGTGCCAGCTTGCTGGACAGCAACCCTGGTCTAGACCGTTAGGCTGCCTGAGCAGGTGGAGCCCGACGGGGTCGCAGTGACCCTGAGGGGCCGGGGGCCTCAGGCGGAGGTAGCGGGCTGCTGCATGGCTGCTTCCACGGCCTGGCTCAGGCCCGAGGGCTCCGGGCGGCCCATGGCTGACGTGCGCCGCACCCCCCCTCCCCCTCCTCCCAGGTACATCCCCACGGCCGCGGCCTTCGGCGGGCTGTGCATCGGGGCCCTCTCGGTCCTGGCTGACTTCTTGGGCGCCATCGGGTCTGGAACCGGGATCCTGCTGGCGGTCACCATCATCTACCAGTACTTTGAGATCTTCGTGAAGGAGCAGAGTGAGGTCGGCAGCATGGGGGCCCTGCTGTTCTGAGCTGCGGCTCCTGGACCCGGCAGAGGCGGCGTGCCCCACCACGGCCCAGAGTGGACGGGGGAGCCGCGCTGCAGGAGCTCGTCTCAGGCGCTGCTGAGGCACAAGGACTTCGGTTCAGTCGTGTGTTTGAGTTTCATATTCTTTTCATTCCACTTTGTAAAGTGCTAGAAATTTTCCAGTTTAAAATACTGCCTTTTGCTCTGGCATTGGCGGCGGAGCTGTAGAAGTGGGGTCTTGCTCAGCTGACGCCAGAGGTGGGGCGAGCTACCAGCGGCCCGGTGTGCACCCCACTTGCACGTCGGCCTTTGCGCCTTCTCAGTGTTGCTGGCGACCACAGCGGTCTCGGCTGCCCCCCTCGAAGGGAGCATCTCATTGGTTAGAAGCACAAATGTTGTTGAAACGTCTCTGTCTCAGGGGGCAGGAGGGCGGCCCCCGGCAATAGGCTTTTCTGGTGCCTGACGGCGGCTCGCCGGCGCCTGCCCGTCACAGTCCAGCCGGAACACCTGGTTTAAAACGGTTTCTCTGGAAGACAATCATTTCCCCTTTTGAAATTAGTTGTTTAGGACACAGTTTCCTCCAAACTAGAGAGAGGAATTTCCAGAAGACCCTCCTGGCCCATCTCTGCGTCTTTCGTTGGCTGACCTGGTGTCCTCGGTGGTGGAGCCGGGCTGTGAGCCACAGCTCTGCAGCCACACCGGGCTGAGCTCGGTCTGTTGTGTGGAGGACCCTGGGCTGCCAGCGGTCCAGCTGCCCTGCCGCCACTGAACTTGCTCTCCGTGCTGCGTCCCCACCACCCGCCCCTCAAGAGGGGAGGAGCTGTGGCCGGCCCCACGCACTACCTTCTAGGCTGCAGATTTCCCATTTGTATTTTTTTAGAACCTTTTTACTGTACTTAGGACCAAACGCAAGTGAAGTAAATGACGGGATGCCTCTGATCTCCACTGTCCCCAGAACCGCCCGGCAGGTCCACAGTGACATCAGGGTCAGACATGGGTTTTTTGCTGTTTCGCCCATGTTTGATATGAAAAGACAATTATGTCTGAGACAAATTCTGTTTGCAATAATAGGTGACCTAGATATCAGGAATTAACCACCTTCTCAAAGGCCTTTAGGGAAGCCCTTCTTGGGGACCAGCAGAGTGGGGCACTGCAGCCTGAGGGGGGCTCCCTGGAGGGAGCCCCCCTGGGTGTGCACTGCCCCTTGGAGACCAGACCCCACCAGCAGTGGGCACAGAGCCAGTAGAGGCGGCAAGTTTGGCGCCCATCTGAGTCCAAGGGGCTCCGAGACTCACTGGCTGTGCTGCCCAGGGAACAGACCAACCGAGGGGCTTGCCCGCACCGCCTGGCGAGTGGACAGCAGAGCCAGGATGGGCCCCCGCCCGCCCCCTCGGCCAGGGCACCCACCACGCCACACGTGGCCTTGTCCGACCCAGTCCCACGGGGAGATCTGACGCCCGCGGCCCTGCTGCAGCCTCTGGCCATGCGCGGCTCAGGCGCCCGACCCGCAGTCGCTGTTCATGCAGGCGGGCTGACCCCGACTTCCAGGGGACTGTCACTGTGGACGCCCAAGCGGCATAACTGAGATAAGGTGAATAAGAGACAAATAAAGCCAACTTTTTACAAGCTGCCTGGTGGTGGTCTCTTGGTTTTCAGTTCTGTTGCGGAAGCCAGTGAGGAGGGTGTGGCCGTGGCTGCCTCCGGGGCACAGGGCTGGTGTGAGACTGAGCCCTAGCTGTGCACGGGGTGCCCAGGGCTCCCCCTCGGTGGGAACCTGGAAAGCTTCGTCATCCAGGTGTCTGGTGCCACGCGTGCGGGCCACTCCAGCCCCTCCAGGAACGGGCGCTGGGCCGACCGCAGCTTCCGAGTCCAGGCCTCGGCTGTGGCGTGTGTCCTTCCCCACCTGGTGGCTGACAGACCGTCGCCTCGGCGGTCTCCACTCTGCCCTGGAGCCCCAGCACTGGAGGCAGAGGTGGCAGGCACGGTGGCTGCTCCCTGGGATGTGCTGTGCAGCAGTTTCCATCGAGCTGAACAGCAGGCGTTCCCACAGTGACGTGAGCCCGTGTTGTGAGCTGTTGCTCTCGGCCCGACAAGGCCAGCCCCAGGCCCTCCACGCCTGCCTCCTTGGGCCCCCAGCGACATGTGGACAGCACCTTCCTCCTGAGCTGTCCACATGGAGCCCGGGCCCTCATCTCCGAAAAACATCTCTGAGGGAGTGTGCCAGCAAGGCAGGTTGGACCCTGGAACCCTGGGAGGGCGGGTGCTGGGGCCTGGCGTGCAGAAGCCGGCATGAGCACGAGAGGCGGGGTGCCCCGTCACAGCTCCTGTCAGGGCTCCCCGCCGGCGCAGCGCGGCAGCCCTGCTCACCTGGCAGTTGGGCTCTGCCTGTGGCGGAACAGAGCCCTGGAGCTCCTGCTCTCATTCCCCACTGGAGGCCTTTCCTCGAGGGTGGGCTCTTCTCACCGCACCGGAGAAGAAACGTCCCGGGGAGCTCCTACAGGTGCCTCTGCCGGAGGCCTTTGCGGGGCAAGGAGAGGGCCCTGGGGAAGGCCGCCACCCCTCCACGTGGGAGCCTCCTGGGGCGTGCCCAGCCGGCATTCCCCAGGCCCACTGCTGCCCTCCCCCCTGCCTGCCCCACACCCTCCCCGGCCTGCTCTCCTGAAGGCCTTCACTGGGCCAGCCCCCCACCAGGCTGAGTCCTTGGGAGGCCTGCGCAGGGGAAATGGGTGGGCGTGCTCCTGTCCAAGCGTCAGCAGAGGGCTCTGTGCTGACCACAACACCTACTGCCCGGCTCCAGACAGTCCCATGGGGTCCCTTGGGCTGTGCCCCCCAACAGACCTGGGGCACGGGGGGTGGGCATCGCACTGCCCTGCTGCTGCTGCTGCTAAGTCGCTTCAGTCGTGTCCGACTCTGTGCGACCCCATAGACGGCAGCCCACCAGGCTCCCCCGTCCCTGGGATTCTCCAGGCAAGAGCACTGGAGTGGGCTGCCGTTTCCTTCAATGCATGAGAGTGAAAAGTGAAAGTGAAGTCGCTTTGCTCGGTCGTGTCCCACCCTCAGCAACCCCGTGGACCGCAGCCCACCGGGCTCCTCCGTCCGTGGGGTTTTCCCGGCGAGAGCGCTGGAGTGGGGCGCCACTGCCTTCTCCATAGTACTGCCCTAGGCGGTGTATCTGTCAACATGGATAAAAATGAAAAAAGTGCAAAGGCGTGGAGGTGAAAAATCTCCCTAATAATGCTAGAAAGCAGAGGGTGGCTGACGGCAGGAGGCGAGGGAGACATTTTAAAATTAAAGCCGGGTTCAGTAAGGTTCCCTGATGCTCTCTGCCCCGTGGGCGTTTGGACGCACGCTCCTCCCCTGCCCCTCCATGGGCCTGGCCTCCATCGTGGGCAGGACGGCCCGACCCGCCAGCCCGGCGGGGCAGGGCGGCGGCGCTGTGCGCGGGCGCCGCGTCGGGGCGCTGTGGCCTCGCAGAGGCGGGGGCGCGCGGCCGCCGGCCGCAGAGACTCCGGAAACGGGTAGGAGGGCCTGGTGCGAGCCCGGCTGCTGCTCGCCCGCGTCACCTCCTCGGGGAAGCCCACCTAGCCGCCCCCGCGGCACCGGCCCGCGCTCCTCCGGGCGCACGCCCTCGCGCACGGGGCCAGGGGAGAATGCGGGCGATCGGGCCAGACCCCAGGTTGCCAGACGCCGGGCCGTGGGGAGAGGCTGGCGGCCCGCGGGCGGAGGCCGAACGGCGGACCCGCGCCCAGCCCTCGCGCAGGGCGGCGCACGCGTGTCCTGGGACCGCCGGCGCCGTGCGCTCGTGTGCGTCGCCCGCACCGCCGCGCCCCCATTAATCACACGGCGACGGCGATGTCGAGCGGGCGGCCGGCGGGCGCCCATCGGCGCATCTTATCGCGCCGGCCCAGCCGCCGCGCGCGCCGCCCATTGATCGCGCCGGCCGGGCCGAGGTCAGCGCGGGCCCGGCGCCTGACAGCGCATCCATCGCTGCAGACGCGCGCTGACGGCGGCCGGGCGGCGCGGCCTGGCCATTAATCACCGCGCCCGCCGCGAGTGACGGCCAGGGTGACGGGGCCAGCCGGCGACAGCCAGCCCTGCGGCCGCCCTGGCACCCCTTCCCCGGGGCCTGCTGTCCCCAGGAAACGGAGTTAGGACAAGGACTGGATGAGTGAACCCCGTTCTACTCTCAGCGGGCCTGTTTCCAGACGCCAAAGGGCAGGGCTAGGCTGGGACAAAGCAGGAAACCAGCGCCCCCATCCCCACTGCCCAGCCCTGCCTGCACCTCATCGAAGAGGGGGCCCGCGGGCAGCGAGGGCCGGCGCACCCTTCCTGGAAGTAGAGGACACTGAGGAAAAGGCCCAGACCCCTGCTGGCTGTCTCCCATCTCCAGCCTGTGGGCCTGACGGGTCCAGCTGCAGGGGACCTCCAGCCTTCCCAGGATGAGCTGTCAGGACCAGGAGGGCCAGGGCCCAGCGCCCAGCCGCTTCTGGCGCCTGCTGGATGAAGTGTGGCCTCCTCTTCCTCCAAGAGGGACAGGGGTCGGGGCTCTTCACTGAATCTCAGTAAGTGGAGGGCCTGATGCAGCCACACCAGACTCCCCCCCCCAAGTCTGCACACCAACTCATCTTCACAGGAGGAAAACCAAAGCTCAAGAACCAGCGGGATCAAGGCCAAGGGTCAGAGACAACCCAAGCTGCGCCCCTGCCTGCTGGGCCCCCAGACCCCGCCCCCGCCCTCCTGCCACCTCTGCCGGAACCCTCCAGGCTGTGCGGACGCTGGGGGGCACCTTGTCTGATGCTCTCCTGGGCAACACCTGCTGGGGTCTGAGACGGGGGCCCAACAGGGAATGCACCCCTCCCCCCGCAACTGTGGCGCTCCATTTTATTAGAAAGACGGTTGAGAAAGGTCTGCTAGCCAAGAAGTGACCACCATCTGTTTAGTTCTAAAAACCAGTATCTTCTAAGAACCACCTTGGGGGTGTAACCTGAGAGGTGTGGTGGTGGGCTGAGGAAACGGAAGCAGGGGCCTCCCTTTCAAGAGCCCGTGGGCCCTCACGTGCACTCCTGGCCGTCAGCACGGGAGCAGGGAGCTGGGGCACAGCTCACCCAGCTGGCTTCCTGAGAGGCACCCAGGACAGCCTGGGACGGGAGCCTGGAAGATCAGCCACTTCCTATGAACAGCCCCTCCCTGCCTCCCGTTAATGTTACAACAGTTCTTCACGTCGGAGCTGAAATCGCGCAAAAAATGGGGCTGCTGTAATTGTTGGTAGATTGTGTGTCAGCCAGATAAGATGTAACAAATATTTCCCTCCCCACCAGGGTCTGTTTCCCTCTTGGTAATGGATGGAGAAACTTCTCATAGTCGGCGAGGGATTGGTCGTAAAAACTTCGCCTGGAAGATTAATGTAATAATCACAAGCTTTGCTGGGAAAAATAGGAGGGAAATTAAAATAACCCAGCCTTCCTACCTGTCCAGACCCGTCCCCATCACTGAGTGCTGACGGACAAGCAGACCGTCTCTCTGGGCACCACCAAGGCCAGGAGGCCTGGGGAGCGTGAACAGGGGGCAGTGAACACACGCCCACCCTCCCCAGGGCTTGAGGGCCCACCCCACAGCGCGGCACAGTGAGGAGCACGACCCCCAACCCCCGATGAGCCGCTGCTAGCTGGGCAGGGGACCCCCAGTCCAATCCGGGGGCTGCTGCNGCCGTGACTCACAGGAAGGAATCGGGACACTGAGGGGCCTCTGGGAGCAGTCAGGACTGCTACCTGTCGGCGCCCCTCCCCGCCACCAGGTAGAGGCGCCAGGGCTGCAGGGGGCCGCCTGCCCCACCCCCTGTCCAGTGCTGTCCCCCTCCTGCACCCAGGGGCCGCTGGTCAGGGGGCCCATCTAGGGACGGAGGACTTGCCTGCCGCTTGCTTTCCCAATACTGCCAGCAGGCTGTTCTGGCCCTGGGCCGGGCCGGGATCCCCATCCCGACGGGGCCCGGCAGCCAGCTCACCTCAGAGTGGTCTTGGTTCCGATCTCCCCCAGGTGGTTCAGCGCCTCCTCACTGATATTGATCCCTTCTGTCTGAGCTCGGATCTTAATGATCTTTGGGAGAAAAACTGTGATCAACAGTGGCCGACCTCAGCAGTCTCGTCCCACCTCCTGAGAGCGTAGAGGCCCAACCCAGGGGGGCGGGGCAGAGCCACCCTCAGGGACACAGCCATAGGCCCACAAGGAGGCAGCTGGTGCCTCCTCACCCTGCCCCTCGGGGGCTCCCTCAGGGCAGCCAACCTCCCTCCCCAGGGCAGGCACTGCCACCTGTAAGCAAGGAGAGACACCCTTTCTCTGCCTGACAAATGACGGTTAAATACATTTAAAAAGTTACTTTTAAAGATTCAGCAGCCCTCATAACATCACTGGGTGACATCACGTCTGTCGAGAAGAGGCTGGCGTGCGTGCCCTGGAGAGCCCGGGGTCTGGCAGGCGGAGGGCTGGGTGGGGCCGGCAGCGTGCGTGGCACCGGGGCCCGGCCACGCAGCGGTGCCGAGTGATAAGGGGCAGCGGGGGAATGATGCTGCGTGTTGTGTAGCTGAGAT
Source organism: Raphicerus campestris (assembly GCA_006410735.1). Lineage (NCBI taxonomy): Eukaryota > Metazoa > Chordata > Mammalia > Artiodactyla > Bovidae > Raphicerus > Raphicerus campestris. The sequence goes on along the minus strand of SJYW01055795.1, from coordinate 323,626 downwards.
AACTCGGGGACGTCACGCCTCGTATAACACAGGAATTTTTCACTCTGGCAGCTTCGTAAACGAGATATCAAGAAGACTTGTTTAAATTAAAGCCGTAGAAGCGCAGCCGGGACAGCCATGGAAGTGGGAAAGACGGAGCCCAGGCCAGAGCACCGCCAGGGCAGAGGGGCCAGAGGGCCAGGCGCTGTCAGCAGGGAAGGCCCTGCGCGGAAGGTCCGGCAGACCTGAGTGGCGAGCGGGCAGGGGCAAGGTGGAGGGGAAGGCAGCCTCTGAGTAAGCGCTGCCACCAGGGCCAAGGACCAGGTGCTGGCGGGAAGGTCTCAACTCAGACTTTTGTATGAAATGTCCTGAGCGCTAAAATGCGTCCACCTAAACATTTCACAAACGCTGCGCTGGCCACATCACACGTCGGTTCAGCCAGGGGCTGCCAGGTGTGACCTCAGTCACAAGCATCAGTGTGCATGAGGGGCCCATCTGGGTGCTGCAGGAAGTGCAGCTGAGCACAGGAGTCACCAGACGGGCGCACGGACGGCGGGGAAAGCAGGGGCGGAAGGCTCCCGCCAAAGGACACCCCTCCAGTCACGCCCGTCAGAGCAGGGCAGCTCTGTACTTTCGAGTAAAAAGAGCTTCTCGCCAACAGCTGGGTCTGCCAGAAGGAAGTCCTCGGGACCTCAGGGAACTCTAGGGAGATGTGGACACGGGCTCCTGGAGCCTGGTGGGGAGAGCCCAGCCCGGGCGGCCGGCACGGGAGGGTGTTGGGGACGCTGTGCTCTCACTCCCTGGAGCAGGTTACAGCAATGCCAGGAGCTCCTGCTCCAGGCTGCTCACCAGCGACAGTTCATAAATTAGATCTTTAATCATTTAATAACCTGCAGGGGATAGTTTATGCGGGTGTCGGCGCTGGTGGCAGCGTACATGTTACATCACTTTGTTTTTAAAAAACCCACCTGAGCTCCAGGAGAAACACTGAGACTGTCCCCTGAATGGCGTGCGCAAAGCCAGGCTTGTCCTGGAGCGGTCATCTCCCCACCCAAGAGAAAGCCCGAGAAGAGGCCCCCACTGAGCCTGCAGACACTGGGGCAGCACGCACATGCCGGGGGAGGGGAGGCGGGGGCGGGTAGGGCAGCGTGCTCCGGGTGGAAAGGAAGCCCCCGAGGCTGGCTGGCCGATCCTGCGATGCCAGCCTGGAGCCCTGGTCCCTGAAAGCGGCTGTGAGGAGCCTGTGAGCAGCAGTCACTCCTCTCTGAGCTCCTGCACTCTCCCCGGGGCCTCCCAGCAGCCCCGAGAGGAGGGAGCGCTTGTCCTGCGTGCAGAGGCGGAGACCCACAGAGGACAGCACGCAGCCACGAAGCGCCGTGGGCGCAGGACGCTGGCCTGGCCACACCCGTCAGGGTGAGCAAGGGGTCGGCTTCTCTGCTTTTGCTTCTGCTCCTCGTCAGCGAGAGCCTGGCTTCAGCCCAGCATTCATCCCAGAGCGAGTGACTCTTACGTGGGGACAAGGCCTCCAGCCATGGGCCCCACCTCCCTCCCAGCTGCTGCAGCCAACGACAACCACCTGGGGCCCGACCCATCCGCCATACAGGGAGAGCTCTGGCCCTACACATCACGGGCCCCCTGGGCGCTGGTCAACAAGACACGCAGGGCCAGGCCAGACAGGCCACAGGCAGGCAGGGTGCTGCTGCAGAGGGTCCAGGAGAGGCCCTCTGAGCTCCGAAGGAGCAGCCAGCTGGCCAACTGCCACAGAGACTGCCTCCTGGACGGCACATTTCTCACGGCGAGGAGGCTGGTGGCAGAGACATCAGGTAAGGGGCTTCAAGATGAGACAGCCTGGGCCCAGTCCCAGCCCTGCCACAGACTGGCCGTGTGAACTTGGGCAAGCTGAGCAGTCTGCATCTCAGCACCTGTCCGCCCTACCTTGAGTGACGGGATCAAACGACTCAGTACCCTACCCGAGAAAGTGCTCTGGAGGAGACGGTCTGGCAGAGCCCCCGGATGTCAGTGCAGCACTGGGCCACTCCAGGTCCCCAGCCGTGGCCATACACTGACCCACAATGAGAAACCTAAGCCCCAGGGAGACTGTCTGGGGTCAGGGTGGGCAGAGCAGATGGCTGGGCCCCGCAGCGCACGGCCGGCTTTGTGTCCTGGAATCGCCACTTAGGGCTGAGCCAGCACAGAGGGAGAGGATGGCTTGGAAGGCCCAGAAGGGACAGGGCTGCGGGCGTGTGGCTGCGGCTCCGACTCTGCATGGAGAGCTGGGGCTGCGCCCTGGGGATGAGGCCAGTCCCGCGGCCCATCACCTCTCCTGATTCAGCACAGGCGGGAGCCAGGAGGCTGCGGGCTCCAGTGGGCTGGCGTCTGGGCGGGCCCATCACTGAGTGGCGCTCAGCCGTCTCTCTCAGAGCTGGGGCCTCCTTACTGGCAGGCCTCCAGTTGGTTTTCCCACTGTCCCTGTCCTCAGGCTACCAGGCGGGATGGAGTAGGAGAGAGGATCACCAGGATTCCTGGCAGCTGAGTCTCTGGGACACTGGAGGCAACGCCCTGCTGGCTTGCGCATCATTCAGGTGGGCCAAGGCTTGGGAGCACAGAGACACGCCCGCGGCCGGCAGTGGCCGGCAGCTCCGTGGGGGGCGGGGTGGGGGGGCGTGGCCACCCACCTGTTTCATCTCCTGCGGGGTGTACAGCATGGTCCGGATGATCATCACTCGGTCCAGAAGGTCGAGAGGGATGCCGTGAGGAGAGGTGATGTCCTCCGTGCCCCTGCAAGGCCGACAAGTTCCAGGTCACTCGGGCCTCTCTGGACAGTGGAAGCATGGCCGAGGCCCCGGCGACGACAAAGCAGCTAGCTCTCGTCCGGAGAGTCAGAAGCAGGACCGCAGAGGACACAGACTCACTCAGGTGGCGTCAGAAGCCGCGCCACTGTTTTTGCATCAACACCACAGGAGATCAGGGGAGGAGGAGAAAAGCCAACCGGAGTCGCACTGAAACTGTCGGGGCCGGCATCTGCACGCCCGCCCGCGTTACCCTAGGCGTGTGGATCCGTTTGGGTTGCGCCCGCCCCTGTAGTTTCAGTGCTAACAGCCCACGGACCCAAGCCACTGGCGCTCACCCAGTGGTCCCTAGTGTTGCTGATAGAGCTAGCGGAGTCCTGGGCACACCTGCCATGAACCTTTCCTCAGCATCTCTCACAGAGCCGGACACAGCCCTGAACATCTCCTTGAACGCATGAACGGCTGAACCAAGGAATGTGCTCACGTCTGCAGCCACGTGAGCGACCTGGCCCCACAACACTGTAGCCAGCCAGCGCTGAGCAGCCTCACCGTTGGCTGCTTAAAGGTCCAGGAAAAGGAAGGTCTAGCACCTCATCTGAGTTTGCACATCTTTGATTATTAATGAACCACTTGAGTGCCTTCCCTCATGGTCATCAGTTATTTTCTTTCGTTTGGGAGCTGTCCAGTCATACCTTTTGCCCGTCTCTCTCTCAAATCCTTAGCCAAACCAGTGAAGGGCCACCCCACCGGACTGAACAGCACCAGCTCCCAATGGGCGTGTGCCGGGCAGGCCCTGTGGCACACGTGTCAGGCCTCAGCCGGGTCTGGAAGCCCACTGAGCTGAGCCGGGGGCTCCTGCCTCCACTTTAGGAAGCCACAGCAGCAGGCCCCCAGTTCTGGCCTCCCCAACACTTAAAAATAACTAAAATGGCAAACTATGTTCTATGTATTTTACCACAATTAAAAAATAAAAGAATAAAATGCTACATTAATAATTGCTAAATCTAATACTTAAAAATAATTAAGACCTTTTCAAGCAAAAAATGAAGCAAACTAGTAGCAAATACAAAATATTACGATACCATCAGAAAAAATAAATCTGCTTCATCAACAAATATTTCTAAAAAAAATAATAAAGAATTATAAAGAAAAAATTCTACCATGATTAAAATCGTATTTGGTGTATCTGTAATTGTCATATTAAACAAAGTAACCTTTAAAACTGCATTTAATTTTCAGTTATTTCTGTTTAGGCTGTATGTTTCTCTTTTTAAAACCTATTTAGATATTCTCCTGGGAAAAGTTTAAAAGATCTCAACTCGCCATCTTAAAATATCCCCAATTCCATAACACTCATGATAAATTATCTTCATTTCAGAGATAGTAAATATAAAAGTCTAAAGAAAAAAGGTTAGGGAGAAAAAGGGAACAGAATTTGTCAACATGTGTTACAATTTTTCCTTTTGGTTTTGAGTCTATAAAACTAAAAATTTAAACAGAGAACAAAAAGAAAACACTCTGCTTAAAGATGCTGAGCACCTCTCAGGGATTAAAGACCAAAGACTGGAAATGCGCTCAGGCTCCGACTCTTAGGCAGAGTCTCCTTCAGACAACGCACCAGAGAAAATGCTTTCTGGAACACACATCCCCCTGGATGGGGCTGGGGCCAAGTTCCCCAGGCCCCACTGGCTGGGTCTGAGCTCACGGCCACCCTCCCGCGCCTCTTTTTTCTCTGATCCTGAGAGCTCTTGGGCCAGCTCTCGGCCGGATAGGCTCTGGCCGCGGGGCTCCCTCGTTAGGGGGCGCCATCCGTCCAGGCTGGGCCTGTCTGCCCACTGTCACACTGAAGCCAGGCCCCACCAAAGCGAAGTCCAGAAAACATACATGGGGTCTGTGTGGCCACACACCAGGCTCGCCAGGCCAGGTGTCGTTTCCAGACGCTGCCCAGGTAGACAGGCCCTGGCTGGTCTGGACCTGGTCCAAGCTGCCTTCCCTTCAAGAGCAGAAGACAGCTGGGACAGTGATGAGCGGTGTNGGGGCGTGGCCACCCACCTGTTTCATCTCCTGCGGGGTGTACAGCATGGTCCGGATGATCATCACTCGGTCCAGAAGGTCGAGAGGGATGCCGTGAGGAGAGGTGATGTCCTCCGTGCCCCTGCAAGGCCGACAAGTTCCAGGTCACTCGGGCCTCTCTGGACAGTGGAAGCATGGCCGAGGCCCCGGCGACGACAAAGCAGCTAGCTCTCGTCCGGAGAGTCAGAAGCAGGACCGCAGAGGACACAGACTCACTCAGGTGGCGTCAGAAGCCGCGCCACTGTTTTTGCATCAACACCACAGGAGATCAGGGGAGGAGGAGAAAAGCCAACTGGAGTCGCACTGAAACTGTCGGGGCCGGCATCTGCACGCCCGCCCGCGTTACCCTAGGCGTGTGGATCCGTTTGGGTTGCGCCCGCCCCTGTAGTTTCAGTGCTAACAGCCCACGGACCCAAGCCACTGGCGCTCACCCAGTGGTCCCTAGTGTTGCTGATAGAGCTAGCGGAGTCCTGGGCACACCTGCCATGAACCTTTCCTCAGCATCTCTCACAGAGCCGGACACAGCCCTGAACATCTCCTTGAACGCATGAACGGCTGAACCAAGGAATGTGCTCACGTCTGCAGCCACGTGAGCGACCTGGCCCCACAACACTGTAGCCAGCCAGCGCTGAGCAGCCTCACCGTTGGCTGCTTAAAGGTCCAGGAAAAGGAAGGTCTAGCACCTCATCTGAGTTTGCACGTCTTTGATTATTAATGAACCACTTGAGTGCCTTCCCTCATGGTCATCAGTTATTTTCTTTCGTTTGGGAGCTGTCCAGTCATACCTTTTGCCCGTCTCTCTCTCAAATCCTTAGCCAAACCAGTGAAGGGCCACCCCACCGGACTGAACAGCACCAGCTCCCAATGGGCGTGTGCCGGGCAGGCCCTGTGGCACACGTGTCAGGCCTCAGCCGGGTCTGGAAGCCCACTGAGCTGAGCCGGGGGCTCCTGCCTCCACTTTAGGAAGCCACAGCAGCAGGCCCCCAGTTCTGGCCTCCCCAACACTTAAAAATAACTAAAATGGCAAACTATGTTCTATGTATTTTACCACAATTAAAAAATAAAAGAATAAAATGCTACATTAATAATTGCTAAATCTAATACTTAAAAATAATTAAGACCTTTTCAAGCAAAAAATGAAGCAAACTAGTAGCAAATACAAAATATTACGATACCATCAGAAAAAATAAATCTGCTTCATCAACAAATATTTCTAAAAAAAATAATAAAGAATTATAAAGAAAAAATTCTACCATGATTAAAATCGTATTTGGTGTATCTGTAATTGTCATATTAAACAAAGTAACCTTTAAAACTGCATTTAATTTTCAGTTATTTCTGTTTAGGCTGTATGTTTCTCTTTTTAAAACCTATTTAGATATTCTCCTGGGAAAAGTTTAAAAGATCTCAACTCGCCATCTTAAAATATCCCCAATTCCATAACACTCATGATAAATTATCTTCATTTCAGAGATAGTAAATATAAAAGTCTAAAGAAAAAAGGTTAGGGAGAAAAAGGGAACAGAATTTGTCACCATGTGTTAAAACTTTTTCTTTTGGTTTTGAGTCTATAAAACTAAAAATTTAAACAGAGAACAAAAAGAAAACACTCTGCTTAAAGATGCTGAGCACCTCTCAGGGATTAAAGACCAAAGACTGGAAATGCGCTCAGGCTCCGACTCTTAGGCAGAGTCTCCTTCAGACAACGCACCAGAGAAAATGCTTTCTGGAACACACATCCCCCTGGATGGGGCTGGGGCCAAGTTCCCCAGGCCCCACTGGCTGGGTCTGAGCTCACGGCCACCCTCCCGCGCCTCTTTTTTCTCTGATCCTGAGAGCTCTTGGGCCAGCTCTCGGCCGGATAGGCTCTGGCCGCGGGGCTCCCTCGTTAGGGGGCGCCATCCGTCCAGGCTGGGCCTGTCTGCCCACTGTCACACTGAAGCCAGGCCCCACCAAAGCGAAGTCCAGAAAACATACATGGGGTCTGTGTGGCCACACACCAGGCTCGCCAGGCCAGGTGTCGTTTCCAGACGCTGCCCAGGTAGNCCATGCAGAAACAGGGTGACTGCCGGAGTGAAATTAAGCCACTCCAAGTGCTGCCCTCAGGAGGAATAGGGAGCCCTCCTCCCCACCTCGACGGGTGGCACATGGGTGGCGCCGTGGCACATGGGTGGCCCTGGAGACGCCGAGGAGCCGGGGGGCCGGGTACCTGATGGCGCAGTTGCCTCGGTTGGATGCGAAGATGACGATGGGGGCGATGGCGGACTCAAGCGCGCGGTGCAGGTAGGTGAAGCACTCGATGTCCAGCATGTGCACCTCGTCCACGAACAGCACGCCCGGGACCAGCTCTGCCACGCCCTGGTCGATGTACTTGTTCACCACCTTGTTGATCTCCCCCCGGAGCTTATCTAGGAGTCGGCGAGGGCGACAGGCGGCATCAGCGTCGTGGGGAGGCCATCGCCTTTCTCGCCACTGCCTCCGAATCCCACCCAAGTCCGAGCTTAGCGCTGGGCTTGAGTGGGAGCTGGGTGACACCACCATCAGGCTACAACCCCACTCCAGGCTTCAGCTTCATCTGAAAATAGCGCTGTTACCTAAAAGCCAGAACACGGGCATGCTCCCCTGCACTGGGTTAAGTCTGTAAGCACCTGCCTTCACCAGGGCGCACACCCCTGGCCTGGTCTGTCACACTCCCCACCAGGCCTTGTTATCTCACAGGAGCGCCCAGAAGATGGGCAGTTTTCATATGCAAATTCCCCTGGGCAACACTGAGTAAACGACCCTTTCTCATGGCCTGTGTGACAAAGCTTCGGTTAATTAACTTTCAATCAAGAGCCCAGAAGGAATAGGATACGTGCAAAATCCTCTCTGGAGGAAAACCTGTGAAGAATGACAAGGTCTAAGAAGAGGCCCCATCTCAGAGCTTGAAGAGGTACGAGCATCTCAAAAGCTGAATAAAACTGTCCAAGGTCACAGTTCTCATCCTCCAAACCAGCACCTGTGCCATCAGCAGGAGGGGGCAGCCCACACACCCAGCACCGTCCACCACAGCTATGAGGCGGGGCCGGAGAGGCCATTTACGATAAGGACACTGCTCTGGGGTTCACATTGTGCCACTGGCTGAAATTTGAAAGAAAACAGCTTTAACGTTGACAGTTTTCAAGTAACAAAGCTATCTGTGGTAATTAGAAAAAAGACGAGCATACAGTTAGCAAGAGGAGCAGCTGAATCAGAGGCCCAAAAGGGGCAGCAGCCTGCGGCCTCACCTGGGGAGGCAGGCCAGGGCCCCTGGGGCGCGCAGGCAGTGCGCTGCAGGTGGGACGCGCCCATGGCCGCCTGTTTCCCTCTCGGGATGCACACTCGGACCCAGCACAGCCCCCGCTGTCAGGAGGGGCAGGACCCCACACACCGCCAGGCTTGGGCCCCAGCACTGCGTCTCGTCTCACCTGTGATCTCCGTCTTCTTGGGCTTCATGAGCTGGCCCATCATAGACAGGATGTCTTGTCCCCCCTGCACAGGAGAAGGCTCAGAGTCAGTCTCGCTTCCTAAGGCAGCTGCAGGTGCCTCCTCNTCATCTCACCTGTGATCTCCGTCTTCTTGGGCTTCATGAGCTGGCCCATCATAGACAGGATGTCTTGTCCCCCCTGCACAGGAGAAGGCTCAGAGTCAGTCTCGCTTCCTAAGGCAGCTGCAGGTGCCTCCTCACCAGCTCCCCCAGGGGCCTCATCAGCGGGCCAACTCAACAGGGGCCCGAGAAGCAGGGCCCCAGTGCCTGCACTGGACGCTTGAGGAGCTCCTCAGCACAGGGCTCCTCAGTCCCCCCCCACCCCCTCGCCAGAGGCTAGC
>SJYW01055795.1:294936-310748 GCA_006410735.1 Raphicerus campestris | reverse complement strand
AGAGAGCGGCCCCTCCCCACCCCCGGCTCTCCCTGTGGCATCACCTTCACGGCCCCACTGTTGGCTTCGATGTAAATCACATCTCCAGCTTCCACTCGCTCTTTCTGCAAACTTTCGAAAATGCTGGGGTCCAGCTTAAAAAAAGAAAAAAAAGTGAAGCGGGGAACTATAACACACATATTATGTATATAATACACATATTCTGACATACGGTAAGGCAGCTCCCCATATGAGAGTCGAGGTAGGCAGTGACCACATGGAGAAAGAATGCGTGTGTGAAGATGTGTGAGGCGAGCTCTAGAGCCTGCGTGTCCCAGAGAGCAGGCAGGAGAGGGGCACAGAGGGAGAGCTAAGCTCCTCCTTCCTTTTACTCCAGAGGCCACAAACTGGCAAACACAGCTCTAACCACTTCCAGGTGGGGCCCGTGCTGTCCATGGGACCAAAGGCCCCAACACCCCGTTTTGAGTGCTCTCCCTGCTGCAATCCCTGGCGCTCCCCACCTCAGGCGGGGACGGCAGTGTCCGCACCAGAGGCAGGGGCAGAACCTGTTCACTCTCCACGACTGCCCCTCGGCAGGCCTGCGTTTTAGACAAGGCTCTCTGAGCTTCACTTTCTTCACCACATGACAGCACCCAGGCGTGATCACATCACAGAGGCTGCCCATTCAAAGGAAACATAAAACCAGGGTCTCTCTGAAGCCAGTGGATTCAAATCCCAGTGTCTGCTGCTTGGGCCCAGCTGCTTCCATCTCCAGAAGGAAAAGCAGCCCATCTGGGAAAAGCTGCCTTCTCCAGATCGTCCAGACTCGGGCCACCTCAGCGAGCGATATTCTGGGAGAGCATCTTTTGTAAGGAGTCTTTAGAAATGTTTCTCTCTATTAAACTTCAAGGGGAGCTATTACTCTCAACTCTCAAACAAAATTAGAATAAAAACTTACCAGGACTCAGTAGGAAAAGCCAGACATAAAAGAATACATGTTGTGTGACCCTATTCTCATGAAGCATTCAGAAAAGGCAAACACACAGAAACAGGGTAGGTTAGCAGCTGCCAGGGCCTGGGGGTGGGAACAGGAAGTTACTGAAACAGGCATGAGGTTTCTTTCTGGGGTAATGAAAATGTTCTAAGACTGGATCGTGATGATAGGTATACCACTCTGTAAACCGATCAAAATTCCTTGAGTTGTGCACTTAAAATGGGTGAATTTTACTTAAAATGAGACCTCAATGAAGTTGTTACAAAGAGTAACCACAGGAGCCCAGGGCCCGTGGCTGAGGCTGGTGTGTGGCGGCTCCCTAACGTGGGGCTGGGACAAGGGCGGCACTCCATAACGGCAGAGGCTTGTCCTTCACACTGAAACATCCGTCTCTCCAAACAGCTTGCACAGATGCTCAATGAGGCAGGAAATATTCATTTTGAAAGCAAAACATTCATTCTCTTGTTATTTTCTTAAAGAAACTGTGCCTAACAGCTTTATGGATAACTGAAATTTAAACTGTATTCCTTATGTTATCTATCCTACATTGGATAGAACACATTCTTTTTTTGGCATCAAGCATTATTGTATCAGTTAATTTCCCAAGTGAATTGACTGAAGATGTAATAATACTGGAAAGGTGGCAGATCCTGCTAAGAAATGTAATTAATACAGAATGGGAGAGATGAGGGGGAGGTTTAAGAGAGATACTTGCAGAGGCAAGCTCCTGAGATGGGAACCCTGTTAGGACAAAGAGGAATGGCGCTTTGGAGAGGCGACGTTTTTATGATCTCCATAAAGCAGTGACCAAGACACCAGTGTACAAAATCAAAGACGATAAAATCGCAGAGGAAGGCACAGAAGGAGACTTTATATGGTCAACCTGCTGCAGTCTACAGATAGGGAAATGGAGCCCCAGAGAGCTCAACTGATGCCTAAAGGTCCCATAGCAAGTTACAGTGCAGACAGCAGTCGGTAGGACTCGAAGAATCAGCCCCACCACTAACTAGCTGTGCGATCCTAGGATAAATGCTTAACCTCCTTGCGTGATCTTTTATCTGTAAAATAAGGGAAATCACACACACACACACACAGATTTGTTGATGCACTCAGCCCAGGGCTTGACACACACAATAAATAAGTGCCGTGAAGAAAAGGTCATTCCTTATTATTAATAAGGCAAAGCCACAGTCAGATTGTTCCATTTCACAGCGGCAACAGCTGCCACTTCCCACTGGCCTGTGGTGTCACACGCTCTCAGTCACTTCCCACTTTCAGACTCAGTCATCATCTTACAGCAGAGTCTCCCCAAGGCTTACGGGACAGGGGTGGGCGGTCACCCAGGAGCGTCTCCACTGCCGCCGCCACGCTCTCCAGAGCCCTGGGCCTATGCAGAACCACCAGCGAAGCCCCCACAGCCTCAAGGCCCCAACACACAAAAGGGACTGCAGCCGGGCCCCCATGCTGGGCCCCGCGAGACTGCGCGGTCACGGCTCCCCAGCCCTCCCCAGACCGCTCGGTGCTGCTTCTCCTGTGAGCACCCGCCCTGGAACCAGCCGTCAGTGGCCAGGCCCAAGACACGCGGTCCCCTGGCGGCATGCAGGATGCGCCACATAGCTCAGGTCCACACACACACCGTTTCCTGGGCGTCAGCGAGGAGGAGCCATCCTCCCTGAGGCGTCTGTATGCCAGCCCTGCCCACAGGTGCCATCTGCGGCCGCTGCACAGGCATGCTCACGCGGGGAGGGCCCAGCGGAGCAGCGCCCGGGCACGGGCTCACCTTCAGCTGCTTGGTGCCCTTGGCCGTCTTGAGCCCTATGATCACGTGGCTGATGGTCTTGCCGTAGCCCCCCATGGGATTCTCCGTCTCACACGGGGTGAGCTCCGTGACCTCACCTTCGTACACCTCCTTGGTCTCCTTAATCCGAAGCCCTGGAAGAGATGACAAAACAAACCGTGGTGAGAAACTCGACGTCCTCTCACTTTTTCAGCAGTCTTTTTAGCCATAAAACCTCCGCGTTATAAGAACCAACGAGTGAGTCAGCCTCGCTCACACACAGTCCTGGGGAGGGAAGTGCTGCGGAGACGCAGCCCCAGGGGTGAGGGGAAGGGGCCGCCCCTCTCCAGGACCCCTCTCCTCCGACCACACTACAGGGCCAACTCCCTGACAGCGGTTCCCACGGAGCCGGCCCTGTCCTTCCCCTTCCAGTCAACATGTGCCTACAGGCCCCCTCACTCCCGTTCTGCCAGCCCTTGAGTATGGCCTCCCCACTCTCTATCTAGTTTACACTGTGCCCAAAGGTAACAACAGAAACATAAGGGAAACAGAGACTCAAAAGATATACGATACATCCCAAGTAATCTATCATACAGACCTTTCTTTGCATCCTAATGGCACAGTCACACTATACGAGAGACACATGATGACGCTTACGGGACAACGTGCAACTGAGACACGTATGGGGCGAAATGGCAGTTTTAAGTCCTTATCGCCCAGAGATACACACAAATATTTACAGGTCAGAAAGCAGGTCTGCAATCAGATGGGGCTATGGGGAGCCTTCGTACCACTTGACTACTTTTCTTGGATACTTGGTAGTTTCCAAAATAAAAATTTTAATAAAAGAAAAAACAATGAAATACTACTTTACAACCTCGAGAATCACTAAAATTAAAAAGATGGGCAACACCAAGAGTTGGTAAGGATGCAGGATATTGCTGGTGGGAGTGTGAGTTGGTTTAGAAGTAACGTGGTGTTACCACCTCCTAAAGTTGAACACATGAATATCTGTGACCCTCCAATTCAACTCCAAGGTTTACACTCTCAAGGCTGCGGTGCACGTGTGCACGCAGGGACATAGCCAGCCATGGCCACGCAGCATCATTCTTATTTGCCAAACACTGGCAGCGTTTCCCCACGTCTGCCCGCAGTGGCAGCGCCACCTGCACTGTGATGTATTCAGACCAAGAAATATCACGGAGCAATGGGACACGATCGCGGCTGCTCGCAACAACAGGGACGAATCTCAGAAGCAGAAGGAGAGCGGCCTCCATACGGATGCTCTGGGGCACTGGCAGTCATCTCTCTCTTGACTGGGAGCTGGTTTCATGGCTTGTCAACTTAAAACAACCCATCAAGATGCAAACCAACGTTCCATGCACTCTTCTGGATGTATGCACCCAAGTACCAAACACTTTAAAAACACATAAAGAGAAACGTCTAAGTAAAGGATGGGGCTGCCCTTGCGACTCAGTTGGTGAAGAATCTCCCTGCAATGCAGGAAACCTAGGTTGGATCCCTGGGACGGGAAGATCCCCGGGTCGGGAAGATCCCCTGGTGAAGGGAGAGGCTCCCCACTCCAGTACTCTGACCTGGAGAATTCCATGGACTGTATAGTCCATGGAGTCACAAAGAGTTGGACACGACTGAGCGACTTTGACTTCAAGTAAACAATAGCAGCAGGACCAGGCAAAGGAAGAGCACTGCAGGCGGCGCTCAGAGCGCAGCTCCAGCTCGCCGCTGTGCCAGCCACATGCCCGCCCTGCAGACTCGCCTGGCCCCACCTTGACGGCTCCAGATCTCNCCCAACACCCCGTTTTGAGTGCTCTCCCTGCTGCAATCCCTGGCGCTCCCCACCTCAGGCGGGGACGGCAGTGTCCGCACCAGAGGCAGGGGCAGAACCTGTTCACTCTCCACAACTGCCCCTCGGCAGGCCTGCGTTTTAGACAAGGCTCTCTGAGCTTCACTTTCTTCACCACATGACAGCACCCAGGCATGATCACATCACAGAGGCTGTCCATTCAAAGGAAACATAAAACCAGGGTCTCTCTGAAGCCAGTGGATTCAAATCCCAGTGTCTGCTGCTTGGGCCCAGCTGCTTCCATCTCCAGAAGGAAAAGCAGCCCATCTGGGAAAAGCTGCCTTCTCCAGATCGTCCAGACTCGGGCCACCTCAGCGAGCGATATTCTGGGAGAGCATCTTTTGTAAGGAGTCTTTAGAAATGTTTCTCTCTATTAAACTTCAAGGGGAGCTATTACTCTCAACTCTCAAACAAAATTAGAATAAAAACTTACCAGGACTCAGTAGGAAAAGCCAGACATAAAGGAATACATGTTGTGTGACCCTATTCTCATAAAGCATTCAGAAAAGGCAAACACACAGAAACAAGGTAGGTTAGCAGCTGCCAGGGCCTGGGGGTGGGGAACAGGAAGTTACTGAAACAGGCATGAGGTTTCTTTCTGGGGTAATGAAAATGTTCTAAGACTGGATCGTGATGATAGGTATACCACTCTGTAAACCGATCAAAATTCCTTGAGTTGTGCACTTAAAATGGGTGAATTTTACTTAAAATGAGACCTCAATGAAGTTGTTACAAACAGTAACCACAGGAGCCCAGGGCCCGTGGCTGAGGCTGGTGTGTGGCGGCTCCCTAACGTGGGGCTGGGACAAGGGCGGCACTCCATAACGGCAGAGGCTTGTCCTTCACACTGAAACATCCGTCTCTCCAAACAGCTTGCACAGATGCTCAATGAGGCAGGAAATATTCATTTTGAAAGCAAAACATTCATTCTCTTGTTATTTTCTTAAAGAAACTGTGCCTAACAGCTTTATGGATAACTGAAATTTAAACTGTATTCCTTATGTTATCTATCCTACATTGGATAGAACACATTCTTTTTTTGGCATCAAGCATTATTGTATCAGTTAATTTCCCAAGTGAATTGACTGAAGATGTAATAATACTGGAAAGGTGGCAGATCCTGCTAAGAAATGTAATTAATACAGAATGGGAGAGATGAGGGGGAGGTTTAAGAGAGATACTTGCAGAGGCAAGCTCCTGAGATGGGAACCCTGTTAGGACAAAGAGGAATGGCGCTTTGGAGAGGTGACGTTTTTATGATCTCCATAAAGCAGTGACCAAGACATCAGTGTACAAAATCAAAGACGATAAAATCGCAGAGGAAGGCACAGAAGGAGACTTTATATGGTCAACCTGCTGCAGTCTACAGATAGGGAAATGGAGCCCCAGAGAGCTCAACTGATGCCTAAAGGTCCCATAGCAAGTTACAGTGCAGACAGCAGTCGGTAGGACTCGAAGAATCAGCCCCACCACTAACTAGCTGTGCGATCCTAGGATAAATGCTTAACCTCCTTGCGTGATCTTTTATCTGTAAAATAAGGGAAATCACACACACACACACACAGATTTGTTGATGCACTCAGCCCAGGGCTTGACACACACAATAAATAAGTGCCGTGAAGAAAAGGTCATTCCTTATTATTAATAAGGCAAAGCCACAGTCAGATTGTTCCATTTCACAGCGGCAACAGCTGCCACTTCCCACTGGCCTGTGGTGTCACACGCTCTCAGTCACTTCCCACTTTCAGACTCAGTCATCATCTTACAGCAGAGTCTCCCCAAGGCTTACGGGACAGGGGTGGGCGGTCACCCAGGAGCGTCTCCACTGCCGCCGCCACGCTCTCCAGAGCCCTGGGCCTATGCAGAACCACCAGCGAAGCCCCCACAGCCTCAAGGCCCCAACACACAAAAGGGACTGCAGCCGGGCCCCCGTGCTGGGCCCCGCAAGACTGCGCGGTCACGGCTCCCCAGCCCTCCCCAGACCGCTCGGTGCTGCTTCTCCTGTGAGCACCCGCCCTGGAACCAGCCGTCAGTGGCCAGGCCCAAGACACGCGGTCCCCTGGCGGCATGCAGGATGCGCCACATAGCTCAGGTCCACACACACACCGTTTCCTGGGCGTCAGCGAGGAGGAGCCATCCTCCCTGAGGCGTCTGTATGCCAGCCCTGCCCACAGGTGCCATCTGCGGCCGCTGCACAGGCATGCTCACGCGGGGAGGGCCCAGCGGAGCAGCGCCCGGGCACGGGCTCACCTTCAGCTGCTTGGTGCCCTTGGCCGTCTTGAGCCCTATGATCACGTGGCTGATGGTCTTGCCGTAGCCCCCCATGGGATTCTCCGTCTCACACGGGGTGAGCTCCGTGACCTCACCTTCGTACACCTCCTTGGTCTCCTTAATCCGAAGCCCTGGAAGAGATGACAAAACAAACCGTGGTGAGAAACTCGACGTCCTCTCACTTTTTCAGCAGTCTTTTTAGCCATAAAACCTCCGCGTTATAAGAACCAACGAGTGAGTCAGCCTCGCTCACACACAGTCCTGGGGAGGGAAGTGCTGCGGAGACGCAGCCCCAGGGGTGAGGGGAAGGGGCCGCCCCTCTCCAGGACCCCTCTCCTCCGACCACACTACAGGGCCAACTCCCTGACAGCGGTTCCCACGGAGCCGGCCCTGTCCTTCCCCTTCCAGTCAACATGTGCCTACAGGCCCCCTCACTCCCGTTCTGCCAGCCCTTGAGTATGGCCTCCCCACTCTCTATCTAGTTTACACTGTGCCCAAAGGTAACAACAGAAACATAAGGGAAACAGAGACTCAAAAGATATACGATACATCCCAAGTAATCTATCATACAGACCTTTCTTTGCATCCTAATGGCACAGTCACACTATACGAGAGACACATGATGACGCTTACGGGACAACGTGCAACTGAGACACGTATGGGGCGAAATGGCAGTTTTAAGTCCTTATCGCCCAGAGATACACACAAATATTTACAGGTCAGAAAGCAGGTCTGCAATCAGATGGGGCTATGGGGAGCCTTCGTACCACTTGACTACTTTTCTTGGATACTTGGTAGTTTCCAAAATAAAAATTTTAATAAAAGAAAAAACAATGAAATACTACTTTACAACCTCGAGAATCACTAAAATTAAAAAGATGGGCAACACCAAGAGTTGGTAAGGATGCAGGATATTGCTGGTGGGAGTGTGAGTTGGTTTAGAAGTAACGTGGTGTTACCACCTCCTAAAGTTGAACACATGAATATCTGTGACCCTCCAATTCAACTCCAAGGTTTACACTCTCAAGGCTGCGGTGCACGTGTGCACGCAGGGACATAGCCAGCCATGGCCACGCAGCATCATTCTTATTTGCCAAACACTGGCAGCGTTTCCCCACGTCTGCCCGCAGTGGCAGCGCCACCTGCACTGTGATGTATTCAGACCAAGAAATATCACGGAGCAATGGGACACGATCGCGGCTGCTCGCAACAACAGGGACGAATCTCAGAAGCAGAAGGAGAGCGGCCTCCATACGGATGCTCTGGGGCACTGGCAGTCATCTCTCTCTTGACTGGGAGCTGGTTTCATGGCTTGTCAACTTAAAACAACCCATCAAGATGCAAACCAACGTTCCATGCACTCTTCTGGATGTATGCACCCAAGTACCAAACACTTTAAAAACACATAAAGAGAAACGTCTAAGTAAAGGATGGGGCTGCCCTTGCGACTCAGTTGGTGAAGAATCTCCCTGCAATGCAGGAAACCTAGGTTGGATCCCTGGGACGGGAAGATCCCCGGGTCGGGAAGATCCCCTGGTGAAGGGAGAGGCTCCCCACTCCAGTACTCTGACCTGGAGAATTCCATGGACTGTATAGTCCATGGAGTCACAAAGAGTTGGACACGACTGAGCGACTTTGACTTCAAGTAAACAATAGCAGCAGGACCAGGCAAAGGAAGAGCACTGCAGGCGGCGCTCAGAGCGCAGCTCCAGCTCGCCGCTGTGCCAGCCACATGCCCGCCCTGCAGACTCGCCTGGCCCCACCCAGACGGCTCCAGATCTCTGCTGTGCCAGCCACATGCCCGCCCTGCAGACTCGCCTGGCCCCACCTTGACGGCTCCAGATCTCCGCTGTGCCAGCCACATGCCCGCCCTGCAGACTCGCCTGGCCCCACCTTGATGGCTCCAGATCTCCGCTGTGCCAGCCACATGCCCGTCCTGCAGACTCGCCTGGCCCCACCCAGACGGCTCCAGATCTCCGCTGTGCCAGCCACATGCCCGCCCTGCAGACTCGCCTGGCCCCACCTTGACGGCTCCAGCTCGCTGCTGTGCCAGCCACATGCCCGCCCTGCAGACTCGCCTGGCCCCACCCAGACGGCTCCAGATCTCTGCTGTGCCAGCCACATGCCTGCCCTGCAGACTCGCCTGGCCCCACCNCTGCAGACTCGCCTGGCCCCACCCAGACGGCTCCAGATCTCCGCTGTGCCAGCCACATGCCCGCCCTGCAGACTCGCCTGGCCCCACCCAGACGGCTCCAGATCTCTGCTGTGCCAGCCACATGCCCGCCCTGCAGACTCGCCTGGCCCCACCCTGACTGCAGTCCAGATTTCAGGTAGGGCCCTGTCATCACCATGCGTTTAGAGCTCCCCAGATGATCACAACGTACAAGCTCAGC
Source organism: Raphicerus campestris (assembly GCA_006410735.1). NCBI lineage: Eukaryota > Metazoa > Chordata > Mammalia > Artiodactyla > Bovidae > Raphicerus > Raphicerus campestris. Next base: position 301,470 of record SJYW01055795.1, on the reverse strand, counting down.
TGAGACACTCATCTACAGAATGAACCAGGAGCTCTGCTCTGCTCCCAGCGTGGCAGCGGCAGCTGGTGAGGCTGGGAAGCCCTGCGGTGGCTGGGTGCCTCACCGTCAGCGTCTCTGTCCTGACAGAGAAAGGCCCCACGGGCCTGGGCGCCACAGACTCTCGGGCACCTCCCACTTCCAAACCCAGGTTATCACTGGGTTGTTTTCCTTCTTTGCCCAGAAACCCAATCAGGACAAAGACTCAGATATTAGAGTTAAGGAATAGTTTTACTCTCCTTCACTCGACCTGACCGACGACTACAAACGCAAGTCTTAAGAGTAGCCCCGAAGGAGAGGCTGGGCTTCCTTTCTCCACACCTAACGCCCAGTTCCTAAGAACGAAGACAGAAGTTTTCCAAACGACATGAACGCACCAGAAGATTGTGACAACGTGGAAATTTCTGTACTTTTAAAATGAACTTTGATTTTTTTTAATCAAAACTTATAGCCCACAGGGACAAGCTCCTTCAAATGGAAGGCTTCCTTCTATTACCTGGCAGACAACGGTGACACGAGGTTCCTGAGTGGGGAAGAAAGGCATTCCCATCTCTCACCAGCCCTGCATTTGTTTAGAAGCCACTCTGTGCTGACAAGCAGGCAGGGGATGTGTGGACGGACAATGAGACTGGCTGTTAGCCAGGAAAGGGGCCGGGCCGGGGCGCTCTCTGGCAACGACATCGTGAACGACACAGGTTTCATCTGCTGGCTCAGGTTTCTAAATCCCTGACAGGGATCTTCATCACGTCAAGGAAGCAGCACAGACTCCTTGCTTTTCATTTCTGGTCAGCCTACTGCCTCCTCCCCCACCCCCTCTGCCACTTCACAGGGACTCACAGGCAGAGGGAGAGGCATGGGGCTCCCTTTTGAAGGCAGTCAATAGCCTGCCTTTCTATTCTGTGGCAGGATCAAGAAATTCCTCTTCACCTTGCTGCCATCAAAAGAATCACACTGTCCCTTCACCTCAAAAATGGCAGATCACTAGACAGATGCTCAGGAAATTCATCTTTATTTGTTTCAAATGTTAAGGCATTTCAATTAACTTAAAGCACTTCAGACATTCATGTAAAGGTGAGCTTTGTCATCTCTTACCAATTTCAGAAAATAATTTTCTAAATAAATAAAAATATATTTAAAAAGTACTCAGATAACTGGAATCGATTGTAACATCTTCCTTTTTATCTCATCAGCTACTGAGTTAAATAAAATCTCTGGCACATGTTCCTCAAATTCTTGAAAAGTACTCAGGAAGAAGTTAAACCAGAAAGAGGGTCTTGTGAGCCGTTCCCACTGTTATTCCAGAGAGAGCACAACACGGAATAACAGGAACTGAACCTCACAAAGATAAAAGCTGTGAGGAAGCAGGACGCAGCGCCCAAAGTGAATTCTGTCCAGGGAAAGTTCACAAAGGGGCAAAACTAAGCCACACGGCCCGGGACGCGCACGGGCGCACAGGGCCGCGACCGCTCAGAAGCCGCTGCAGGCCTCGCCCCGGCGGGGACGCCTGGGGGCGCGGGAGCCCTGCCTGACGCCCCGCGCCCCAAGCCGAGCGGCGGCTGCGCGAGCACACACCTCACCGCTGTTAAAGTATCGGTGTTTCACACTTTTCTATGTGTATGTTATATTTCCATTTAAAACAGGTGCATAAAAAAACCAGTGTTTCAGGGTAAAAAAATATTTTCAGTCAGAATATTTTGCAGTTTGAAAAAATTCAGAACTGAGCCTGCTCCGCTGGGACCCCCATGGTTGTGCAGGAATGAAAGGTTTTCTCATTTTACAGGACATACCCCAATTTCCAAACACTGGCAACGCATTCAAGAGTTAGTCAAAAACACTGTGTAAGCCAAACGGCGTCTACGGTCAGACAGTCAGACGCGGAGGTGAGACGCAGAAGCCTCCGTCTCCTCCTACCTGCTCCAAAGCGTGCCCTCCTCTCACTCAGAGGCGTGCTGAGCGCCCCGCCATGGGCTGGGGACCAGGGCGCCACTGGGGGGCGGGCTCTGCTGCAGCTACAGTGGCATTCCACAGGCCCTCCTCCCGACCTTTCCCTCCAGCGAAAACGGCAGCGCCCGGCAAGCACCCGCACTTCCTCTCTCTTGCAGCCCCACGTCTACTCTTTCAGGAAATGGCATCGCTCCACCATCCAGCTGGACCCAGGATCCAGCCATTTCTCTCCACCTCCACCAGGCTGGTCCACACCNCCACCTTTCCCTCCACCGAAAACGGCAGCGCCCGGCAAGCACCCGCACTTCCTCTCTCTTGCAGCCCCACGTCTACGCTTTCAGGAAATGGCATCGCTCCACCATCCAGCTGGACCCAGGATCCAGCCATTTCTCTCCACCTCCACCAGGCTGGTCCACACCGCACCACCTCTCGCTCAAGACCCCTCATCAGCTCCTGGCTTCCGCTCTCACTCTCCATCCCAGCCCAAGGGGTTCTCGTGAACCCCAAACCACTCTTCAACTGCTTCTCTTTTCACTCAGCGTAATTTGCGAAAGCCCTAGTCAACATACCCTTAAACTAGACGCTAGATTCTTGAGGAAAGAATTCTGGGCTTAGACAAACCCATTCTTTCTTAAACTTTGAAGAAAACTTCCTTGAAGATTTCTAGTAAATGTCCCTCTTAGAATACTTACCTTGCTTTGACTCCACGATGACACAGGTGCTCTGACAAGTGTTCGTCACCCGTTACTCAACAAGTACATCCTAGAGATAAATGCAGGTCTGGGGAGACTAGATTTCCCCAGACCCAGAGCCACAGGCATGGGACCAGGAGAAGGCCCCAGAAGTCCTGGCTGGAATGAGGGACATTTCGGAAGAGCAGTCACCTTCTGCTCGCTGCATGGAGTCAGAGCATGGGCCCCAGGGTCAGACAGGTGCAGGCTCAGACTACGGTTCTGCTGCTGCTTTCTAGGTAGATCACCACAGGCAAGTTATTTAACTTTATGAGACTCTGGTTTGTCAGATGCAAGATGCAGAGAACTTCCTCTTGGGCAGTAAAAGGCCACGGTGAGTAGAGGGCCTGACACGTTACAAGCCTTCAGCGCAGGAGCTGCAGGCCTGCGAGGACAGCGCTACTGCCTCAAAGCCCTGCAGCCCTGCAGAGCTCTCTGCTCGCTGACCGGCTGGGCGTGCGGGTCCGGCGCCCCAACAGCGCGGCACACAGAGCTGCTGGCTCACGCCCAAAACCTCTTCGGTGGCCTGTCATCTCTGGAAGCACAAGGAGGCTGCCAAGAGAATCTGCTGTCAGATGAAACCCCAAACCGTAGCTGGGGCCCACGTTTGCCGGTTGCTAAAGCACTTTCTAGAAAAACTGGGGTTTTGTTTCATTTGCAAAGATAACACTAATGGTGCCAACAGAAAAAGAGCAGCGCCACAAATACACGTCCCAGAGGCGTTCTCACCAGGAGGAGGCAGGTGCGGACAGGCCTTGGCGGGCACGGCGGGTACTCACCAATGGCCCTGCGGAAGTTCTCCATCAGCACTTCCGTCTTCTTGATCTCCGTGGAGTACACTTCGCTCCCCACCATCGGGCAGAAAGGGACCTTACTCCCCAGCTCCTGAGCAATAGCCAGAGCCAGAGCTGTCTACACAGAAAACAAAGGAAACGCACTTGTTTCACATTCTTGAGAAACAGCAATTCAGGAACACACGCTATAAACAGAAATTACTAACTAGGAGCTGAAATTCCAGTCCTTCTAGTTCTAATACTGCCTGCACGTTTCACAATAAACACGGATGACTCTTGCGATTTCTAATGTGAGTGGCCTCTCCAGTGGGCCCTGCCATCACAACGGCTGGCACGGCTGAGCGCGGCCAGCACAGGCCCAGCTCCCAGCGCTGCACACGCCCCTCCCGCTAGCCGCCTGAGCTGGACACCACTGCTCTCCCCCGTTCACAAGTGAGGGAGCTGAGACACAGAGTAAAGACCTCGTCCTCGGCACGGTGATCTAGAAAACGGCAGAGAGGAGCCGCAAGGTCTCGCAGCAGGGTTCCAGAGATCATGTTCCCGTCAGAATCAGCAGAGGCTTCCAAAACCGTTGCCTCAATGCCAAAACACAGTTCTGACCACGTCGCAGTAGAGTAGCTCTGCAGGGCCTCTGAGCAACTGCTTTCAGACTCAGGAAGCCACCAACTACAGCCCATCAGAAATCAGTAATAAAGGAACAAGTGACCGGATGCTCACTTTATGCTGAGTGGCCCCACAAATCACAAAGAATGACACCCAGGCTGGGATTCTGAGGCTACGAGTTGCTGAAGTCACACTTGAACGTGCCCATATAAACTACAAAATGACTTTTGCTAAAATAACCACAGCGGCTGAACAGACGAAGACTTAGCAGATATGCTCCGACATCAAGTGCGAAGAGTCAGGACCTTAAACGCTGCTTTCCGCTTTCCTCAGCTCTGACACAAAAGCCCAGGTAAGGTCAGCTCCCAAGGTGCACAGGCTGAGACAAGAAGCTTGCTGCCAAGAATGATGTGGAACTCTAAGACAGGTTTAAAACTGGCCCAGTAAAAATCCCTCCTCTGTTCCCTGCTGACGGTTTAATCTTCGGTGTGACCCTGAGCACACGGGCCAGCCGCGTACCTGACTTCCTCGTCAGTCGACTCGCAGTCCTGGGCCAGTCACTGGCAGCGAGCCGAGCGCGCGCAGGCTGCCCCTGCTCTACCTGCAGAGCCTCAGGCGCATCTTTCAGCTTACTTGTTGCCCACGCTTGAATGTGGGGAAATTTCACAGGAAAACGCAGCTATTCAGCTTCTTCTGAGAAGGAAGACGCTCTGGCCACAGCGGGCCCCAGGGACCACATGGCCGTGCTGAGTAGCCAGCCAGGCAGCTGCTCCCCAACGAGGGCTCGCACCAGCTCCCGGGCACTTCACTCAGCCCACTGCCCACGAGAGCAGGCTCCTGAGTGTGTGCCCTCGAGGCGGTATCTCCAGAGCTGTGCTCTCCTGTATTCTGAGAATGAAGGGAAACTCTCTAGAGCATGTCAGCAAGGTAGCAGCACGCTCAGCCAGGACTCCCGTGGAAGAGCCGTAGGCCAGCCAGGCCCGCCTTCTATCCAAACTGCTCACCTTCCCAGTCACTCTTCTTTCTCCTCAGCACTTCAGGCCCCAGCTCCCCTCCCTCAGGTGTGAACTCAGAGACAGTACCACGCCCGATGCAGGGCAGACCCCACAGCAGTAAAGACAGAAGAGACAGCCGATATACTCCTGTAACAATGAGAACTGCGTGGTTAAGAAATGCCTCGGGGGCATCCAGTTGCTTCCATTTAAAGGCTCTCAGAAGGATGGCATAAGATGTGGCTACTGTACGGAATGTACCTGCACCTACTAGGCAGGACAGAGTGACTTGCACGAAGACTGCGTGACGTCAACTGAGAACTCCCAGATGTTTAAGCTGGATTCAGAAAAAGCATGAGGAACCAGAGATCAAATTGCGAACATCCGCTGGATCACAGAAAAGCAAGAAAGTTCTAGGAAAACATCTACTTCTGCTTCATTGACTACGCTAAAGCCTTTAACTGTGTGGATCACAACAAACTGGAAAATTCTCAAAGAGATGGGAATACCAGACCACCTTACCTGCTTCCTGAGAAATCTGTATGCAGGTCAAGAAGCAACAGTTAGAACCAAACATGGAACAATGGACTGGTTCCAAATCAGGAAAGGAGTACATCAAGGCTGTGTATTGTCACCCTGCTTATTTAACTTCTATGCAGAGTACATCATGTGAAATGCTGGGCTGGATGAAGCATAAGCTGGAATCAAGATTGCCAGGAGAAATATCAATAACCTCAGATATGTAGACGACACCACTCTTATGGCAGAAAGTGAAGAGGAGCTAAAAAGCCTCTTGATGAAAGTGAAAGAGGAGAGTGAAAAAGTTGGCTTAAAACTCATCATTCAGAAAACGAAGATCATGGCATCTGGTCCCATCACTTCATGGGAAATAGATGGGGAAACAGTGGAAACAGTGTCAGACTTTGTTTTGGGGGGCTCCAAAATCACTGCAGATGGTGACTGCAGCCATGAAATTAAAAGATGCTTGCTCCTTGGAAGAAAAGCTGTGATAAGCATCATCAGCATATTAAGAAGCAGAGACATTACTTTGCCAACAAAGGTCCCTATAGTTAAAGCTATGGTTTTTCCAGTCGTCATGTACGGATGTGAGAGTTGGACTGTGAAGAAGGCTGAGCGCCGAAGAATTGATGCTTTTGAACTGTGGTTTTGGAGGAGACTCTTGGAGAGTCCCGTGGACTGCAAGGATATCAAAACAGTCAATCCTAAAGGAGATTAGTCCTGGTTATTCATTGGAAGGACTGATTCTGAAGTTGAAGCTCCAATACTCTGGCCACCTGATGCAAAGAACTGGCTCATTGGAAAAGACCTTAATGCTGGGAAAGATTGAAGGCAGGAGGAGAAGGGGACAATAGAGGATGAGACGGTTGGATGGCATCACCGACTCAATGGATGTTGAGCCCACTGAGTCCAGGA
>SJYW01055795.1:266163-279691 GCA_006410735.1 Raphicerus campestris | reverse complement strand
TTTGCTAATAAGGATGTTCTCTTGGATATAAAAGTGTGAATGCCTTTCACTCAATCTCCCAACTAGGAGTTAACTCCACTGCTAGTTTTAAGAGACCTCAGGCCACTGAGCAAACACAATCCCCAGAGTGATTAGCTTCAGCTTCTCCAACCTTTTTTCCCTCATTTGCTGCCCTCACACGTGAGAGTTTTCTGCAGCTTCCTTGAACTCTGCTGTGGGGAGTCTTCTAGAGGAAATGATTTTCATGAAGAGCCTTGGGAGATTAGTGAGTTTCTGTGAGCACTTGGAGACTCCAAAGCAGCTGGTTCATGACACAAAGATTCCTCTCTTTTAAAATCTCTCATTGCAAAGATCTTTGTTGAAGAAAGATAGGAAGGCTCCATCTAGGTCCCTGGGCTCCTGTGAAGTAATGAAGGAGATGAGCTCATGGAACCGAAAAGGAGGTGATGGGAGGTTACCAGCTGTTCCATGAGCAGGAAGGAACAAGGTAAATGGTAGATTTACGTGTCTCCAACTTAACTGCTTCACTTATGGCTCAGCTGGTAAAGAATCTTCCTGAAATGTGGGAGTCCTGGGTTTGATCCCTGGGTTGGGAAGATCTCCTGGAGAAGGGAAAGACTACCCACTCCAGTATTCTGGCCTGGAGAATTCCATGGACCGTATAGTACAGGGGGTCGCAAAGTATGAGACAAGACTGAGCAACTTTCACTTTCACTTTCACCTTAACTGCAACCTATAGGCAGTTAAGTATCAGCTCCTCCTCTGAGCCTTCCAGCAACTCTCCAAGTGCTAACACCACGTATAAGAAAAACCAGTGAGTGCATGCATGCTCATTTGCTTCAGTCGTGTCTGACGCTGCGACCCTGTGGACCGGAGCCCTCCAGTTTCCGCCTGTCTCTTATACACATCTTGGAGAGTCCCTTGGACTGCAAGGATATCAAAACAGTCAATCCTAAAGGAGATCAGTCCTGGTTATTCATTGGAAGGACTGATTCTGAAGTTGAAGCTCCAATACTCTGGCCACCTGATGCAAAGAACTGGCTCATTGGAAAAGACCTTAATGCTGGGAAAGATTGAAGGCAGGAGGAGAAGGGGACAATAGAGGATGAGACGGTTGGATGGCATCACCGACTCAATGGATGTTGAGCCCACTGAGTCCAGGAGTTGGTGATGGGCAGGGAAGCCTGGCATGCTACAGTCCTTGGGGTCAGAAGAGTCGGACACAACTGAGTGACTGAACGGACTGACTGACTGACTTGCACAAGAGACCTTGCTGAAGCCTCCCAGCCGGCCCATGGACTTGATGGTCTAGTTCACATTTTATGGATTCAGAAACTCAAAGTCAGAAATTTCCAACTCACTCAAAGCCAGTGGGCAGCATCAGGGCCAGAACGCAAACCCCCATCTCCAGGACCTGCTTCTGCAGGACCAGCCCCGGGCAAGGGGCACAAAGAGGCTGTTGCCATAAGATTAAAAAGTCAACTTTACCTTCAGTCTCATATGAACACCTTTTTCTAAAAGCCAAACACAAAGCCCCATTATTATGAGCGTGCAGCCTTAAGAGAGGAATGGCCACACTCTGAACCAGCACCACACTCCTGCCGGCCAGTCAGTTAGCTTGCCTGAGGCTTGGGGCCCGTGGGCACACAGTAACGCAGGAGAGCTGCCGCACGCCTGGAGCGTGTGGAGAGGGGCTGGATAGCCCACAGGTGCGGAGAGCCTCCGGCATCTCCTCACAGGAAAATGGTGTGATGTTGCCAAAGCACCAAGGACCCACGGGTCCAGCAAACTGGCCGAGAGCCACAGCCACTCCCTCCTGCTTCAGAACATCCGGAATGAGTCAAGAGTCAAGACGGATCCAGAGAGGAAAGCCACCGTGCCTGGAGAGCTGGGCATGTGCTTGACAGATGCGGAGACATGGACACAGAGAAGCCTTGGAGAGCACACATCAGCAGACAAGCTGAGCACAGATAGACGCTCCAAGGGCCAGGGACAGGCGCGCCAGGCTCAGCACAGCTCGGGCTGAGGCCGCCTCCCTAGCAGGCTCTCAGGCAGAGTCAGGAGTGGACTCTAAACGGCCTGACAGCCAGGAAACCCAAGCCACAAAATTCCCATCATGTGCCCTGGGGTGGTGGCAAGCAGGGCCCCTCACAAGTCCTCTCAGGAAGTACTTGGCCCCAATCAGGAGATGAGGGAAGCCTCAGATTTGATCAAACACAAGTCCACAAGCAGATACAGAATACAGAGTGAAGAAGAAACTGTTTCATGAACAAGAAACAAGGACAATAAAAAACAGCCAGATCTCCAAGAAATGAAAAAATTTAAAAATGAGAGGAGGAGGGAGAGGCTTCTTCGTTACAAAAAAAAAGTAAAAAGAAAAAAAAAAAAGCAAGCTAGTATATGTATTAATGAGGAGGGCATGGCAACCCACTGCAGTATTCTTGCCTGGAGAATCCCCACGGACAGAGGGCTCTGGCGGCTGCAGTCCACGGGGCTGCAAGGAGCTGGACACGACCGAACAAACGCAGCGCAGCGCAGCGCGCATTAACAGAGGACACAGGGCTGCAGAGAGCCGCCACCGCACACGCATTAGCGGAGGACACGGGGCTGCAGAAAGCCGCCACTGCGCGGCCAGCAGCGTGGCGACTGATAAGGCAGAGACCACTGGAGACCGCCACAGCCGTGGGGGGAAGGACACTCCCGACTCCTCAGCGCCACTTCCCAGCAGACTGCGTCTCAGAGCGAGCCCGTCCCCTCAGAGAACACGGTGTGGCGCCAGCCTTCCGCGGTGAGCAGGTTCCAGACACGACGCCACCTGCGCAGTGCTCTGCCGAGGTGCTAGGTGTTTCAGACACAATCAGACAGCCGCCGTGGGGCACGGTGCAGAACAACTGTCCTGGACTTTTCAGAAATGGCAACACTATAAAAGGAATCAGACAAATGCGGGGAAGGGTGACTGTTCTAGAGAAAGAGACTAAAGAAACTACTGTGACTGCAGCGTGAGGTGTGCGACTCTAATTCAAACAAGGAGACAAAATGAAAGCAGAAAGGAACCAAAAAAAGGCACCAAAAACGCAAGAGCCAAAACAGGAACGACGCACAGACACTTCAATCTGAGCTGAGCATCAGCTGATACTGTTAGCGACACTGCACTTCTCGGGGGGATAACAGCATCACCGCAAAGAAGGTCCGGGCACTTACTTTCAAACGGCTCAGAAGCAAAATACAGAGAACACAAGTGTCACAAAATATTCACCATCAGTCACCCGTGAGCAGGGCACACAGGGGTTCACAGCCTGTTCTTTCCACTCTTGCAGATTTCAAATTTTTCAAAATGAAAAATATTCAATGGACTGTATTGAAGAGTAGCTTTCTCAGAGGCTACAAGGCAGACTGGAAGAGAGGTCTAAAGAAGCTACCCAGAACGCAGCGGAGTCAGGGGAACAGAAAGCCTGAGAGCTGAAAGACCCGCGGAGAAACCGAGAGGCTCCGGCCCGGGCACTTCGGGCTGGAGAGCTCGCTGTGGGGCCGCCCCGTGCTCTGCAGGACGCCCTGCAGGCCCCGGGGCCCCCGCCTACAAGAGGCCAGCAGCGCTCGCTGCCCCACCGAGTGCCACGATCGAAAATGCCCCAGGACAGTGCCAAAGGGCCCCAGAGGGCAAAGGTGGTCCAGGAGGAGGGCCTCTGCAGGGGAGCGTCACTCACTGGATTTCAGGAGAGGAAAGAGAGCAGACAAAGGTAGCATCTGAAGAAAAAGAGGCTAGCCAGTTCCCAGAACTGATTAGATATGTGACATACTCAGAGCCACATCAAGCAGGATAAGCGAAAATAAATCCACTCTTTGACATACCACAGTGAAAGCACCAAATATCCCAAGAATACCCAGAGAAAAAAGAGAAAAGCAACACTAGTGGCCAAAAGGTAGGGGACGCCATCGAGAGAAAGCGTCTGCCAGCTGCACGACATATCCAACAAAACTGTCTTTCAAAACAAGGGCAATACAATTAACACAAACCTGACCTGGCCACCAATAAACATCTAGAAGGAACTTCTTAACGATGCGGTTTAGGAAGAAGACAATGGAAGGAGAGCAAAGGTCTAAGATACGAAAAGGAACAGTAAGCCAATAAACGGTAAATACAGTGATGAGCCTGGAGAAGGAAAGGCAACCACTCCAGTTTTCTTGTCTGGGAAATCTGATGGACAGAGGAGCCTGGCGGGCTACCGTCCATGAGGCCGCGTGGAGTCAGACATGACTGGGCAATTAACACACACACAGAGATGAGCAGAAAGGAAACTGAGGTTCACATTTACAGCTCTTTACAGTTGACTTGTTCACAAATACAGCACTTTTTCCTCAACTTTAAGACATCAATGTAAGATACACTGGCAATTCAATCATGTGACTTCAAAATGATAAAGTCATTATTAATAACTCTTCAACAGGGCGGGCTTCAGAAAGGCTAAGGGACCTGCCTGGGGTCTCAGCACCGGGGTGGAACCCCCTTCTTTACAAACTCACTCCCAAGCTTCTCCTCTCCTGCATCAAGCGAGTGAGTGAGTTGCTCAGCTGTGTCCAGCTCTTTGTGACCTCATGGACTATACAGTCCATGGGATTCTCCAGGCCAGAACACTGGAATGGGTAGCCTTTCCCTTCTCCAGGGGATCTTCCCGACCCAGGGATTGAATCCAGGTCTCCCGCATTGCAGGCGGATTCTTCACTAGCTGAACCATAAGAGAAGCCCAAGAATACTACAGTGGGAAGCCTATCCCTTCGCCAGCGGATCTTCCCAACCCAGGAATCAAACTGGGGTCTCCTGCATTGCAGGTGGATTCTTACCAACTGAGCTATGAGGGAAGCATCAAGCGGCCCTCTTAAAGAACAAACAGGCCCAGATGGTGTGTTTCAAGCTCCCAGCCAAGCCCCTCACAGATCCCACAGGCCGTTAGGCATCTCGGCCTAGAAGGCCCTTTTCTTTCCTGCGAAGCCAAACCCTCTCCCAGCTCCAAGAGCAAATGTCAAGCCTCAACCCCTCCAGCCGTGCCAGCCGAGTGCCCCCTTCCGCTGCAATGCCAGCTGCATTTACGGCCAGGGGCGCCCTGCAGCTCAGTGCTCAGCTGAAGACTTTCCTGCTGCCATGGTTTCCTCTCTGCCCCGGAGAACCTATTAGGCCCTTGGAGATAAAAAGATAAAAATCTTTTTCCCTTCTCCTGCCATCTCTCACAGCTAGGACAGTGTTGCGTCAAGTCAGCGTTTGGAAAATTGCCTGCTGACCGATTTTCTTTCCCTCCCAAATAAGATGTCATTCCCAAGATTTTATGACACCCTAGGCCAACAGAAATATATTTCCAAAGCAAAGGAGACTTGAAAGAGATAGAAGACAAATTACAGACAATGAGACCCCTCTGAGGACTTCATTCTCTTTTCTCTGGAGGTCAGCCAGGATAATTTGAATTTTAGAAGCATGGATTTTAGATACTCAATTGTATCACTGCACATCAGTTTTAAAAACATACATACAACCAATTCAGCTAAACAAAGACTAGTTAAGACACAAATTCAATTTGGTTTAGACATTAAAATCAACCTCTTGGGCAGATTTTTAAAATGAGAGAAAATGAGTACCTTGCCAGTTCCAGGAGGTCCTGCCAACAGGACAGCTCTTCCAGCCATTTTCTTGCTTTTGATTAATTCTACTATCACACCACATGCCTAGACACCACAGTGGAAAGAAACGGTAAATGAGCATTAAAATGCTTCACAGGAGGAAAAAGCCCAGTCTCTGGTGCACACAACTCAGACTCCTTCAGTGAATGCCAGGACACCGCAGGGGCTGTGCCAGGTGCTGGAGGCCACGAGGGCCACAGAGCTCCTGTTCCAGCGGAGGAGACAAACACAGAATCTCCAGGAAGAAAAAAGGGCAACAAAAGGGCAAGTGGCTGGGGGCAGAGGTTACTCTACAGGGTGAACTGGGAAGGCCTCTTCTGCATTATATTCGATGCATGAAACTCCAGGCAGGGCAGAAGTCAGTGCTCCCGGCAATTCAAAACACAGCAATGAGCCTGGCACACCCAAGGGACAGAAAGGCTGCATGACCCAGAGTTCAGTAAACAAGCAGACAAGGGAGATGAGGTCGCGGAGGCAGGAGGGGCAGAACTTAGAACAGGACCCGCCAGTCCACAGTCAAGCCTGGATTTCATTCTACATGTAATGGGAAACCAGTGAAAGAGTCTTAGGCTACAGGTCATGTTCTGAAGATTCATTTTTAAAGAGTCTTGATGGCTGCTATATGGAGAATGGAAATGGGAGCTGTGGCAAATTCTCCAGGGGCCCTCTAGAAATTGGAAACGAAACTGTGTTTATATCTTCACATGTGCATTTTTCCAGGGAGAGGATTCACAGCTTTCATTAGATTCTCAAATTAACCCACTAAGTAATAAGAATCAACGACATATTCTACTAGTTGGCCATCAGTTAACTATCCCAGAATGCTGCAAGCAAATGCTACATGTGGTGTTTAATCTATGGCATCATACGAGCCAAGAAATGCCTTTCAAATCCTCAAGATTAAATTATTTGTTAGCATACTTTAAATATTCTGCGTATTAAGCCATTTTGTACAGCATATGCATTGTGTGTGTGTATATGTATAATCACATACACCTATATGTATATATAGGTGACCCACGAACCCTTGAAGTTGGGACGAGCAATCTCCACACAGTCAAAAATCAGCTCATAACTATACAGCAGCCCTCCACATCTGTGACTGCAGCCAAGTGTCCTAATACTTATATATTGAAAACAATCTGCATATGGTGGACCCATGCTGTTCAAACCCATGTTGTTCAAGGGCTGACTGTATACTGACACATATATGTATGTCCACACACAGAAAGTCTATAAATGGGTTACTGATTTTATGCATCTTAGAGTTATTTTTGGAGCAAGGCTGAGTAAGCTGCACTCCCTGAACACCTATATCCTGAGGCTACACAACACAAAATCTCGTACACTGATTCGAAGCGCGACTCTCTCCGAGGTGCATTCTATGTGTCTCAAGGCAGCGCACAGCTTCTCTCCCTGGACAGTACCTTGCTGACAATGTCCTGTGGACGCATCTAACTCTCCTCTCTCTTGTCCCCGTGGACTGTGGAGATGCATCTTGCTCTCACACTTAGCCCCTCACAAACACAGGTTCAGGGAAAGCACGTGGATGCGCTCTATCCCATTTCTGGCTCAGCTGGAAAGCACAGCACATTCACACAGCCTAGAAGACACTCTTCGGAGGGCGCATTTTTAAAAGATAATGCAGCCACTGAGGTCTTTCCATAATAACCTCTGATATCACAATCCTCAGCACTGGAACTCTTTGGGCAATTCAAAGAGGTAGAGGACTTTTCAAGCCTTGTCTGCGTACTCTCACTCACACACTTCCTCTTCCTGTTAATATTCTTCCCTTTAGGCTCCTTCTCTCCAGTGAGAGAACTTCCAGTGAATTCCAAAATTTAAAAAGTATGAACTGGAAGGGCCTTTAAAGAACTGTAACTCTCATTTTTCAGGTGAGGCTATTAAACCCAAGGAGGCTGGTGATGTGACCAGACTCAAACAAGGACCTGCAGCAGAGGTGGGATGACTAATAAATCAGTACATAAATTCTGAGTCCCTACAATAAGCCAGGTTCTGGATATTTAACAGCAGCCGGTCTCCGTCCTTGGGAAGCTCACGTTCACATGGGGGCACACAGCACCCGAGTAACAGCATGGCTTCTGGAGGGTGCCCTGGCTTTAAATCCTAGCTCTGCCAAGCACCAGCTGAGTAATCTGAGACCCATAACCTAATCTCTGTGAAACACAATTTTCTCATCCGGAAACAGATTCCTAACACAGAGGCACGAATGCTAATGGTTTTACGGTAAAGTGTACTGACGTCTACAACTGAGTCTGAAATGCAAAGGCAGCCTGCTGGATGGATAAATGAGCAGACAGAGAAAGCAGCAGTGTAAGATGTCACTTGTAGAACCCGGGCACACAGGTACACAAGTCTTTCACTTTTGCCATACGTCAGAAAAGTGTCATAGAAAAGTAGAGGAGGGACAGTATAAGGGTGGAGGGGAACAATGAGACGATGGAAATGGGGCTGCTTAGCACATGGAGTCACTTAACAACTCGGCAGTGACAGCCTCTCAGACAGCTGAAGCTGGATGAAGAGAAACTTCAGTCACCTTAACCCTGTCACATTGTCCCCTCTGGAAGGATGGTGTTCGGAATGGAGGCTTCTCTTTGGCCCTTTCACAGCACAATTACACTAGAGGGCAAGAGTCTTAACCTGGACTTGCATAGCTGCTGAGCCACAGCAAAGGTCCACGGCAATGGGCTGAGGGGGACTGCTACCCAGAGAGCACTGTCTCAGGAGTCAGAAACACACACTCCAGTGTTACTAAACTGAGCTGCCAGCGGACTGAGTGGCCAGGTCTCTCACCCTGAATTTTTTCATCTACAAAAAAACAACAATTAAAAAAAAAAAAAAGAGCCTGAATAGTTCTGTGATAATAATGTAGGTGAAAGGGCTGGGCATCATCATCAGTTAGGAGATGTAGGCTTTAAGCGGAATGGTCAAAAAGGACTCGGTACCCGTCACCTGCCGAGGCTGGTCACTTTTCCGCTTTAAAATCCTGTAGCCCACCAGGCTCCTCCGTCCATGGGATTCTCCAGGCAAGAGTACTGGAGTGGGTTGCCATTTCCTTCTCCAGATCTTTCCAACCCAGGGATCGAACCCGGGTCTCCCACATTCCAGGCAGACACTTTAACCTCTGAGCCACCAGGGGAGGCTTTTAAAATCCCAGAGCCTCCCAATGCGCTCTCAGAAACCCACCCCCNAGATTCATTTTTAAAGAGTCTTGATGGCTGCTATATGGAGAATGGAAATGGGAGCTGTGGCAAATTCTCCAGGGGCCCTCTAGAAATTGGAAACGAAACTGTGTTTATATCTTCACATGTGCATTTTTCCAGGGAGAGGATTCACAGCTTTCATTAGATTCTCAAATTAACCCACTAAGTAATAAGAATCAACGACATATTCTACTAGTTGGCCATCAGTTAACTATCCCAGAATGCTGCAAGCAAATGCTACATGTGGTGTTTAATCTATGGCATCATACGAGCCAAGAAATGCCTTTCAAATCCTCAAGATTAAATTATTTGTTAGCATACTTTAAATATTCTGCGTATTAAGCCATTTTGTACAGCATATGCATTGTGTGTGTGTGTATGTATAATCACATACACCTATATGTATATATAGGTGACCCACGAACCCTTGAAGTTGGGACGAGCAATCTCCACACAGTCAAAAATCAGCTCATAACTATACAGCAGCCCTCCACATCTGTGACTGCAGCCAAGTGTCCTAATACTTATATATTGAAAACAATCTGCATATGGTGGACCCATGCAGTTCAAACCCATGTTGTTCAAGGGCTGACTGTATACTGACACATATATGTATGTCCACACACAGAAAGTCTATAAATGGGTTACTGATTTTATGCATCTTAGAGTTATTTTTGGAGCAAGGCTGAGAAAGCTGCACTCCCTGAACACCTATATCCTGAGGCTACACAACACAAAATCTCGTACACTGATTCGAAGCGCGACTCTCTCCGAGGTGCATTCTATGTGTCTCAAGGCAGCGCACAGCTTCTCTCCCTGGACAGTACCTTGCTGACAATGTCCTGTGGACGCATCTAACTCTCCTCTCTCTTGTCCCCGTGGACTGTGGAGATGCATCTTGCTCTCACACAGCCCCTCACAAACACAGGTTCAGGGAAAGCACGTGGATGCGCTCTATCCCATTTCGGGCTCAGCTGGAAAGCACAGCACACTCACACAGCCTAGAAGACACTCTTCGGAGGGCGCATTTTTAAAAGATAATGCTGCCACTGAGGTCTTTCCATAATAACCTCTGATATCACAATCCTCAGCACGGGATCTCTTTGGGCAATTCAAAGAGGTAGAGGACTTTTCAAGCCTTGTCTGCGTACTCTCACTCACACACTTCCTCTTCCTGTTAATATTCTTCCCTTTAGGCTCCTTCTCTCCAGTGAGAGAACTTCCAGTGAATTCCAAAATTTAAAAAGTATGAACTGGAAGGGCCTTTAAAGAACTGTANGCGGCTCATGTCAGTGGGGTTGGAGACAGCTGGCAGGGAGCAGAGGCTGAGCGAGTCTCTCGCGGCCCTCCTTCCTCTGCTGGGAAATAGCACCAGCAGCACCACTGAGGGCTATCAGGAGAGTTCAGTGAGATCCTGGCCCCGGGCCTGAGCGCTGGAAGCGGCACAGAAAGTGGCATCTGCGTTCGCAATCCAGAGGCCCGGGCTCGTCGTCCCTTTGCCATCTGCCCGCTGTGTGTGCGCTGCCTTACAGTCATCTTGCCCCGCTTTGCCCTGAGGACTCTCCTGGAAATTGCTGTGGAGCCTGGGGCAGAAAGTGGGGCTGGGGCTGGGGTCAGGTCAGCCAGCCTTCTCTGCTGGGCCCTCTCTCCATGCCAGCAGACACGCCCCACTGCGGCGGGGGAGCCTGGCAGTAAATGCTGGGGAAGCAGCGGAAGCCTGCGGGCCCCAGGGCTCTGGCTGCACCCCCGTCCCACTGGTGTCACGTGGCAGTGGGATCAGAGGTCAGGGGAGCGTGGGCTGACCAGAGGACAGGCGGTCGGGCTGTTTCTGGTGTAAAGTCTTAGCTGTCAGACTGTGATCCTCTGACCAGGTGGGAGGGAATTATGAGCCATTCACTAACTTAATAAATGTGAAAATAGACTCCACAGTCTAGTTAAATGTCTATATTCATTTACTATGTCTGCAGTAACCAATTCCTACAAATGGTGTCATAGACAACTCCCATGCATTCTGTTACAGTTCTGCCTATCAGTGTCCAAAACAGGCCTCACTGGGCTAAAATCCAGGTATGGGCAGGCTGGGTTCCTTTCTGGAGGCCTCAGGGAGCTCCCACAGGCTGGGTTCCTTTCTGGAGGCTCCGGGGAGCTCCCACAGGCTGGGTTCCTTTCTGGAGGCTCCGGGGAGCTCCCACAGGCTGGGTTCCTTTCTGGAGGCTCCGGGGAGCTCCCACAGGCTGGGTTCCTTTCTGGAGGCTCCAGGGAGCTCCCACAGGCTGGGTTTTCCAGCTTCTACAGCCTGCCCAGCTCCTGGACTCATGTCCTGCTTCCACCTGTAAAGACAGTAACGGCCAGCGCTGTCTTATTTCACCATCTCTGGTTCCTTTCCTCCCTCCTCTCTCCCAGGGCCCACAGGATAATCTGGGATAAGCCTCCCCCCTCAACCTCATCTCAACATCTTTAACTGAGTCACATCCGCCAGGTCTTGTTACCGTGCAGGCCAACACTCACAGGTTCCAAGACGTGGACATCTTTGGAGGTCACGGTTCTGCGCGGCCCGCCTCCCCCCGCAGGGGCCCCGTCACAGCCCACACTGATTTCCACAGGCTTTAGTCCGTATCAGAGAGCAAGCTNCTGTCTTATTTCACCATCTCTGGTTCCTTTCCTCCCTCCTCTCTCCCAGGGCCCACGGGATAATCTGGGATAAGCCTCCCCCCTCAACCTCATCTCAACATCTTTAACTGAGTCACATCCACCAGGTCTTGTTACCGTGCAGGCCAACACTCACAGGTTCCAAGACATGGACATCTTTGGAGGTCACGGTTCTGCACAGCCCGCCTACTCCCGCAGGGGTCCCGTCACAGCCCAGACTGATTTCCACAGGCTTTAGTCTGTATCAGAGAGCAAGCTTCTGTACTGCTCTTCTGGAAAAAGATTTCAGGTTTTTCTCCGATTGTGCTAACGGGTCACACACTCACTGCCAAACCAATGGCCATGGCTAGTGAAAGGGACCCGAGGCTCAGGTCCATCCCTGCAGCTAGAGTGGGGTCAGCCGCGTGGTGACCCGGAGGAGAAGAGCGTGATGCCTCTGAGGACAGCTGAGGAGGGAGAAGACCCTGACCCCTGCAGACCTTCAAGAGCTTGTATCCATATTCTAGTGGAAGAAACGGGGTGGGGCTGGGGGGTGGGGCCGTGGGCCGTGATTCCAGCTTGTGGGGACCAGTTCTGCCAGGCCGTCAGCTCCTGCCCTGCAGCTAAGGGGGCTCTAGGCACTGGTAGTGCCAGGGAGCACGGTGGTGGCCTGGAGACAGCCTGATCCGAGGTCAGTATGGGGCACGCTGAGGGAGGTACATGGTTAACACAGTCACCGGCAAGGTGGATAGCCTCAGAGAAGATGGAAATTTCCATTTCACTCCTGAAAGAATCTTTAAAGCCAAAACTCAAATCAAAGAGCAAAGTATAATAACTTCCTCTGGGCAAATTTATAATTAATCCTGGATTAATTGGTCTTAATGAAGTTGAATTAATTACTAGCTGTTTGTAAAGAACTTTGAGCTACCTTAATACAAAACAGCGTTAAAGGAGCAGAAAGGAACCAGCATTGAATCAACATTAAGAAGAAATCCCAAGTAATCGCAGCTCTGCAGGCCGCTCCCTGTCAATCATTTCCCAGGGACTGGGCCCAGCCTTGGAGCCCAGCCTGGGACTCAGGAGTTTGTGGCAGAGGACGGTGTCTTTGTGGGCTGGAGGTTTGGGGGTGGCTCCACTCAAGAAACAATTTGCACGTGCTGTGCTGGGGGCAAGCAAAGATATGCAGGGCCCTCAGCCCACTGGGACAGCGGCACGCACCAGCGCACCAGGCTGGTCCAAAGCAAAGTGGCTTCCCTGGGGTAGACGCCAGCAGAGGCGAAGAACAGAGGCAGGCGCGGCGGACCCGCGTCTCGCTGGCGACGGCGCTCCAGGCCCTGCGGGGTGGCCCTCAGCCTCCTCCAGGCACACCCGCCAAGGCGGAGCTCCGCGCATCCCTGCTCGTGCCGGCGCCGCCGCCCCTAGGATGCAGTCTTAGTCTGGCCGACTTTCAGACAACCCAGAGCTGCCATCTCCTTGGCCCTTGTGGAGATGGGGCTGGACTCCCCCGGGGGCTCAGGCCCCACCCCGCGGCCCGCTGCTGGGGAGGGAGCGGCGCGGGAGCCGGCTGCGGTGGCACTGGAGCAGGAGGGCCTGGCCTAAAGCCGCAGCCCTGCCGCCGCGAGCCTTTAGGCCTAGGTCGCGGCTGCAGCCCACAGCCGCGGGCGTCAGGGGTCCCCAGGCGAGCGCTCCTGGAGTCCCACGCAAAGCTCTCCTGGCAGGCGGGGCTGGGGGTCCCCGCCGCTGTCGCCTGGCCGGCGCTGAGCAGGGCCAGCCCGCGCGCGCAGGCCCCTCCGGGCCTTCAACCCCCGCGATCTCGCTCCCGAGGCCGCCCGCCGCGCCCAGGCAGGCGCTGGGGAGTGAGGCCCGCGCCGCTGACCGTGCGCCAGCCCTTTCCCGGGGCGGCCCGGCCCGGGGCGCGCGCGGACGCGCAGCTTTGCTCCCAGTGCGGCGCTGCGGCGGCCCCGGCCCCCGACGCCGCGGCGCGCGGACCGCGGCCGGAAGCTCCGGCG
>SJYW01055795.1:225585-265459 GCA_006410735.1 Raphicerus campestris | reverse complement strand
CCGCTGTACACTGGCAGCGCCATTTCCTTAACGTCGCAATGATGGACATTTATGTCCTTTACCATTTTTGCTCACGACGCTCCTTCAGCGAGTTTTCTAGAACAGACGTCTTTGGTGGGTGTGCTTCTGTGTCTGTAAGGAGAGCCCTAGAACGGACAGGCCTGGGCAGAGGGTCTTGGTGGGTCCTTCTCAGATGCCCTCCTGTGAGGTACCCTTTCGTTAATTTTAGAGTACACGTAGTGCATGAGTACCTTCTACTCTTGAAAAAATAGCGCATCACAGACCAGGCAGAAGGCCCCTACTTACTCAGCCCTCCCACCCCTCCAGAGGAAGTCCTAGTGTACCTCTGGGGAATTAGCTTTCCACACCCATTTCGGTGCACTGGACTCCACGGACAGGGCTGTTAGATAGAAAGACGGTGTTTTAACGCAAGCACATGGCAGAAGGGTGTGTAGCTCAGAGACTCTTCCTTCTCACTGTGGACCAGGACCCTGGTGTCGCCCACCTGTCTTTTCCTCCTGTTCCTTCTGACAGCACTCCCTGGGCCCACGGGCACGTGTGGGAGCGCAGATTGTTCAGATGGTTTCATTGGCCTGCTGGTGGATGGCGTCGCTGAGCATACGGGGCCCCGGCTGTGTGATGAGTGTCAAATACTTCCACCTTGTCGCCTCCCGACTGGTCCATGCTGCAGGCAGTCTCAGAGTTTCCTGTTTTCTGGAGAGGAAATGGAAGCGCTTCTTACCAGTGTTAATGCAAGACCTGAGCGCGTGGAGGCGATGGGCCCCAGCCTGCCGCTCTTGCTTCAATAGATCAGATGCCTGCCTTCCCCTCGGGGAAGTGAGAAAAAGTGGCTGTTTCTTTCGAGTGGAAGGGAACGGTGTTCGAGGGTCTGTGCGGCAATGCTGAGTGAAGGGGCGTGCTGGGGGAGTGCAGCCCCAGCTGTCCGCTGAGGACTCTGGAGTTCCCTGGACAGGGTTGGGAAGCCGCTCTGCTGCCCGTGACTTGGGTCTGTGAAACCCCACGTTATCCTCATGGCCCAGAGGCTTTGCACGTCTTGGTCTTCTTGAGACGGCTCCTCCTGGCTTCTGTCCCCGGACTCCTGCGTCTTGAACCTTGTCCTTCCTCTCTGCCCTCTCCTCCTCCCTCCGCTCATCCGTCACACAAGGGATGGATGTTCATCAGACCAGGTCCACTCTCAGCCTCGAGACCGTCCTGAGGTTGCTCGTTGCCCTCGTGGGAACCACGGTCTGGCCTCTGCCCGCCACGAGCCTCGTCCCTGTCTTCCGCCCTCCCGACACACTGGCCTGCTCCTTGTTGGAGACCGTCCCGAGGTTGCCCGTTGCCCTCGTGAGAACCGCGGTCTGGCCTCTGCCCGCCTCGAGCCTCGTCCCTGTCTCCCGCCCTCCCGACACACTGGCCTGCTCCTTGTTGGACGGGCCAGTCTTGCATCTGCTGTTCCCTCCTCTCAGGCCATCTGACGCCTCCTCCCTGAAGTCCCAGCTTGAGTGTCACCTCCTTGGATAGGCCCCCTTGGACCCGCTGGCCTGGAGCCCCTGGCTCTCTGCGCTCCTCCCTCCTCGCGTCCTGTTGTTCCCTGCAAGCCCTGTGTGCCGTCTGATGCGCTTGTGGCGCGTGCTTGCCGAGGCCTCTGTCGCTCCCTGGAGCGAGCGGGAACAGCGTCTCTCTCACCAGTGTGTTCTCAGTGCCATGACCAGAGCCAGGCCTGTGGGAGGCTCCCGGTGAGTTCCGAATGAATGAAGCCACGTGCCAGCCCCGAGGCTGCCAGGGGTGGGGACAAGTCACCAGCAGGGTGTCCTCCCCCTGCAGACTGCCAGCGGAGCAGAGAGTGAGCAGGACACAGGTCAGAGGGCCAGAGCTCCTTCCGAGCCGTGCTGACCAGTCCCCGCGCACTGGCTCTCAGTGTGAGTGGACGAGGCGCCCGCTTGCCCTGGCCCCTGCAATGGTGTTTCTGGGCGGTATTTTCCTCTGATCCATTTTAGAGTATAAATCTTTCAGAGTTAGAGCTTCGGCAAGATTCAGTGATGGGGCTTGAGTGGGGGTGAGGGACTTGGACCCATCCTCACTGTTGCCCTGGCAGGAAGGAGGAGGTCTGACAAATGCTGGCGGCTGGGCTCGGCCATCTGTAGTCGTCTGTGGCTGCAGGATTAACAGCGTAGCATCTCCCTGTCTCCTGTGCCTGTGGGTGATGCACGGCCACTCTGTGCCCGACCGCCACCCTGATCGCCAGCCCCCATGCCCCCGCTTCAGCGACGCTTCCGCCAGGCTTGCCCCGCTCTGGGCCCGCCTGGCCAGAGGTACCGAGCTGTCACAGCCTTACGCGTGAGGCTGGGGCTCCTAGCCTCGGAGGGCAGTGGGCAGCCCCTGGGAGCCTGTCTCTGCAGCCCGCGGGGGGGGCGGGGGGAAGCATTCGTCATGACACTTAAGCCTCTTCCGTTCTCTGTTCCTCCATGTCTCCGAGCTCACGGGACAGCATGGAGCAGCACGGTGCCTTCAGCCGTTCTGTCCAGGAGCACGCCTGCAGCCTGTCTGCAAGGCTGTCTCTGGACCCACAAGAAGGCTCGTGTGCGGATGGCCGTGCACTTTCCCCCAGGTTCTGACTCTGCTCGTTGGCCGTCTGCATTTAGCGCCGAGCAGGCCGTGTGGGCCAAGCAGAGGTACCCAGTGGGGGGCCTGGCCACTCCAGGAATTCGAGTGTTTCCCTCATGTGAAACCAACCAGGCAGAAAAGACACTTCTTGCGTTCTCCACCCCTAGTCTTTCAGTGCGTCTGTCCAGAAATTCACCGTGTTGAGTTATGGCATCTTACACGTGTCCTCAAACGCCGAGGCATGTTCAAGGGCAATGATGCCAGTGGAGGCGCCTCCTCGGCTCCAACTCCTTTGGCTCCTAGAATCCGTTGGCTTTCGTCCCCTGCTCCTCGGTGCCGGGTAGGACCCCTTCTTCCCAGCCCAGAGCCCTCGGCGTCTCTAGGAGACCCAAGTCAAGCTCTGCCTGCAGCAGCAGCCGCTGGCCAGCGGGTGACTTTTCTGGGTTTTGGGTGACAGTGTGGGAGCCGTATAACGTCAGAGACGTGGCCTCGAGTTTAAATGAATGCAGAATATGTGAGCAGGAACCAACCGGGAAGAAAAATGGAAGCACGTAGTCATATCTCATTCTGCTGGGGTACATTTTTCTTCTCATGGGGCTTGCCCTTGAGAACAAAACATATCAAATGTTAAATCAAAGAATATTTTCTAGTCATGCCAGGAATAGAAAATAATGCAGACTTGCTTTGGCGAGGCGAATGTTTTGCTGGAAGGTTATAATCAAAGTCAGGAGGAAACCACAGCCACAGCTTTTGGTAAAGCTGTGATCATTTAAAATTAATTGCTTTTAAACTTCTCACTTAGCCCCAGATTCACTCCATCCAGGTTGGAATAAGGTTTGGGCAGGCGTCCCAGGAACCAGCCAGTCAGTTAAGGCCTGAGACCTCTTCCCTGCACGCTTGTCCTTGCGTTGGCTGGGCCTGGGCCAGGCTGGGCCTGAGGCTCCCTCTGACCAGCAGGCCTTTGAGGCCATGCTGTGGGAGGTGATGGGGAGAGCAGTCTCTGGAGCTCTGGGGACCCAGGAGGACCGGGAGGACTTCCACCTGCTGTTCCCACGAGCCTGGAGGCCTCCGGGTGGCTCTTGGGCCAGGCAGCATGGACTGTCAAGGCTGTTTTGTTAAACATTTATTCTGAGATGTAATTCACATACCATAAAATCTGCCCATTTCAGATGCACATTTAAGCATCTTCAGCCTGTTCCCAGAGCAATGTAGTCAATGCCTGAGCTGTATCAGTGTGAGAAGATCCACACAGCCATAGGGGTCCACGCCTCACTCCTGACCCAGGCCGAGCCACGGCGGTCCCCACCCCTCCCCGACCCAGGCTGAGCCACAGTGGTCCACCCTGCTCCGGACCCAGGCCGAGCCACGGTGGTCCCCACCCTCTCCCCGACCCAGGCTGAGCCTCGGCGGTNACGGCGGTCCACATCCTGCTCCCAACCCAGGCCGAGCCACGGCGGTCCCCACCCTCTCCCTGACCCAGGCCGAGCCACGGCGGTCCACATCCTGCTCCCAACCCAGGCCGAGCCACGGCGGTCCCCACCCTCTCCCTGACCCAGGCCGAGCCACGGCGGTCCACATCCTGCTCCCAACCCAGGCCGAGCCACGGCGGTCCCCACCCTCTCCCTGACCCAGGCCGAGCCACGGCGGTCCACATCCTGCTCCCAACCCAGGCCGAGCCACGGCGGTCCCCACCCTCTCCCTGACCCAGGCCGAGCCACGGCGGTCCACATCCTGCTCCCAACCCAGGCCGAGCCACGGCGGTCCCCACCCTCTCCCTGACCCAGGCCGAGCCACGGCGGTCCACATCCTGCTCCCAACCCAGGCCGAGCCACGGCGGTCCCCACCCTCTCCCTGACCCAGGCCGAGCCACGGCGGTCCACATCCTGCTCCCAACCCAGGCCGAGCCACGGCGGTCCCCACCCTCTCCCTGACCCAGGCCGAGCCACGGCGGTCCACATCCTGCTCCCAACCCAGGCCGAGCCACGGCGGTCCCCACCCTCTCCCTGACCCAGGCCGAGCCACGGCGGTCCACATCCTGCTCCCAACCCAGGCCGAGCCACGGCGGTCCCCACCCTCTCCCTGACCCAGGCCGAGCCACGGCGGTCCACATCCTGCTCCCAACCCAGGCCGAGCCACGGCGGTCCCCACCCTCTCCCTGACCCAGGCCGAGCCACGGCGGTCCACATCCTGCTCCCAACCCAGGCCGAGCCACGGCGGTCCCCACCCTCTCCCTGACCCAGGCCGAGCCACGGCGGTCCACATCCTGCTCCCAACCCAGGCCGAGCCACGGCGGTCCCCACCCTCTCCCTGACCCAGGCCGAGCCACGGCGGTCCACATCCTGCTCCCAACCCAGGCCGAGCCACGGCGGTCCCCACCCTCTCCCTGACCCAGGCCGAGCCACGGCGGTCCACATCCTGCTCCCAACCCAGGCCGAGCCACGGCGGTCCCCACCCTCTCCCTGACCCAGGCCGAGCCACGGCGGTCCACATCCTGCTCCCAACCCAGGCCGAGCCACGGCGGTCCCCACCCTCTCCCTGACCCAGGCCGAGCCACGGCGGTCCACATCCTGCTCCCAACCCAGGCCGAGCCACGGCGGTCCCCACCCTCTCCCTGACCCAGGCCGAGCCACGGCGGTCCACATCCTGCTCCCAACCCAGGCCGAGCCACGGCGGTCCCCACCCTCTCCCTGACCCAGGCCGAGCCACGGCGGTCCACATCCTGCTCCCAACCCAGGCCGAGCCACGGCGGTCCCCACCCTCTCCCTGACCCAGGCCGAGCCACGGCGGTCCACATCCTGCTCCCAACCCAGGCCGAGCCACGGCGGTCCCCACCCTCTCCCTGACCCAGGCCGAGCCACGGCGGTCCACATCCTGCTCCCAACCCAGGCCGAGCCACGGCGGTCCCCACCCTCTCCCTGACCCAGGCCGAGCCACGGCGGTCCACATCCTGCTCCCAACCCAGGCCGAGCCACGGCGGTCCCCACCCTCTCCCTGACCCAGGCCGAGCCACGGCGGTCCACATCCTGCTCCCAACCCAGGCCGAGCCACGGCGGTCCCCACCCTCTCCCTGACCCAGGCCGAGCCACGGCGGTCCACATCCTGCTCCCAACCCAGGCCGAGCCACGGCGGTCCCCACCCTCTCCCTGACCCAGGCCGAGCCACGGCGGTCCACATCCTGCTCCCAACCCAGGCCGAGCCACGGCGGTCCCCACCCTCTCCCTGACCCAGGCCGAGCCACGGCGGTCCACATCCTGCTCCCAACCCAGGCCGAGCCACGGCGGTCCCCACCCTCTCCCTGACCCAGGCCGAGCCACGGCGGTCCACATCCTGCTCCCAACCCAGGCCGAGCCACGGCGGTCCCCACCCTCTCCCTGACCCAGGCCGAGCCACGGCGGTCCACATCCTGCTCCCAACCCAGGCCGAGCCACGGCGGTCCCCACCCTCTCCCTGACCCAGGCCGAGCCACGGCGGTCCACATCCTGCTCCCAACCCAGGCCGAGCCACGGCGGTCCCCACCCTCTCCCTGACCCAGGCCGAGCCACGGCGGTCCACATCCTGCTCCCAACCCAGGCCGAGCCACGGCGGTCCCCACCCTCTCCCTGACCCAGGCCGAGCCACGGCGGTCCACATCCTGCTCCCAACCCAGGCCGAGCCACGGCGGTCCCCACCCTCTCCCTGACCCAGGCCGAGCCACGGCGGTCCACATCCTGCTCCCAACCCAGGCCGAGCCACGGCGGTCCCCACCCTCTCCCTGACCCAGGCCGAGCCACGGCGGTCCACATCCTGCTCCCAACCCAGGCCGAGCCACGGCGGTCCCCACCCTCTCCCTGACCCAGGCCGAGCCACGGCGGTCCACATCCTGCTCCCAACCCAGGCCGAGCCACGGCGGTCCCCACCCTCTCCCTGACCCAGGCCGAGCCACGGCGGTCCACATCCTGCTCCCAACCCAGGCCGAGCCACGGCGGTCCCCACCCTCTCCCTGACCCAGGCCGAGCCACGGCGGTCCACATCCTGCTCCCAACCCAGGCCGAGCCACGGCGGTCCCCACCCTCTCCCTGACCCAGGCCGAGCCACGGCGGTCCACATCCTGCTCCCAACCCAGGCCGAGCCACGGCGGTCCCCACCCTCTCCCTGACCCAGGCCGAGCCACGGCGGTCCACATCCTGCTCCCAACCCAGGCCGAGCCACGGCGGTCCCCACCCTCTCCCTGACCCAGGCCGAGCCACGGCGGTCCACATCCTGCTCCCAACCCAGGCCGAGCCACGGCGGTCCCCACCCTCTCCCTGACCCAGGCCGAGCCACGGCGGTCCACATCCTGCTCCCAACCCAGGCCGAGCCACGGCGGTCCCCACCCTCTCCCTGACCCAGGCCGAGCCACGGCGGTCCACATCCTGCTCCCAACCCAGGCCGAGCCACGGCGGTCCCCACCCTCTCCCTGACCCAGGCCGAGCCACGGCGGTCCACATCCTGCTCCCAACCCAGGCCGAGCCACGGCGGTCCCCACCCTCTCCCTGACCCAGGCCGAGCCACGGCGGTCCACATCCTGCTCCCAACCCAGGCCGAGCCACGGCGGTCCCCACCCTCTCCCTGACCCAGGCCGAGCCACGGCGGTCCACATCCTGCTCCCAACCCAGGCCGAGCCACGGCGGTCCCCACCCTCTCCCTGACCCAGGCCGAGCCACGGCGGTCCACATCCTGCTCCCAACCCAGGCCGAGCCACGGCGGTCCCCACCCTCTCCCTGACCCAGGCCGAGCCACGGCGGTCCACATCCTGCTCCCAACCCAGGCCGAGCCACGGCGGTCCCCACCCTCTCCCTGACCCAGGCCGAGCCACGGCGGTCCACATCCTGCTCCCAACCCAGGCCGAGCCACGGCGGTCCCCACCCTCTCCCTGACCCAGGCCGAGCCACGGCGGTCCACATCCTGCTCCCAACCCAGGCCGAGCCACGGCGGTCCCCACCCTCTCCCTGACCCAGGCCGAGCCACGGCGGTCCACATCCTGCTCCCAACCCAGGCCGAGCCACGGCGGTCCCCACCCTCTCCCTGACCCAGGCCGAGCCACGGCGGTCCACATCCTGCTCCCAACCCAGGCCGAGCCACGGCGGTCCCCACCCTCTCCCTGACCCAGGCCGAGCCACGGCGGTCCACATCCTGCTCCCAACCCAGGCCGAGCCACGGCGGTCCCCACCCTCTCCCTGACCCAGGCCGAGCCACGGCGGTCCACATCCTGCTCCCAACCCAGGCCGAGCCACGGCGGTCCCCACCCTCTCCCTGACCCAGGCCGAGCCACGGCGGTCCACATCCTGCTCCCAACCCAGGCCGAGCCACGGCGGTCCCCACCCTCTCCCTGACCCAGGCCGAGCCACGGCGGTCCACATCCTGCTCCCAACCCAGGCCGAGCCACGGCGGTCCCCACCCTCTCCCTGACCCAGGCCGAGCCACGGCGGTCCACATCCTGCTCCCAACCCAGGCCGAGCCACGGCGGTCCCCACCCTCTCCCTGACCCAGGCCGAGCCACGGCGGTCCACATCCTGCTCCCAACCCAGGCCGAGCCACGGCGGTCCCCACCCTCTCCCTGACCCAGGCCGAGCCACGGCGGTCCACATCCTGCTCCCAACCCAGGCCGAGCCACGGCGGTCCCCACCCTCTCCCTGACCCAGGCCGAGCCACGGCGGTCCACATCCTGCTCCCAACCCAGGCCGAGCCACGGCGGTCCCCACCCTCTCCCTGACCCAGGCCGAGCCACGGCGGTCCACATCCTGCTCCCAACCCAGGCCGAGCCACGGCGGTCCCCACCCTCTCCCTGACCCAGGCCGAGCCACGGCGGTCCACATCCTGCTCCCAACCCAGGCCGAGCCACGGCGGTCCCCACCCTCTCCCTGACCCAGGCCGAGCCACGGCGGTCCACATCCTGCTCCCAACCCAGGCCGAGCCACGGCGGTCCCCACCCTCTCCCTGACCCAGGCCGAGCCACGGCGGTCCACATCCTGCTCCCAACCCAGGCCGAGCCACGGCGGTCCCCACCCTCTCCCTGACCCAGGCCGAGCCACGGCGGTCCACATCCTGCTCCCAACCCAGGCCGAGCCACGGCGGTCCCCACCCTCTCCCTGACCCAGGCCGAGCCACGGCGGTCCACATCCTGCTCCCAACCCAGGCCGAGCCACGGCGGTCCCCACCCTCTCCCTGACCCAGGCCGAGCCACGGCGGTCCACATCCTGCTCCCAACCCAGGCCGAGCCACGGCGGTCCCCACCCTCTCCCTGACCCAGGCCGAGCCACGGCGGTCCACATCCTGCTCCCAACCCAGGCCGAGCCACGGCGGTCCCCACCCTCTCCCTGACCCAGGCCGAGCCACGGCGGTCCACATCCTGCTCCCAACCCAGGCCGAGCCACGGCGGTCCCCACCCTCTCCCTGACCCAGGCCGAGCCACGGCGGTCCACATCCTGCTCCCAACCCAGGCCGAGCCACGGCGGTCCCCACCCTCTCCCTGACCCAGGCCGAGCCACGGCGGTCCACATCCTGCTCCCAACCCAGGCCGAGCCACGGCGGTCCCCACCCTCTCCCTGACCCAGGCCGAGCCACGGCGGTCCACATCCTGCTCCCAACCCAGGCCGAGCCACGGCGGTCCCCACCCTCTCCCTGACCCAGGCCGAGCCACGGCGGTCCACATCCTGCTCCCAACCCAGGCCGAGCCACGGCGGTCCCCACCCTCTCCCTGACCCAGGCCGAGCCACGGCGGTCCACATCCTGCTCCCAACCCAGGCCGAGCCACGGCGGTCCCCACCCTCTCCCTGACCCAGGCCGAGCCACGGCGGTCCACATCCTGCTCCCAACCCAGGCCGAGCCACGGCGGTCCCCACCCTCTCCCTGACCCAGGCCGAGCCACGGCGGTCCACATCCTGCTCCCAACCCAGGCCGAGCCACGGCGGTCCCCACCCTCTCCCTGACCCAGGCCGAGCCACGGCGGTCCACATCCTGCTCCCAACCCAGGCCGAGCCACGGCGGTCCCCACCCTCTCCCTGACCCAGGCCGAGCCACGGCGGTCCACATCCTGCTCCCAACCCAGGCCGAGCCACGGCGGTCCCCACCCTCTCCCTGACCCAGGCCGAGCCACGGCGGTCCACATCCTGCTCCCAACCCAGGCCGAGCCACGGCGGTCCCCACCCTCTCCCTGACCCAGGCCGAGCCACGGCGGTCCACATCCTGCTCCCAACCCAGGCCGAGCCACGGCGGTCCCCACCCTCTCCCTGACCCAGGCCGAGCCACGGCGGTCCACATCCTGCTCCCAACCCAGGCCGAGCCACGGCGGTCCCCACCCTCTCCCTGACCCAGGCCCGGAAGCCTCTCGCTTGCTCAGCGTCTCTGTCCGTGTGCCTGTTCTGGAGTTTCGTACAAATGGAATCACACGTGACGTGGCCTTTTGTGTCTGGCTTCTTCCACCAAGCATGTTGCTTCCGGGGTTCATCCATGTTATAGTGTGCAGGCTACTTCATTCCTTTTCTAAAAATCCATTTTTGTTTTTAACTGTAAGATAACATTTTACATAAAATGTACCGTCGTAACCATTTTGAAGTCTGCAGTTCAGTAGCCTCCATCTCCAGAGCTCTTTCTTCTTACCGAAGCAAAGCTGCGCCTGTTAAACCTGTCCCGCCTCCTTTTTATGGCTGAGTAGGAGAATCCCAGGGATGGGGGAGCCTGGTGGGCTGCCGTCTATGGGATTGCACAGAGTTGGACACGACCGAAGCGACTTAGCAGCAGCAGCAGTGCCCATTATACGGATAGATCGCCTTTTAAAAACCCAGTCATCAGTTGAAGGACAGTTGGATGTTTTCACTTTTGGACAGTGAAGAGAAACTCCACTGTGGACATTTGCATTCAGAAGTTTGTGTGGACGTGTGCTTTCACTCTGTTGGGTTTATGCGTAGGAGTGGAGTTGCTGGGTCAGAGGGCAGCTCTGTCTGCTTCTCGAGGAGCTGCGGCCTGTCTCCCGCAGCGGCTGCTCCGCTGTGCTTTCCCGCCAGCAGCCAGTGCGCGTCCGGCTTCTCCCGGCCCCGCCAGCACGCGTGACTGCCTGGCTTTTGGAGCCTCGTCGTCCTGGTGGGTGTGAGCCGGTAGCTCACCGACACCTACGCCTGTATTTCTCGGATGTTTCCTCTGGAGAGCTGTGTATCCAGATCCTGAGCCCTTCTGTTCCGATGGCCCATTTGGCTTTTGTTACTGAGCTGAGAGAGTCTCTGTGGAAACCAGTCCTTTATTAGGGTTCTGATTGGCAAATATTTTCTCCCCTTCTCTGGATTGTCTTTAATATTTGAAGTAAACAAATAAGTGAGTTGAATTAAGTGGACGTAGTTTGAGATTATGTGTGCCCGACGTTATTCATGGGGTGAGGGGTGTCTGGAAGTGCCGTTCACGAGTTTTTGGAAGGCCATTATGCACTCACCCCCGCCCTCCTCCTGGACCCCCAGCCTCCAGTCCTCCCCCTGGACCTGCCCGTCCCATCCTTAGCGCCGGCAGGAGGAGGCTCTTCCCGTCTGCCCGCCCCGTGGAGGGTCTCCCCCACACTGGGGTCTTGTGCAGGTATGTTTTGATGACCCTGTGTTAAAGTCTTTTTTCATAAAAATTCATTGCCAACATGTCAAAATCAGGAGCTTTTATTTAACAGCCCAGGGGTCCACTACTCCAGGTGCGAGTGAGTGTACACTTGAGTGCAGAGTCCACAGGGCCTGAGCTCCGGAGCCTGGGGCGCCTCCTGTCAGAGGAGGCCCGGGGAGCATCTCCCATCCAGACTGGTGCTCTTTCGGGCCCCGATCGATCGGTCATCTGACCCTGTCCTGCAAGCCGGCCCCACGGCGGGGGTTTCCCTCCACACTGAGGGTCGCCCCCGAAAGGAGGCTGCCCGTGGCTCGGTCGGAGCGGCTCCAGGCCGTGTCCAGGGCCTCTGCCCACACTGCTCTGGGGGGAGCCCCGCTCCTGAGCAGCAGCAAGCTTGTCAGACTTGTGCCTCCATCCTCCCTGGATTACTGGAGTTCTGTGTGTTGTTAATTGGGTCTTTATTTTCTTGTAATTAGGCTCCTGCTGCTTTGAAGTGGCCAGGCTGCTGGGGAGGGGGGCAGAGTTGCCGCGGTGATCCTCTCTTGGCAGGAGAAGAAACAAGTTTTGCTGTTGAGAGAGAAGTTGAGTTTCCCTCTGCCGTATCTCTCGTGCTAGGATGATGCCTCAGTGTCTCGGGGCTTCAAGGAGACTGTGATCGCTCGTCTCTAACCTACTTCCCGAGGACGTGTATTTGCTGGCACGCACAGGTGCTACCTGCAGATAAACCTGACTGTTCTCTTTTAGAGTTAGTACTGGGGAATGCCAGCACTGACCTGCTGGGCCCCCTGGACGTGGGGCCCCATCCTTTGCCACTTGGGGTCACTTGGTGGCATAAAGCTCCTGGAATGGGGGGCTCGGCCTCTGTCCCCTGATGTCGGGATGAAGGCTGTCCGCCACCCGGCTGTGCGACAGGGCGGCGCTTGCCCTGCTGGGGCCACTTCCAGGTGAATTGTGGAGCCCCTGCCCTGGGCACCTGAGACCCTCCTATGTGTGTGACCCCGGTGTTCCCTGCTCTCTAAAATGCAATCTGTTTGGAGGTGGTCCTCGGAGCTTCTGCCCCAGAGGAAAAAGACTTTCCGTAAGTGGGGCTGCTTTCTCCAAGCACCTCTGGGGTCCACGGGCAGGCAGAGCACAGAGGGCTGGGAGGATGCTGGGGTCCCCAGCGGGGAGGGCGGACCCCCGCTGGCTGCACCGGGCTGCCCAGCCCCGCCAGCAGGCCCTCAGGGATGCCGGCGTGTCCCCTCGCAGCACCGCGCAGTGACAGCCAGGAGCCGCAGGCGACCGCGGCCTCCCTGTCCGCAGGACTGCGGTGGGCCCTTCACACTGAGCCGCGCCCGGTTCTCCACAGCCGGGCGGGGGCGCTCTCGTGGCCCCCGCGCCTGCCCCGCATCCTCGGCGGCGCGCTCCCTGCACAGGCCCGGGCGCCCCGCGCTCCGCGAGCTCCGCCTGCAGCGTCTCGGGTGCCAGCGCCTCTGGAGCTCTGCTTCCCGCCCGAGCAGAGGGCTCTCTGAACGGCTAACGCGCTCATTTTGTTTCGCCGCCTGAAGGGTTTTCATTTTCCCTCCGAGGGTGTGGGCCAGACTCGGCAGTAGGCTGACAGGGCGCTTCCCGAGCCCGGGCTGTCTCGCCTCCCGCGGCCCCGGGCGGACGAGCTGCGTGCCCGGCTCTGCGCAGAGACTGGGGTCTCTGGCTCCACCACGTCTCCGGGAAGCCTCCCCGCCCCGCGCCGCCGTGGGGACCCGCTGGGCCGCAGACCGCGCTCTCCCCCGCGGTCNCGCAGAGACTGGGGTCTCTGGCTCCACCACGTCTCCGGGAAGCCTCCCCGCCCCGCGCCGCCGTGGGGACCCGCTGGGCCGCAGACCGCGCTCTCCCCCGCGGTCAGTGCGCTCGCGGCGCCCGTGCCCCGAGGCGGGGGTCCCGCCGCCTGCGGCTCCAGGGCCAAGCGCAGGGCCGCCCGCACCCTGCCTCCCGCGGGGCTGGGGCCCTCGGCCACACGGGGTTCACCGCGGAGCAGAGCTGCCTGGAGGTCAGACGAGTTAATCTTTCAGTGGAAATTCAATCCTCATATTTCATTTTCAGGCCACTTTGCGTAGCAAAGTAGTTTAACTCAGAGCAGATTTCTGCTGTGCTGATGGTTAATTTCATGGCCCGCAGAGGGTCAGCACGCCGGGCCGGGGCCGAGGCCACGGCGACCCCGTGCCGCTCGCCGCACACGGCGAGGGCCCGCAGCCTGTTGTCTTAGGGAGGCCGTCTCAGGCATCCTTCAGCGCGGCGCTCTGGAGTTAACAGGGTGACCTTTTCAAGAACATTTTTAAAAGCTACAACACAGATCCCTCCCACACCGTATATTTTCCTTTCTCCACGCAGTTCAAAGGGGCTGGGTTGTCTCATAGGTTTTTCGCCTGCGATCTTCAGCTTGACCCTGGTTGTTTAAATCTGCCGGAGGAAATTTGAACAAACTTGTACTTTGGTAATTCTCCTGCCTCTGTGAACCTTTAACCTTAAGGGTTCTTGGAGAGCCTGGGGCTGCACTGTCACCAGCCGTCCCTGCTGGGGCTCTCAAAGGCCATTGTCTGGCGCGTCTGTTTCCACTTTGCTACTGGAGTTCTCTGGAGGAAGGGTATTAATTCAGACCTGATCTGCAACAGGACGAGGACTTCTGAACTTGCCCCCGAGCTCGGGGCCGGGGAAATGAACATAATGCGAGCCTGTGGGCCCCGTGGGGTCCTGCAGTAGCTGTGGAGGTGGGGGACCTCCGGGGCGGGCCGTTGTGGTGGCTTCCCGCGGTGACCCACCTAGGCCAGCTCTACTGCCCCTGGTGGTCCAGCCTGGGGCCCGAGTTCTCCCCAGTGACCTTCCTGGAGCAGCAGGTCCTCGGGAGCCCAGGAGGCTGGATGTGAGCTGGGACCCCNCATCCGCTGACTTTCTTTCTCTTTCTCTTTCTCCCTCCCTCCGGCCCGCTTCCTACGCAGCTCTGCAGCTCTGCGCGGTCAGGCCCTGGCCCAGAACGGCCCGCACTGGGGATGCTCCGAGGCTGTGCTGCTTCCTCCCCAGTGGCCTCCGGTCTCCCGGTCAGCACCTCATGTGTGTTTGCAGGGGGGTGGCCAGTGCTGGCCCCAGGCTGATCTTGGGTCTCGCAGAGAGGCTCCCCGTCCCGAGTCCCTTGCGGGGTGGGGGGTGGACATGCACAGAAAGCTGGGGGCTGGCCGCTGGGTCCCGAGAGCCCGGGGTCGCAGGCCAGGCAGAGGGTGGCAGGCGCCGGGGGAGGCTGTCTTGGGGGCTCTAAAGTCCAGCGCCCCCTCCCAGTCACACCTTCGCACAGCCTGGGTGGGGGGCACAGGGCGAAAGTGGGAATGGAGCAGGGTGCAAGTGGGAGCCCCTCGGGGGCAGTGGCTGCTCATAGCCTCACTTTCCTCGTCTTCAAACTGAGGAGTCACGGCGCGGGCGCCGTGAGGCTCCACAGATAAGCCTTCGCCCTCATCTCAGCGCACGACTCTTGAGACCGGCAGAGCTCTCTGCAGCCCACGAGGCCTCAGTACGTGGCGTCAGCCACTCGGAGTGCAGCTAAGTGTGTTTCAATCTTTAAGAGACATTTCATGTAAAAGTAAAGCATTTGTCAGAAGCCTCCTTTGTCTGGTGGGAAAGAGAGGCCGGCGGATGGCGTCTGACGTGGTGGGAATGGAAGGCTGTCGGTCTGCGTTGTCGTCGGCCGTGAGGTCGCTGGGGAGAAGCTGAACTGACCCACGAAGTACAAGTGCGTCCTCACGCGAATCTGGCTGTAAACTGTGAGGCCATTGGAACTGGGAGGAGGAAGGGCCCACAGCGGGAAAGAGGGCCGGAAAGCAGGAAAGACGTGGACTGGGTCAGAAAGCAGCGTGTTCTGGCTGCCGGGAGGGGCCGGGCTGCCGGGGGCCCTCGCTCGTCCTGCCCCTGCTGCATGCGAGCGGACCCAAAATGCGCGATGGGGAACGAGCTGTCCTTAAAGTGACCTGGGCCTCCCCGCGGCAGGAGAAGGACACGGAACTCACGTTAGCACACACGGGAGCGCGGAGCAGCTTAGAAAGCGTGAGGTTTTGAGCCTGAGAAGCTGAATTTGAGCCGTTAGCTGTGTGACCTTGGACAGATTCCCCAACTTCCTGGGGCCTGGCCTTCCGGTTGGCAAAATAGGAAAGAGTCGTCCTAAGGAAGAGAAGAAGCGAAGCTGGTGCGGGACGAGCGTTCAGCAAATGGTGTTCTTGGGAGCATTGCTCCCCCGGCAGCAGGCCCCGTCTCTGTGGCCGTGGGCTTCCCTGAAACGCTCCGGTTCCTTCTGTAAACGAACGCCTGGACCATCAGTTCAGTGTCGAGGGAGGCTCATAGGTGAGTTCACGTGACTCAGCCTTGCTTGGAAAGCTCTTTTCATTAACTCCTGATTTTAGTGCCAGGACAGAAGGCGGCTCTTCAGAGCTTGATGTGCTTGAAACCTGAGCTCAGCCTGTGTGTACACCTGGGGGAAAATTGAGAAAATTCAGGTTTTCCCAAAGACTGGATGGGGTGCCCTTCTTTCAGGTGGGGAAACAATTTTCCCCCAAGTTTATTGTTTATTTGGAGGGCATGTATGTTTCCCAGTATATCAAATATAATACATAATATTGATGTATTTTAAAGTTTTCAAGCTAACAAACATTAACCCTTGATGAGGGTTTTTAAATGGCCTTGCTGATTTTCCATTTCCCCCAGATTTGCATGAGTGAAATTTCTGGAACCTTTGTCTGCCTGGCCAAGAAGACAGTACCTCCGAGTGGCCCACGGGCAGCCAGTCTCACTACAGCGAACTCGGAGACCTGCGCGCTTTCCCTCTGCCGTGGTACAGGTGGCTGAGGCCATGGACGGTTGTCACAATGTAGAGGTTTATGTCTTGGAGAAGCAGGCTCCAGTTTGTGTTTATAAACAGGAAGGTTGATTTGCGAGGAGGTGGACAAAGCATCCAGCAGAGAGAGGGCACGTGGCACCTCCCAGGCTTGTTTGTAGGCGTCACACCATGAGCCGTGCGTAGCTGTTCTTGGTGCAGATGGGCAGTGTCCGGGTCTCCAGAGGGGCCGCCCACAGATGCGTGGCCCTCGAGAGCACATTTCAGGCTCGGGAGCGGTCGATGTGTGCCTGGACAGCCCGGGCCGAGCAGGGTGCGCCCGGCCCATAGTGTTGGGCCGGGGTCCCCGGGGCCCAGCGCCACTCGGCCTTTCGCTGAGCTGGGGTCCCCGGGGCCCAGCGCCACTCGGCCTTTCACTGAGCTGGGGTCCCCGGGGCCCAGCGCTACTCGGGCCTCGAGGCCTCTGTTATAGAGCGACTGGACTCGGGGGCTGTTTTAAAGAAGAGTCTCTTGGGCAAAGGAGAAGTATGGAAACTGTCTTCTTTTCCTTCAGCTGAAACTTTTCAACACTTTTTCCCCGTGATCTTTTCAGCATATGAAGTGAAACTGGAAGCAGTCTCCATAAGTAACTTATATTTGGGGGCTGAGAAGCACGAAAAATTCAGCTTCTGAAAATGACTCTCACCGGAAGTCAGCAGCACCCAGGCTGACCGTGCGGCGAGTGTTCTCTGAGCCGTGACCGCGGCGCCTCCGCTGTGTTCAGCCGCACGCTAGCTCAGCGGCGGCGCTTCTCACTGCGGGCCGTCTGGAGGCAGCTGCGTCCAGGGCTGGCGTGCTGGGAGAGGCGGTGCACAGGCTTCCGGTTCAGAGACACACCTTGCTTTCCCGTGAAGCCCGCCCCCTGTGCAGCTTCCCAGAGTCTTGCCCGAGGAACGTCCGTGGCCGCGGAAGCCCAGGAACCGAGCCGAGCAAGACTGGCCTCCCGCGCCTCTACCGTGCGGCTCCCAGACCTCCTTTCTTTGCCAGGCCCAGAAACTGCTTCTCACCGATAGCTCTGCCTTCTTATGCTGAATCTCCCAAACTCTGTTGTTGTTACTGGAATTGTTATTTTCCTGGAAAAACTCCTGCTGAACCAGCGTGGGTCTCCGCGAGAGAAGATGCCGCCGTGCGCTTTGGCCCAGCGCAAGTGAAGCTGCGCCAGGAGTGTGCCTGTGTTTGCAGGCATTAGCACCTCGCAGCCGGGAGGGAGACCTGCTTTCACAGCCTGGAAGGGCAGCCGTGAATCCCAGTTCTGGGGGACGCCAGTGTGCATACCGACTTGTTTCAGTGAAAGGAAAGGAAGCCTTTGGTCCCGTTTGACTCTCTGGGATGAATGGGGCCTATTTCTGATTCCTACTTGACAGAGGCAGTCTCTCCGTTTCCCCAAGTGCCGCTTCCCAGGGTGAACAAAACATGTTCTGTGCACAAGAAACGTGAGATGCCGGCGGCCCGGGGAGGAAGGGGAGAGGAAGCTGTTTGCAAAACTACTTAAAATAAATTTGAGGGGTCAAACATGGAGCACAGTTGCCAAAGAGAAAGGAAAAAGCGCCTCAGGTCAGTTCAGCTGGGTAGCTGGGCATTCACATCGGCCGGAGGACTGAGTATTTCTTGCTAATCAGATACAAGTGGCCCAGATAATATTTGTGTATCTGAAGCCCGATCTCATTGCCTGTACATCAGGGAAATTAACCTAGCGGGGCATGTTTCTGAGTTCGGTGATTTGGACGAACTGACACCATTTGGAAGAGACGTGGGCTGTGGCCCTCGTCATCCGAAGTGTTCAGACCGGGGTCTGCAGCGTGCCTGTCCGCCCCGGGCCGCACAGACGGGCTGGCTGGCGTTAGCACTTCACTGAAAAGCGATCGGTACTTCTAAATTAAACATGCAGGTTATCTTCATGAGGCATTGAATGGAGATTGCTGTATTATTGAATTTGGCCCACAGTTTAGCCAGTTCAGCAGGGTTTGGGGGTGTCTGAAGCGAATTAATATGCAAGCACATTTGAGTCAGCAAGGTAGGAGATTACTGTCTTATCAGGACAAAAAAACTCCTTCCCCATGATCCACACTTTTCAGAAGGTAGATAAAACCTGTTGTTTGAGGTTCCCATCTAAGAGTGACAACTTCAAGTTGCAGGTTTTAACCAGTAAAACGCACACGATGGGATAACTGCATTAAACAGGAAAAAAATTGCTCTCCTGTCCGCATGGTGTGTGGCACAGAGGGGCCCAGGCCTCGGGCGAGGTGGTGGTGGTTTTGGTTTTGCTTACATAGGTCAGGAGAAAACTTCATTTTCTTTGTCATAAAAAAACTGAGGTGGTCCAAGCACTTGGACTTGCTTCATCCCGTAAGGCCGAGTACGATTCGGCCTCTGCTTCCTCTGACCTGGCCTGGCGCCCTCAGCTGCTGTCGTTTCCTGAGCCTGACGGCCTGGCTGCTTCCCGGATCAGCCCCAGCCCCTGTGCAAGGCGCCGCCTCCCAGCCGGCTCGCCGTGTTTCTCATGGACACTGCGCCATGCATACGAGACTGTGCAGTCCTGGCTCAGGCGTCCTTCACCCTAGTCCCCTGTCTTTACAACAGGAAAGTGAGGCCTTGCAGAGGGGTGAAGAGGCGCGTGTGCCGGGGAGCTGACACGGCGGGCCTTGCAGAGGGGTGAAGAGGCGCGTGTGCCGGGGAGCTGACACGGCGGGCCTTGCAGAGGGGTGAAGAGGCGCGTGTGCCGGGGAGCTGATGCGACGGACCTTGCAGAGGGGTGAAGAGGAGCGTGTGCCGGGGAGTTGACACGGCGGGTGGCCCAGCAGCCCCGCCCCAGCCCTGCAGAGCGGGGAGACGCTGCTGCAGTGGGCCGGCAGGGGAGGCCTGTGGCGGGGCTGGGGCTGGGGGCGCAGCTGCTGTGGCTCAGGGAGCGGGCAGGCCACTGCTCCACGTCGCAGCCTGATTCTCGAAGGCGGGGGGCCTGGTAGAGCAGGATGCTTCAGCCCTTCAAAGTCACCAGTGACTTCAAAGCAAAGTGAAGAGAAGGGCTCCCAGGTGGCGACAGCCTTCAGTTCTGAGATTTTTGTGCAGCCCGTCTCCTGGAAGCGCCAGCCTGACTGTCTGCCTAACTGGGACCTGATTGAAGGTCATTCTTCCCTTTCCAGGGCCTGAGCTCCCATCAAAGCGTGCAGCCCCGGCCACGTGGGGGCCCTTGAGGACATGGGCCCTGGAACTCAGCCCACCACATCCTTCACGCGGGAGACGTGGGCCGCGTTCCGGGCACACGTGGGTGGTGGCCCTCCCTGGCACCGGGCGGCAGGGCTCCCTCCGGGCCCTTTCTGCTGAGGATGAAGGGGGCAGTGCTGGCCAGCACGGCGGTCACATTGCAGCCCAGCCCTTGCCGTGCGGAGCGCACCCTGTGTCTGCCCGCTTGCCTGCTGCCCTCCACCAAGACTCGCGCTCCAGCCGACTTTCCTCCCAGCAGACCGTGCTTCGCAGACGGCACGCTTTCTGAGCACTCTGCTGTGTTTCATGGTCCNTTGCCTGCCCTGCTGGCTGCTGTGGAGATCACACGTGTGGCTGTTGTCTGTCTTCTTTGGAGAAACGGCCGTCAGATCCTTCGCCCACTGTTAACCCGGTGCTTTGCTCCTGAGCTGGCGGCGGCCTTCGCGTGCTCTGAAGGCCGAGCGCGTCAGGCCCGCAGGCGCTGCTGCTTCTACTTGGCTGACAATCGTCCTCAATGCGCAAAAGTCTTTAATTCTGATGAAACCGTTCCCTTCTTGCTCTCCCTTTCTTGCCTGTGCTTCTGGCATCATATCCGTGGCAGTGTCGCCACATGCGATGCCGCGAGGATTCCCCTCTGCTTTGCCTGAGAGCTCTCCTGCGCAGGCTCCTGGGCACAGGCCT
Organism: Raphicerus campestris; assembly: GCA_006410735.1. Classification (NCBI taxonomy): domain Eukaryota; kingdom Metazoa; phylum Chordata; class Mammalia; order Artiodactyla; family Bovidae; genus Raphicerus; species Raphicerus campestris. Next base: position 245,490 of record SJYW01055795.1, on the reverse strand, counting down.
TCCGTCCGTCGTTGGCTCTTTCCTGTCCGGGCCACATTAAAGGCTCGCCCGCTCCTTTGCAGACGCCAGTGTTCCCAGCAGCACACGCTCCCCTTCTGTGCTTTTGTGTGTCGGCTCCAGAGGCCCCTGTCTGCCCGGCCAGCACTGCCCACCTCAGTCCCCACCCCTTTGTGGAAAGCTTGCGTCAGGAAGCTAAGCCCGCCACCTTTCTGCTGCTGTTTCAAGACTGTTTTGACTTTGGGGTCTCCTTGCAATTCCCATCTGATTTTGAGGGTCTCCTTTTCCATTTCAGCACAGAGTGGTGGTTGGAATTGTAATAGGGACTGTATTGAATCTGCAGACGGTTTTAGGTAGAATGGACACCTTAACAGGAGTAAGTCTCCAGTTCATTGACACGAACGTCTTTCTCTTTATTTGGATCTTTACGAATGGCTTGTATCCGAGTTTTGTTGGTTTTGGTATACAAGCCTTTCCTGTCCTTGGTTAGCTTTATTCCTAAATAGTTTGTTCTTTTAGACAGTGCTATAAATGGGAGTGCTGTCTTAGTTTCCACTTCAGATTGTTTGGGCTAGTGTATAGAAACACGGGTGATTTTCGTGTGTTGAGCTTGTCCCGTGCAGCCTGGCTGCATTGTCTTCCCCCTTTAAGCACGTAGCTGTGGTCCTGAGGTTTCTACCTTCCTGACTTGGGCTTCTGCTACTTAACGCTTTATAGAGTAATTCTTCATGTGACGTGACTCTGCTGCTGACCCTTGGGAATGGCTTAAGCTTCCTTTCTTGTAAATAAATAATCCTTGATGAACATCTCTGACCAGCATTCAGCTGTGTGCGTTCTTCCAGTTTTTTCTCTTAAGAGAGTACCAGGTCACAGGGCAAGAGCCCTTCCGAGCCCTTTGCGCGTCTCTGGGCGCTCGGACGTTTCTCACAGGCGAACTCTAGTGTCTAATTTGAAGACAGATTTGAAAGCTCTAGGGTGGCACGCTGCTTCGCTCTTGTCATGGCGATGTGCGGCTCTGCCGTTGCTGGTGGGGGGAGCGCCTTCTCTCACGTCCGAGCGTGCGGTGTTCTGTAAGCTTCAGCCTGTGTGTTTTGTCTGCTTGCCTCCTGCAATTTCGATGCTTGCTTTTGGTTTTCAGGAGTGTTTGACATCAGCAAGGCTGCCGTTAGCGGCCCCTTTGCCTGCCACATTTCCTATAAGTAAGTCTTCAGCATTTGTCTTTCCGGTTTTTTTCCTTACATGCAGAAGTGTCTAATTTTTATGTAGTCAAGCTCTTTGATTATTTTTCTTTGTGATTTTTCTCTGAAAGCATTTAAATTACTCTTGCGTAAGCATTTATCAATGTTAACAGAAATAAATATAGAAGGTAACAATGTTCCCGTATCTTCCCGGCGCGTCGAGTCCCGGTGCTTCCCCGCAGGCCCTGTCTGTCTGCCCCACACGCGCGGAGTCCNATGCAGAAGTGTCTAATTTTTATGTAGTCAAGCTCTTTGATTATTTTTCTTTGTGATTTTTCTCTGAAAGCATTTAAATTTACTCTTGCGTAAGCATTTATCAGTGTTAACAGAAATAAAAACAGAAGGTAACAATGTTCCCGTATCTTCCCGGCGCGTCGAGTCCCGGTGCTTCCCCGCAGGCCCTGTCTGTCTGCCCCACACGCGCGGAGTCCGAGGTGGCCGTTGCGCACACCGACGCCATGCTCCACTCCAGGCCGCTCTGCCTCTCCACAGAGACTGCCGTCTGACAGCATCCTGGGGACTCTTTCTCCCAGGCCCGCTCTGGTTCCCTCCTGTTTCCGTTCTAACCAAGCTGTCCGCTTACAGCGCCCCTTCCTTCGGCCCGGGGGGTGACAAGCCCCTGGACCCGGCGGCCCCCTGCACGCACGTGCTGCACCCCTGCTCGCAGCTGACGTGGTCTCCGGCACGGCCTTCCTCTCCTGGCCTCTGTGTTTCTCCCTCTGTGGAGCGTGAGCTGATAGGTCTGGCCTCGGCGTGTTTATCACCAGGGAGCCTTGGATGTGGGGTCCGCACGACCAGGGGCTTCATGACCAGCTGGCATGTGTGGAGCGCTTGCTGTGCACTCAGCCCTGGACTGGGGCTTCCCTCGCAGCCAGCTGTTCACAGTCACCCCCGGCTCTGGGTCTGGCTTCACTTGTGAGCAAGTGAGGAGTCCTAAGCACCGCTTGNAACGTGAGCTGATAGGTCTGGCCTCAGCGTGTTTATCACCAGGGAGCCTTGGATGTGGGGTCCGCACGACCAGGGGCTTCATGACCAGCTGGCACGTGTGGAGCGCTTGCTGTGCGCTCAGCCCTGGACTGGGGCTTCCCTTGCAGCCAGCTGTTCACAGTCACCCCCGGCTCTGGGTCTGGCTTCACTTGTGAGCAAGTGAGGAGTCCTAAGCACCGCTTGCATCTTTCAATACCATTACCCTGCATTTTGCGGTTCCAAGCCTGAAGCTCTGATTCCCTCTGCGTGCATCTCTAACGGTCATCACACACACGCACGCACACACATGCCCGTGTGTGACTTTAGCTGATCTGAGGTGGGTCTTGTGTGCTGATGAAGGTCAGCCTGTGTGCACAGTCAGCAGCTCTGGGCCCGGCTCCCCGGTGAGGAGCCACAGCGGTGAGGGGGTCCTGGGAAGAGGAAGCGCCCTCACCACCCCACCCCCACCCCCACCCCACGCTGCTAGGCGGGGGGCTGTGCTCTGGGCTCTTGCTGCCGTGTCTGGCCAGCTCCCCTGTGCCCCTAGACACCAGACAGCAGCCTAGGTCTGAACTGGGCAAGGGGGCTGCCTGTCCCCCGGGAGCCAGCAGCCAGGACTCGTGGGGCGCTCAGCAGACCAGCAGGCCAGGTCCTCAGGAGCCTGGGAAAAGGCCAGACACCAGCCCAACACGCCGTTGCGATCTGTTACAGTGCATTGCCCGAAAGGGTTTGGATAAATAATAATTGAATTTCCGAAAGCTTTATGTTTAATCGCTGGAATTCTCAGCGCCTGCCGTCCCCTTCTCTGTGGCCCTGGGCCTGGAGCTGGCGGAGCGCAGGCCGAGGTGCGTGCGGGACGGGCCTCTGACCCTCTTCGGGCTAAGAGCCGGGCCTGCGCCCTGCTGTGGGCTGAGCCAGCTTCCCCAGGAGCCGCCAAATAGGAGAAATGACGTCGTTTCCCTGGGAAGGGGTTCCGAGGGGCGCAGACATGCTGCTGCCTGCAGTGGCCGCCAGGCTGCTGGTTCCCGCTCTGACCGGGAGTCGAGTGCTTGAGGCTCCTGCAGGGGCGAGGCGGGCGCGTGGGAACCAGGCAGGTTCCAGCACAGTGGCGGTCCCCTTGCTGAGGAGCTCGTGCTGAGCTCTGGCTGTTCCTCCCGACGGAACCTTCCGTAGACGGCCTCGGGCCTCTGTTGCTCTGCAGGGCTCTGACCCTGTTTCCAGTGCTTTTGTGAAGAGCCTCCGTGAGAGTCCTCACTCCACACTCGACTGGTGTTTTGGTCTGTTGAGTCTTTGACATACACCTCGTGAACGTGCCCAAATCAAGGCACCTCCGCCAGCATGCTTATCTTAGTGCTGTTTGTAACAGTGAAGACTCTGAAACGTCCTGGATGAGTCCCACTCGTGGGGGCCTCGCGTGCATCCCGGGCCCCGCCGTGATGCAGCTGTGAAGGGCAGAGGCGGCCTGGGTCGCGAGCTCTGGAGGCGCCGCCTGCAGCCTGCTGCCGCTGGCGGCGAGGTTCGGGGCAGACTAACTCGCCTTCTGAGCCGTTCCCTCGCGTCTGTAAGATGGTGACCCTCCGTCCCCATTTTCTGGGGTTTCAGTGAGAGCGTCCGTGCCGTGTTCTTGCCTTAGTCAAATGAGTCTTATTGTTGTTATTTTTCAACAGGAAAGTCTTTCTAGTATAGTGGCAAATAAACTAGAAGGATACGAAATTGTGTGACTAACGGAACCAAAATATGAAAAGGTAGTTCCTTGGCAATGCAGGAGAGACCGAGGCCGGAAGAAGGGGTCACAGTGAGGAGCCCCGCCACGGTGATGGGGCCGCGCATGGAATGTTTCCTCTCTTCTGTGCTTTCTGTTCGTCTTCCAGTGGGAAACGTGTCTGCTCCACGGGAGTCTGCTTACAGTGGCAGGGCTCGGGAGGCCGGAGGCTGTGGAGCACCTGGCGTGTCCTGAGTCCCTGCAGGAGGCTGGGCAGGGTCCAGTGGTCTTCCCCAGGGGCCTTTACTCAGGGACGGGGCCTGGGCCTCACTGCGCTCCCTCAGGAGGGCTCAGCGAGGAGCTTAAACCCAGGGCCCCTCTAATATTTGTGGCTCAGCACGAGATGCTCCTTCGGGCCTCCACATGGGGTCACCGGGCAGGAGCGTGACCCCTGGGCAGGGACCGCCCTGCGGTCCCTCTGGCAGGGCAGGTGTGGAGGCCTCCATCGCGCTTGGTCCTCCAGCGGCCCTGGATGCGCTAGGTGACCTCGGTGGGCCTGTCTCTGTTCCAGGTTCCGGGGCGCGCCTATCATACCCGTTGCAGCCAAGCCTGGGGGACCAGACGCCCCTGAGACGGAAGCTCCGCAGGGCATCCCGGAGCTCATCGAGGTGCGTCAGCTGCATCCCCGTGGGCCCCTCCTCCCTGCCCGTCAGCTGCGTCCACGCAGTGCTCCGCCTCCCTGCCCTTCCTCACGGGATCAAACCCGAGCAGAACCGGGCTCTCCTCCTGCAGCACAGGCCCCCACCCTGCAGGGCCGGGTCGGCGTCCCCTCAGGGTGCTTCTGGCGGGGAGGTGGGGTGTCACGTTCCGGGAGCCGCACTGAGCTCTTATCATAGGTGACTGTGAACATTCGCAGTCACGTGATTATTAACGGACCTTGGGAGGCTTCAGGTATTGATCCCCATTTTGGCAGGAAAGAGCCTGGGGCTCAGAGGGGTTAAGTGGCTTGCCCAGGCTCCCACACAGAGCAGCAGGTGGAGCTGGGGTGCAGACCCTGGCAGGGTTGGCTCTGGGGTCCACTTGCCCTGGGTCTGCAGACCTGGCTCAGGCATGACCACGTGCGTGGCCTCCCTTTCTGTGATTATACAGGGCAGACTTGGCTGACTTAGCAAACCTGTTTCTGGGTGAAGCTTTGGTGACGTTTTCGTCACCAGCTGCAGACCGCACTGGTCTGGGCTGCTGGGGCGGTGGTTTCTGGCGTGGACGCGTCCGTGTGTCCCTGTCGGAGGCCTCCGGGCTGGGCCTGCTCACACGCTGTGGTCTTTTTCCATGAGAGTCGTCACCACAAGACCAGGACTCTGGGCCGCTCGGTGCCAGACGGCTCTTGACAGTATCTCCTCTGGTGAAGTCAGGGAGGAGCACAGAAAGAGTCAGGGGGTCTCCAGGAGGGCGGAGGTGTCCGCCCTGCCCCCGGTGTTGGCACAAGCCTGTCTTTCCAGCTCCTGACGTCCCAGATCTCCATCCCGACAAGGGACCCCTCGGGACCTTTCCTCATGTCTGTGGACCACTGCTTCTCCATCAAAGGCCAGGGCACCGTGATGACAGGGACCATCCTCTCAGGCTCCGTCAGCCTCGGCGACAGCGTGGAGATCCCGGCCCTCAAGGTCAGTCTGGCCTCACCCTCTCCCCCTTGCTCTGGGCCCCTCTCGAGCGGCCCAGAGGGGGCCGGCGCCCGTGCGCCCCTGCTGCCGGGCCATGCTGCTCCATCTCCCCTCTGTCCGTCCCGCTCGTGGCGTCTCCCCTCTGTCTGTCCCGCCCGCAGCCTGGAACCAGCGCTCATCTCGGTGCTCAGAGCAGCACGCCCGACTGGAGCCTCGCGGGTGGGAGTTCTCTGTGGAGGCAGGAGGCCCCCGGGGCACCTGGGCCAGCAGCAAGGGCCCTGAGTGAGGCGCCAAGCAGAGCCCCTCCGCTTTCTGCAAGCCCCCGAGTCAGGGTGGCAAGGACGTGTGGGCACTCATTCCCGAGTCCCTTGTGCTTCGCCGCAGGGATTTCATGTTAAACGCAAGCAGAACCGCTGCTGCTCAGGGCAGGACAGTCTGGGGACACCTCGGTGATGGCGCGTTCCTAGCGTCACTGCAGGCGCTGCATCCCCGTGGAGACCTGGGGTGGCAGCAGGGGTCCTCGCCGCCCCTCCTCCTGGTCCCTTCCGGCCCAGTGTCCACTGGCCCTGGTCCCTCCCCTCGGGGGCTTTGTTTCCTGGAAAGGAAACACGGATAGGCCGCCCGTCCTCTCATCCGTGGGGATCACAGGCGAGGGAGAACCTGCAGGGTCCCCCAGCGTCCGGGCCCAGGGAGGGCCTGCGTCCTCAGAGGAGGCGAGGGGAGGGCAGTGGCGTGTCCGAGGATGCGTCTCAGCTGGGTCCGGGGCCAGGGATGCGGCCCCAGGGGCTTCTGTGGGCTCGGAGGCGCATCTGCAGGTCCGGCCTGGGCGCCCACGGGACTTGCTGTGCTGAGTTTCAGGCCTGCCCGGGACCGTGACCTCTGAGCTTCCACGTTCTCCGTGTGCCTGCGTGTGAGAGCCGATGGCTCGGCCAGTTTCACCATCCACACAGGGAGGCTTCTCGCCCGAACAAAGCGCCCCAGGCCACCCGGGCCTGGTGTGGGTGCTTAGATGGCCAGATGCGCGCTGGTGATGTTGAGGGGAGTTTGGAGCTCATTAGAGTTAAGGCTGTAACGGGATGAGGATCTGGATACTGGGAGGGGTGACAGCGTTTTGCATACGAGCTGGTGTGGCGTTTGGGGCCAGAGGGTGGGCGGGGGCGGGTGGCTTGTGCCCCAACAAGCACTGTGCTCTCCAGAACCTCCAGGAGAGAGCTGAGGCTCTCACCCTGGGCAGGGCGGGCTCTCCACTGATGACAATGTCCAGTGACGCAGGGACTCTCAGGGAGGGCCGTGTCACACGGGGGCTGAGGCTGGGGCCCTGCAGCCCGAGCATAGTGGCGTTCCTGGTCACCCGACCGCCCGCAGCCGGGGGAGTGGGGGCATCCCATCGGAGGCCCCGGCCGGGAGGGGTGGGAGCGTCCCGTCGGAGGCCCCAGCCGGGAGGGGTGGGGGCCGTCCCATCGGAGCCCTGGGACCTCAGCCCAGCCGACGCCTGGGCCTTGGCTGTGCGCCTCCAGAGCCGCAGGAGGACGCGCCCCCACTGTTCCTATGGCCGAGCCTGGGGTGACCCGCCGCGGCCCCAGGAGTGAGTAGGGATTTCAGACGACAGGCCTGAGGTCAGGAAGCTCTTCCTGCCCGCTGGGGCCTTGGGCTGGCCCTTCCTGTGGCATTGCAGACGGCTCACCGTCCGGGCTGCTGGTGGGAGACGCAGGCCTTGGGGCTCTGCAGGTAGGTCAGTGCTCGCTGGCGGCTAGCCCCGCTCTCCCGCTCCTCCCCACGACCCCATCTGACCAGAGGAAGGCTTTGACTGAGGAGATAGTAGTTGAAGCCACTTGGCCAGCGCCAAAGCCCGGCTNTTGGTCCTCCAGCGGCCCTGGATGCGCTAGGTGACCTCGGTGGGCCTGTCTCTGTTCCAGGTTCCGGGGCGCGCCTATCATACCCGTTGCAGCCAAGCCTGGGGGACCAGACGCCCCTGAGACGGAAGCTCCGCAGGGCATCCCGGAGCTCATCGAGGTGCGTCAGCTGCATCCCCGTGGGCCCCTCCTCCCTGCCCGTCAGCTGCGTCCACGCAGTGCTCCGCCTCCCTGCCCTTCCTCACGGGATCAAACCCGAGCAGAACCGGGCTCTCCTCCTGCAGCACAGGCCCCCACCCTGCAGGGCCGGGTCGGCGTCCCCTCAGGGTGCTTCTGGCGGGGAGGTGGGGTGTCACGTTCCGGGAGCCGCACTGAGCTCTTATCATAGGTGACTGTGAACATTCGCAGTCACGTGATTATTAACGGACCTTGGGAGGCTTCAGGTATTGATCCCCATTTTGGCAGGAAAGAGCCTGGGGCTCAGAGGGGTTAAGTGGCTTGCCCAGGCTCCCACACAGAGCAGCAGGTGGAGCTGGGGTGCAGACCCTGGCAGGGTTGGCTCTGGGGTCCACTTGCCCTGGGTCTGCAGACCTGGCTCAGGCATGACCACGTGCGTGGCCTCCCTTTCTGTGATTATACAGGGCAGACTTGGCTGACTTAGCAAACCTGTTTCTGGGTGAAGCTTTGGTGACGTTTTCGTCACCAGCTGCAGACCGCACTGGTCTGGGCTGCTGGGGCGGTGGTTTCTGGCGTGGACGCGTCCGTGTGTCCCTGTCGGAGGCCTCCGGGCTGGGCCTGCTCACACGCTGTGGTCTTTTTCCATGAGAGTCGTCACCACAAGACCAGGACTCTGGGCCGCTCGGTGCCAGACGGCTCTTGACAGTATCTCCTCTGGTGAAGTCAGGGAGGAGCACAGAAAGAGTCAGGGGGTCTCCAGGAGGGCGGAGGTGTCCGCCCTGCCCCCGGTGTTGGCACAAGCCTGTCTTTCCAGCTCCTGACGTCCCAGATCTCCATCCCGACAAGGGACCCCTCGGGACCTTTCCTCATGTCTGTGGACCACTGCTTCTCCATCAAAGGCCAGGGCACCGTGATGACAGGGACCATCCTCTCAGGCTCCGTCAGCCTCGGCGACAGCGTGGAGATCCCGGCCCTCAAGGTCAGTCTGGCCTCACCCTCTCCCCCTTGCTCTGGGCCCCTCTCGAGCGGCCCAGAGGGGGCCGGCGCCCGTGCGCCCCTGCTGCCGGGCCATGCTGCTCCATCTCCCCTCTGTCCGTCCCGCTCGTGGCGTCTCCCCTCTGTCTGTCCCGCCCGCAGCCTGGAACCAGCGCTCATCTCGGTGCTCAGAGCAGCACACCCGACTGGAGCCTCGCGGGTGGGAGTTCTCTGTGGAGGCAGGAGGCCCCCGGGGCACCTGGGCCAGCAGCAAGGGCCCTGAGTGAGGCGCCAAGCAGAGCCCCTCCGCTTTCTGCAAGCCCCCGAGTCAGGGTGGCAAGGACGTGTGGGCACTCATTCCCGAGTCCCTTGTGCTTCGCCGCAGGGATTTCATGTTAAACGCAAGCAGAACCGCTGCTGCTCAGGGCAGGACAGTCTGGGGACACCTCGGTGATGGCGCGTTCCTAGCGTCACTGCAGGCGCTGCATCCCCGTGGAGACCTGGGGTGGCAGCAGGGGTCCTCGCCGCCCCTCCTCCTGGTCCCTTCCGGCCCAGTGTCCACTGGCCCTGGTCCCTCCCCTCGGGGGCTTTGTTTCCTGGAAAGGAAACACGGATAGGCCGCCCGTCCTCTCATCCGTGGGGATCACAGGCGAGGGAGAACCTGCAGGGTCCCCCAGCGTCCGGGCCCAGGGAGGGCCTGCGTCCTCAGAGGAGGCGAGGGGAGGGCAGTGGCGTGTCCGAGGATGCGTCTCAGCTGGGTCCGGGGCCAGGGATGCGGCCCCAGGGGCTTCTGTGGGCTCGGAGGCGCATCTGCAGGTCCGGCCTGGGCGCCCACGGGACTTGCTGTGCTGAGTTTCAGGCCTGCCCGGGACCGTGACCTCTGAGCTTCCACGTTCTCCGTGTGCCTGCGTGTGAGAGCCGATGGCTCGGCCAGTTTCACCATCCACACAGGGAGGCTTCTCGCCCGAACAAAGCGCCCCAGGCCACCCGGGCCTGGTGTGGGTGCTTAGATGGCCAGATGCGCGCTGGTGATGTTGAGGGGAGTTTGGAGCTCATTAGAGTTAAGGCTGTAACGGGATGAGGATCTGGATACTGGGAGGGGTGACAGCGTTTTGCATACGAGCTGGTGTGGCGTTTGGGGCCAGAGGGTGGGCGGGGGCGGGTGGCTTGTGCCCCAACAAGCACTGTGCTCTCCAGAACCTCCAGGAGAGAGCTGAGGCTCTCACCCTGGGCAGGGCGGGCTCTCCACTGATGACAATGTCCAGTGACACAGGGACTCTCAGGGAGGGCCGTGTCACACGGGGGCTGAGGCTGGGGCCCTGCAGCCCGAGCATAGTGGCGTTCCTGGTCACCCGACCGCCCGCAGCCGGGGGAGTGGGGGCATCCCATCGGAGGCCCCGGCCGGGAGGGGTGGGANGGGCCGTGTCACACGGGGGCTGAGGCTGGGGCCCTGCAGCCCGAGCATAGTGGCGTTCCTGGTCACCCGACCGCCCGCAGCCGGGGGAGTGGGGGCATCCCATCGGAGGCCCCGGCCGGGAGGGGTGGGAGCGTCCCGTCGGAGGCCCCAGCCGGGAGGGGTGGGGGCCGTCCCATCGGAGCCCTGGGACCTCAGCCCAGCCGACGCCTGGGCCTTGGCTGTGCGCCTCCAGAGCCGCAGGAGGACGCGCCCCCACTGTTCCTATGGCCGAGCCTGGGGTGACCCGCCACGGCCCCAGGAGTGAGTAGGGATTTCAGACGACAGGCCTGAGGTCAGGAAGCTCTTCCTGCCCGCTGGGGCCTCGGGCTGGCCCTTCCTGTGGCATTGCAGACGGCTCACCGTCCGGGCTGCTGGTGGGAGACGCAGGCCTTGGGGCTCTGCAGGTAGGTCAGTGCTCGCTGGCGGCTAGCCCCGCTCTCCCGCTCCTCCCCACGACCCCATCTGACCAGAGGAAGGCTTTGACTGAGGAGATAGTAGTTGAAGCCACTTGGCCAGCGCCAAAGCCCGGCTCTGGGCACTGTGCCCGCCTCCCTGGGAGCCCCCGCTCAACATCACATGCCCAGGGCACTGGGGCCCCGCAGGGCTGGCTCTGAACTGGACAGCTCTGCCCCAAGGCCACCACATCCCCATCAGACTTCCCTAGCCACTGTGGATGCCTCTGACCGCCTGAACTCCCCGGGCGGCATGGCCCAGCCCCTCCAGATAAACAGCCCCATCCCCTCCCGCAGCCTGCAGCCTGCCAGACCCAGGCCGGCCGCAGCCGTGTCCGCCCCCGCAGCCGTGTCGCCCCCAGCTGGGGCTCGTTAGCTGAGGGGGAGTGAAGGAGAACCAAGAGCACCGGCTGACACCCCAGGCCCCGCCCCTCAGGCTCCTGGGACCTTTCCAGGCTCGGCTGGGGACCCTCCAGTAAGGCGCGGCCTTGGGGGCTCAGCTGGTGGCGTGTCCGTTGGCGACCCACTATCAGGGCTGTGTCGTAGGACCCGTCGGAGGTGCAGGCCGTGAGGAAGGGAACAGGGACCCGGGTCAGGCCACAGGCAGGGCCCTCCGCCCTCTGCTCCACCGCCATCACAGACCAGACCCTGAAGGCCCCCCTCCCTGACCGGGGCAGGGGTGGGGGATGGCGGAGAGCGCCCCGAGCCGGGAGGCCGCCTTGCCATTTGGCACTGCCGTGGTGGGGATCCATTTGGGTCCATGCGCAGGGAATGTGGTTGTGCAGGGACAGGACGTCTAGTGGGCTCCTGAGGTAGGGTGCACATCCGAGCCTGAGGGTCCGCTGAGAGCCACGTTGGTGTGATGAGGAATGGACATCCCCAGGGGGTGTGGATACCTGTGCCGTGATGAAGCTTTAGAGGAAGTTCAGATCTCAATAGCATACTCCTCCAGTTGGAGGCTGCGTGCAGGTGGGCTCACCTCTCACTCAAACCCCACGGAGGAGACACCGTCTGAGACAGGACCCAGTGGCGTCTCCCCTGCCCTTGCCTCCGCTGGGAAGCTGACCCCCGGGGTGAGGCAAGGCCCAGACGCCGGGAGGATTCGGTCCTCTGCCGCCCCTGCCTCTGGCTGGCCTCACCTGCACCCTCCCCGCCTGCAGGGGTCTCTCCTGGAAGCTCCTGGCCGCGCCCCGGGCAGCCGGCCATGCACTGCCCACGTGTGTCTCTTCTGTGGGTCCCACTGCAAGGACCTTGAGGGCAGAGACTGCGTCTGCACGGCTCCGTGCTCTCAGCACCCGACCCAGGGCCCAGCACAGAGCAGGCTCCAGAAACCATTTAGTGAACGAAGCGGCGGGAGAAAGCCAGAGAGTGAATAAGCAGCTGGTTTCTTGTTGGCTTTTGACGCAGTTGACGACCATGTGGATGCTGCTCCCCAGGCCCGGGGGCAGGACTGGAGCAGGCGGTGGCCTCTCTGGTGCGGGGCCGCGTCCCGGCGCCCCCCCCCCCAGCCAGCAGGCCCAGGACTGATGGTAAGCCAGGCGCCCGGGGCTGTGCCCCAGCTGAGCCCTCTGCCTCGGTGCCCAGCTCCCCCTCAGCCATTTCCTGGTATGGAAGGCTCGTCTGGGAGGAAGCGGTGCCAGGCCGACAAGGCCACTCACCCAGCCCCCGCCCCGCCCCGGCCACCTGGGCCTTGGTCCTTCCTGCCTGCTGTCCTCGCGGCCGCTGCCGTGAATTCTTGGTTTTATTTTCCTCATTAAAGGAAAGCTGAGTGTTTCCCGAGTGTGCGTGGAGCCGGTGCACCGCTCACACTGAATATTCATCATTCTTTTAAGAAACAGCAGTAATAAAACACCGCAAACATTGCTTTAATTGTGCACAGGCTTCAACTTGTAATAATCCTGGGGGAACGGTGAGTGAGATGTGTCCCGAAAGTAAAGGCACTTGCCTGCTTCTGTTTGAAGTTTGGCTCAAATGCTTCATTGTATAACCTGCTCTTATTTTAAAAAATGCCAACCGTTGTGGGTTTTGTGTGTGTGTGTCTTCAAAAGTACTTAAATGAGATGCTTCTGGGCAGAGTTGAGCCAGCCTTGGGGGACTGAGCCAGCTGCAGTTAGGTCCTTGCTTGCTGTTAGTGACCCTCGTGTGTGAGGACACGTGCGGGGGTGTGTAGGTTAGGACGTGTCCAGTGGGTTACTGCATCTGCCCGCCCGCGCGCCCTCCCCTCTCCTCCCGCCCGGGCACCCTCTCCTCCCACCTGCACGCCCTCTCCTTCTGCCTGCGTGCCCTCTCCTCCCTCCTGCGCACCCTCTCCTCTTCTCCCGCCCGGGCGCCCTCTCCTCTTGCCTGCGCACCCTCTCCTCCTGTCCGGGCGCCCTTTCCTCCTGCCTGCACGCCCTCTCCTCTCTCCTACGCGCCCTCCCCTTTCCTGCCCGTGCACTGGGGTGGAACTGTGGTCCTCGTGACAGGGCAGATTCCCGGAGAGAGGTGACAGGACCCCGAGTGAGGGTGGCGGGGGTGGACCTGGGTGCTGAGCTGGGGACACGCCTCCAGTGGCCCTGCTGAGAGGCAGCTCAGTGAAGGTGACGACCTGAGTGGGGGGGAGGGGCATTTTAGCTGATGCTCTAAGATGGGACGAGCCCGACGGGCAGGGAGGTGGTGGGAGCACGGCTTGGGGTGCTGTGGTTTCAGCCTGCTGAAGACGGTGGTTCCTGTAACGTTCAGGAGGTTCTGAAGGCTGCAGAGGAGAGCGTGGGTGTGTGCTTGCAGAGGGACAGGCCACAGGGGGCTGGGGGGGCTGCCGTGTGGCCCAGCAGGTTGGGGCACCAGGGTCCAGCAGGCGGCAGCGCAGTGGGCCTCAGAACGGTTTGGGAGGCAGCATTCCCAAGCCCAGGGCTGGACTGATGGGGCCAGGTGCAAGGGCGAGCGCGTCCAGCTCGGCTCCCCGGCCTCTGGCTTGAGGAGCAGGTGGGCTGGTGCGGCCATTGTGGAGGGGGAGCCGGAAGTCTTGTGAGGGGCAGAAGTGGAGGGGAGCATGCACTGGATTTTAGTAAGTTTGGGGTCTTTGGGGGCATCCAGTTGGAGGGGCAGTCTCGAGGCTGAAGCTCGGGTGTGTGGGAAAGCACGAATTCGTTGGCATGTCCAGCACAGGCTAGAGGCCTCTGGAGAGAAAAGACAGCTGTGCTCCTAAGGTTTTCTTCCTAATGCCGGGAGGCTGCCAGCCCTCCTCCTGGCCGCGGCGTGGGAGCCGTCCAGCTCTGCAGGGTGAGGTCTGAGAGGCCCATGCTGGCACCTCAGGAAGGAGGAAGGGTCCCCCCGGGGCTGTTTACACTCTCCAGGGTGACAGGCCCCCGGGCCGGCCTCGGGTGGAGCTGCCCTGGCCTGCCCGATGCCCGGGCCGTCTGCGAAGCGTCCGGCCCCGGGGAGAGCCGCCGTGCCCCCAGCCCCCGCGACGCTGCTGCCGCCAGAAACAAGCAGGGTGACTGGGCGGAAGGTCAGGAGTTTAAGAGCTTGTTTTATTCGAGACTGGGCTAAGAGACAGGAGGGAGTGCGCGGGTTTATATGTGGATCCTGGTATTTGCTTTGAGCTGCGGCGAGTGGTCGGGCAGGGAGGGAGGCCGCCCGCCAGGGAACGCTGCCAAGCAGAGCTCCACTAATGCAATCCAGACACGGCCCATCTCCCGCCTAGTGCAGTCCTTGCGGCAGGAAGGGCCCGGCAGGGCCGCTTAACCCTTCAGGAGCTGCGGTCAGACCATGCTCAGCCCTGGGCCCCACCCCCCAGTCATGGGAACCCCCTGCCCCCGTCGGGGTGCTGGGGCGTCTCTGGTTACTCGACTGCCGGACGCACCCTTCAGGGCACTGACTGGGGAGAGCACGTGGGAGACGTTTGCTCAGGAAGAAGGTGGCCACACGGTCCACAGGAGGGGTGACTGGCCCAGGGTCTCAGGGCTGGTAGGAGGTGGGGCGCAGCCGGACTCGGCCTCGTCAGCATCCCTGGCCACAGCTCTGTGTGGGGCCGGGACACTCCACCTCGTAAGCGTCTCCCGGTTGCCATGAGGGCCACCACCACATCTATTCCCTTTCCTCTCCCGGGGCAGCAGCCACGGAGCGCGGGGTGTCCACGCGTGAGCATCCCCGACGGTGACGTCAGCATGGGTGGAGGGACCATGCTGGGACCACCAGGCCTGCGAGGGCATGGGTGCCCCCTGGTCTGCGCTGGGCCCTCAGCACATTCTGTGGGTGAAGGGGTCGCACGCATGTATGCCTGCTTCCAGCCATGTGGGAAAGCGTGTGCGCGTACACGTGTTTGTGTATAAGCTGGTCAGGAGGGCCCTGCGTTGTGGGTCCGTCTTGGGGGGAGGGCGCAATCAAGGCGCAGAGAGGCCTCCGTGTCCTCGTCGCGGTGCTTGGCGTCCAGACCTTTCCAGCAAGCTGGTACTCGTGTGGCTTTTAGGGAAGGAAAGCCAGACTCGGCGGAGGAGCGGCTTCTGTCTGTGCGCGTCCGCCTCCCCTCCACCGTCAGCCCCAGGCCCTCACCTGCGGGCAGGCGGGCGGCCCGGCCCCGACCCTGCTGGGGGGAGGCGGGCGGGCCCAGGGAGGCGGCCGCACGTGCTGCGCCCCATGCCCAGTGTCCTGCCGCCTCCTGTGCGAGCCGGAGCGGGCAACCCGGCCCGGGTCTGACTTGGCCTGCGGGCCCGAACGGATTTCCGAAGGGCCTGCCTCATGAACTTGACCGTCTCCCAGAGGGGGAGCCCCCCACAGGGTCCTGTGCTACCCGCTGACCCTCCCTGTCCGCCGCCCAGAGGCCACTGGAGGAGACGGGCTGACCTGATGAAGCGCTGCCACCAGTGGCCAGAGGTGCTGGCCTGCCTGCATCGGGTCAGATGTGCCCACATCCGGACCAGTGTGCCCATGTCAGGTCAGGCGTGCCCGCATCGGGTCGGGCGTGCCCACGTCCGGACGGGCGTGCTTGCGTCGGGTCAGATGTGCCCACGTTGGGGCTGGCGTGCCCGCATCGGGTCAGACGTGCCCGCGTCGCAGACCGGCATGCCTGCGCTCCAGCCCTTTCCCGGCCGCAGCCGCGGGTCACGGGAGCCGCGCGCGCTTTTGAAGTACAGCCTGGATGTTTGGCTTGACCGGTCTGTTTGCTTAAGCATCACCCTTCCCGTTTCATTCGGACCTTCTCTTTCTTTTAAAAGCATGCCGCTTGCCAGAGGTTATTTTGGATCTGATTTGTTTATCAGGTGAATTGTTCCAGCAGGATTGGAAGCAGACACGCGCCTGAGCCACCCTCGGCCGCGTGCACGCGCGCATGCACACAGCGCACAGGCTCCGTGCACACCCCTCAGGGCCCCAGAACATGCACGGCACACTGGGGGTCTGGGGGCTGCGGCGGGGAGAGCGCCATCGTCCAGGAGCTAGCGGGTGCAGGGCTGTAGGCGGGAGAAGCTGGGCGCTGACCTCGGGAGACCCGGTCAGGGCAGTGTGGTGGAGCTCTGGGCCCAAGCGGGGCTCCTAGCTAGGTGAGCTGCTTCCTGCCCCGGCACCTGCGGCGAATTTCTTCCGCAGACGCGTCTCCCGCCGTCGGGACCCACTGTGTGCACGCAGGGCTGCTCAGAAAGCCTGTCCTGCTCCGAGGGGCACTGTGCCCTGAGGGGTGGGGCTTGGCTTGCCTGAGACAGGGTCCCGCGTGGAGGAGCGGCCTGCCCTGGCGCTGGGTCCACTCCCCTCAGGCTGTCGGGGCCCCTCCGTGTCTGGACTTGGCTCTGCCCCGGGCGGCGTGGCCTTGGGCAGCTCCGGCCCGGGAGCCCCTCGAGCTGTGCTCAGTCCTCAGTCCCAGTGAGGCTGCGGGGTCCCCGGGCCCGGGGTGCCGCCTGAGGCTGGCCCCGGGCATGGCTGCAGGGCCGGGGCTAGGGTCCCCGACATGGTGGCCGTGTGGTGTGGCCACCCCCAAACCCGGCCTGCAGGAACCCGCTTCCTCCCCCAGCCGGGGACCAGCGGAGGGAGGTCCAGCTGGGGGTTTGGAGACAGCTTCCTTCCTCCCCAGATGGGAGCGGGGAGACTCACATCTTAACGTTTTCTTCAGATTAAAAAAAAATGCTCATCAGTAAAAACTTGGAGTTTCTGAACAGGAGGTGGAGGTGACCTCCAGCCCCACCTGGGCCCCTTTGCGGGCGCCCTCAGCAGCTCGAGGGCGTGCAGACGCGGAGACGGTGTGGTGCACGCGTGTGGCCGTGTGTTCTCCCACACACACAACCAGTGCGCTGGTCCTTTTCCACGTGTGGAGAGAGGCTGTGCAGCTACAAAGCTGACTGTACGGCACAGAAGTAATTGTCTTTATCTGAGCTTGGGAATCTTTCTAGAATGTATTTTCTCAGTTCTTCCTAGAACACTACATATAATTTCCTCTGCACGCGATGACTCAGCTCGTTTCCTTGAACCAGTGACTGCAGGGTTGGTGTTGACACGTGTGCTCTCTTCGCTTCTCTGAAGGGGTCCCTGCTGGCCTGTCCCGTGGGAGGGGCTCACTGTGAGGCTGCACGGCCGCTTGCAGAGCCCAGGTGTGAGAGAGGGTCCAGGTGGGCTTCTGGGCACTCCTGGGGTTGCCTCATGAGGGGGGAACCCCTCCCATTTGCCTTAACCCCTAGAGCAAGGGAACACTGAGAGGTGTTATCAGAGGAGGAGTGGGGAGCAGTCAGACTGGGGGCCAGAGTGGGTGAGGCAAGCGGGCTGGTCCCGGCGGGGCATGGTGGAGGTTCAGTCCAGGGTGGTGCTGGGAGAGAGGATGGCTGTGTCCAGCAGGCGACACCCTGGATGCGGGCGAGTGGGGCTGGGAGATGGGTGCCCGCGGTGTGGGGGCCGTGGTGCCCGAGACATCTAGGCAGACAGCATGGTGCTCCGACATCCAGAGCAGGAGCAGAGTCTGGAGGCCTCCTGGACGGCAGGTCCCTGGAGCCGAGGGCAGGGTGAGGTCATTTGAGGAGTTTAAAGAGGAGGCCTTGCCTTCTGCAGAACCGTGGGACGCGCTGTGTGTGTGTGAGTGCGGCGCCTCTCCACGCCCACCCCCTCGCCGTGGGCGCCACCCGGGTTCTCCGGCCGTGCTCATGCCGTCCCCAAGCCTGTGTCACGCTGCGGCGCCTCCCTTGTGCCTCTGTGTACCTCCTCGTAGCTTAGCCGACACCTTTACATTCGTGGAGTTGAAGAGGGAGCTGGGTAATTTCCTGAGCCCGAGAGTGTGCTCAGCCAGCTGCGTGCTTTCCCGTCTGGGACGCAGAGGCGTCTGTGCTCTGTCCCAGGCCCCGTGGCGCTCACATGCCCGTGCTCCTGCTCCACCTGTGCCCTTGCTGGTGGGGGTGGCGTCCGTCCTGGGCCCACCCGTCGAGTGGGCTTCCATCACGACTCTCTTCTTCCTGAAGTTCCCAAAGCTTGCTTTGCCCTCCAGGGGCTCTTGCCCATCCAGCGGGTCTGTCTGGGGTCTGTCTCCGCCCCCCACACACTGGAAGCTCCCTGAGCAGGGTGGGGCGAGAGGGGCCGTGAAGGTGCCCATCCTGGCGGAAGTGTGTGTATAAACCATCTGGACTCTTCTTTATGGGCGGTGTGTCACTTCTCACTCTGCTCCTTCCGTGTAATCTGTGTCTCGTACGCTGGGCTGCAGCGCGGTTCCTCCTTGCCCTGCTGTTCAGCCGACCCCGCTCGTCAGGCTCCTGTGTCCACCGGACAAGCCCCATGCTGTGCTTTCTGAGCCCTTTCTTCATCCCGGGGCTGCAGGCTGCTGCGGGCCGCCTTCCCAGCCCCGGGGTCAGCCTTTTCCACAGGGAGCCCACTGCTTGCCCAGGGAGCACCGGACTCAGGGGCCAGGGGCTGGGCCTGGGCTGTCCCTGCACGCAGGCCTCTTGCCCACGTGAGCTGGGAGACCGAGTGTGCACACAAGCTGTGCACACATGTGAGTAATTACAGACACACACGTGTCCGTCCGTCTCTGTCTGCACCCGCCCATGCAGGTGTGAGCTCAGGGCAGCCCCTCCCACAGGGCCCCGCCGCCCGCAGCCCCTCCTGCCGCCCACCTCCCCGTCCGCCGAGCTGCTGTTGCTGGACTGAGCCCAGGCCCTGGGCGCTGTTTCAGTCCGTGGGCACCCCTGGCCCTAAGCCCCAATCCCTGGCTGCAGGAAGGTCGCCGCTCTTGCAGACGGCGTGAGCTCTGAGAGCTAGCTGGGCAGATCAGGGTCAGGCAGTGAAACGCCCTCCGGTCTGTCGTTGACCTTGGCTTCTAATTGTTAGAAAAGCAGCTGATGGCTTTCTCCTGATGGGAAGACCCAGGCTCCGCTGAGATGAGCAGCGCGTGCCCCTCGCTTGCACGCTTCCGGTGTCTTCGGGAGCGTGTGCGCTCCCAGGCCCCGCCCCGGCTCTCTCTTGATTGTGACGCCTTGGTGGGCACAGCTGTGTGCCTTGGTCTTTTCCCCTGGAAGCCCTGTCTCCCAAGACAGACTGAGGACCGAGCTCTACCTTCTTTTCTCCGCAGCGCGTAGTGATAGCGCAGCGCCGCCCGCGCCCACCCGCAGGCTGTGCCCGCCCCCTGCCCCCAGCGCGGCGGGCTGCCCTGCAGCCTCCTCCGCCCCGCGCCTGGCCACGGAGCCCCCGAGACGGAATAAGCGGGACGCTGTCCTCCTACGTGCGTGTCGGCGGGTCGGTCATCTTCTGAAATGACCGCTCAGCCCTTCGCGCGTCCCTGCGCTTGGCTGCTCATCTTTCTGAGGGTCTGAGGCTCTTGTTGATCGAGACGTGTGTCCTCTGTCAGAGAACGTGTATTGAGGTGATTGCTCTCAGGCAGGAGCTTGCCTCTTCATTTTCTTGATGATGTCTTTGGAAGGTTTTTAGTTTTGAGAACTTCAGTTCCTCGATTTTAAAGTCCATGGCTTGTCTTTTTTTTTTTTTTCTCTAAGAAACCTTTGCGTGTGCCCAGCCCACAGTCAGGAATGTGTCCTGCGTTTCTTCTGGAAGCATTGTAGTTTTAGCTGCGCACTCCATGTTCTGTTCTGTGCTCCACCCCAGATTAATCTCCTCGTATGAGATGAAGAAGGGATTGATTTTTTCCATTACCATTTATTGAAAAGATCTGCCTTTCCCACTGAACAGCGGGGGTCTTTGTAGAAAGATTAGTGACGCGCCCGGGCCTGTGTGTGGGCCCTGCTCCTCCTGCCCGTCTCTCGGCTCTGACCCTGATCCTCGTCTCCTTGACTGCTGTGCTCTCATCCCAGTCCCCGAGAAGGGCAGCGCCGGAGAGCACTCAGACTGCCGCACATCGCACTCATCTCGCACACTGGCAAAGTGATGCTCAAAATTCTCCAGGCCAGGCTTCAGCAATACGTGAACCGTGAACTTCCAGGTGTTCAAGCTGGTTTTAGAAAAGGCAGAGGAACCAGAGATCAAATTGC
>SJYW01055795.1:185370-213519 GCA_006410735.1 Raphicerus campestris | reverse complement strand
TTCTTCACAGTCCAACTCTCACATCCATACATGACCACAGGAAAAACCATAGCCTTGACTAGATGGACCTTTGTCGGCAAAGTAATGTCTTTGCTTTTGAATATACTATGTAGGTTGATCATAACTTTTCTTCCAAGGAGTAAGCATTTTTTAATTTCATGGCTGCAGTCACCATCTGCAGTGATTTTGGAGCCCCCCAAAATAAAGTCTGACACTGTTTCCACTGTTTATCCATCTATTTCCCATGAAGTGATGGGACCAGATGTCATGATCTTCGTTTTCTGAATGTTGAGCTTTAGGCCAACTTTTTCACTCTCCACTTTCACTTTCATCAACAGGATTTTTCCTGTTCACTTTCTGCCATAAGGGTGGTGTCATCTGCATATCTGAGGTTATTGATATTTCTCCTGGCAATCTTGATTCCAGATTGTGCTTCTTCCAGCTCAGCATTTCTTATGATGTACTCTGCACAGAAGTTAAATAAGCAGGGTGACAATATACAGCCTTGACGTACTCCTTTTCCTATTTGGAGCCATTCTGCTGTTCCATGTGCAGTTCTAGCTGCTGCCTCCTGACCCGCATGCAGGTTTCTCAGGAGGCCCTAGATGTGTGTGTGTGTGCTAGTCG
The DNA here is from genome assembly GCA_006410735.1 of Raphicerus campestris. Lineage (NCBI taxonomy): Eukaryota > Metazoa > Chordata > Mammalia > Artiodactyla > Bovidae > Raphicerus > Raphicerus campestris. The sequence continues at coordinate 212,892 of SJYW01055795.1, read as the reverse complement.
TCAGTCACATCCAACTCTTTACGGCCCCAGGATCAAACCCACAGCTATTGTGTTTCCTGCATTGGTAGATGGATTCTTTACCACTAGTGCCACCTGGGAAGCCCAGAGATCCTAGATAGTCTGAACTATGTTCTTTGAAACTGTCTTTGAGCATCTCCAGTATTCTGGCTTGGAGAATTCCATGAGCTGTATAGTCTGTGGGGTCGCAAAGATTCGGACATGACTGAGTGACTTTCACTTTTCACCTTTTTTTACTATGCAATACTGCTTTAATTCGTAAAAGTTCAGTGCCGCTAATGCTGTCTCCTGAAGCAAAAGTCAATAACTGACTTTTGATTTACCTTAGTTTTCTTAAATCAGAGTACACTTGAAAAGTGTCTTAGTTCTCTTTTTATTTCTCCTTTTGAAAGAGTATGGGAAGAAAAAAACAACTTTAAACAGTAACAAAATATCTCACTCTTAGTATTTTCTCAGCTGGTTGATCAGAATGATAGTATCTAAATTTTGTTGCTGAAAATGTATACTAGTGATGGTTTCCTGTTAGTGATCTCTCTCGCCGTTTTCTAATGTGTATGTTTGATTGGTTTTACTTCTGGTTTGTTTTCTGTTGCTTATTTTACTATAAAATTTTGTTTTGGAAGTTGATATGATTAAATTTTTTTGATCAGATGAAAAGATGAGTGAAAAAAGGAGTCATTGAGATCACACACACACACACACAAAACTTGGAAATTTTGAAATAATGTGCTATTAAAAAGTATTTCTTTGCTTTACACAAGAAACTTCCATTTCTCAGAGTTTTTAGTCACCTGGGAGAGGGCTGGGATGGAAATTCGACTGCTGTACACAGAACTGGGTTAATGTTTTCATAAGCTAGATACATTACTGGTGAAATTGATAATTGGTGCTTGTTTTCTATGGGAGTGACAGATTATTTTTGGTGTCCAGGGAGACTTGTCAAAAATCTGTGTGATATGTGTTTGTATTATAAGGATTTTAAAGCCTCAGAACCATATATCTTTGTCGTTAAGCAATTTTCTGCACGTCCAGTGGAATGTTCAGATGTGGATTAGAGACAGTGAGATCTGATTTCAGCTCATGAGGTTTTGGTGAAAGCTCTAGAAGCTCATTATTCTCTCTGATGTGTTGTGGCTTATATCATTATCTGACAAAGCAAAATTGAAACCACTATATAAGTGCCATTTTTTCCAAGCCTATATAAGTGCCTTATTCCTAATTGAAGATTCAAGCTAATTTGAGAAATTGCTTGAATCTTCTGGAAAAAAAAATATACATCTTCAGAAAGCTCTAGCTTGTCATAAAAAAAAGTAGATATCAAACTTCTATTCCAAATGGGTTACTTCTGCTATAATTAAAGATTCTTTATTATGGACATTAAATTCATTGTAAGGAAATTAGGCTGATTGCTTCCCAGAAGAGGATAAGCTTTGAAAGATTTTGCAGTTTTGAGGTAATGTTCTTTTATTGTAACAAAGAAAGCCAAAGTGGAAAGCACTTAGTAGATGTTAGACGTTAGCTATAGATGTTAGAGTTGTAAAGTTAGATATTTGGTGTCAGCTTCTGCCTACAGATAAAATACATCATCTTTTTTTTTTTTTTAATTTTAGGATTTGACTTTTCATAGTGGGGCCACTCGCCTGGTTAGGAAGATGGATGGGTGACCCAAGGTCATACACTGATTAGGTGACAGACTATATTCTGAATGGTAGCTAGGGTGATGGCCTGCAGAATTTTCTATTGTTAGCAGTAGCTTTTGCCTTTGCAATATGGACAGTGTAATACTTTTCCACAAATTAAACCACTCTGTCTTCAGCTGTTTCAGGCCAGTAAGTTCTGTTGACCCTGGGCATTCTCGAATGATCAGCATCTGTGTAATGAAACATTTCAAGCTCTGTTTCTTTTCTTACTTTTCTTTCATTTGTGTGAAAATTGCCTGATGTTTTGATGATTGGGGCAATGGATTCTGAACCTGAAGAGCATCATTCTTTTTTTTTTTAATAGAATGAAAATCTCTGTCATTATTGTTTGTCTTATCAAGACAATTATTTGAAAAATGCTATCCTCCAGTGCTTATAAGGAGAAAAGATTGCAGGGAGAATATCCTAGCATGTTATTTTTAAGTTAGGCTTAGCTGTTTAGTAAATGAGGATATTTACCAACAACGATCCATCTAGTCAAAGTTTGTTTTTTTTCCAGTAGTCATGTATGGATGTGAAAGTGGACCATAAAGAAAGCTGAGCACTGAAAAATTGATGCTTTTGAATTGTGGTGTTGATGTATCTAGCTTATGAAATTTCCAAGCTGAAATTCCAATACTTTGTCCACCTGAGGCGAAGAACTGACTCATTGGAAAAGACCCTGGTGGTAGGAAAGATGGAAGGTGGGAGAAGGGGATCACAGTGGATGAGATGGTTGTATGGCATCTCTGACATGATAGACATGAGTTTGAATAAGCTTTGGAAGTTGGTGATGGACAGGGAAGCCTGGCGTGCCACAGTCCATGGGGTCGCAAAGAGTCGGACACAACTGAGCAACTGAACTGAGCTGAAATGAGGATATTATTCAGCTTTATGGATGGCTTCTAAGAGAAGGTCTGTAAGAAACTAGATAAGCATGGTTTTGAGAATAAGGCAGATTTACAAGGCAATATTCGAGTCTTGGTTCTTCCCTGTTGGTGATAGTGGTAAAGAACCTGCCTGCCAGTGCAGGAGACTTAAGAGATGCAAGTTCCATCCTTGGGTCAGGAAGATCCTGTGGAGCAAGGCCAGGCAAACCACTACAGTATTCTTGCCTGGAGAATCCTATGGACAGAGGAACCTGGAAGGTTACAGTCCATAGAGTCGCGAAGAGTCAGACTCAGCTGAAGTGACTTAGCATTGCAGATGCACACATTCAAACCTTGCATATGGAAAAATAAGATTTAGATAAATAAATAAGAATTAACTAAGTTTTGAAAGTCAAAACAAACTCCTTATTATCTAGTGATTCTTTAATCAACTAATTAGTATATTCATATTTATATCTTAATTGTGCCATTTTTAATGGCAATCTTTTATAGCCTCTTGCTGCTGCTGCTGCTAAGTCGCTTCAGTCGTGTCCGACTCTGTGTGACCCCATAGATGGCAGCCCATGAGGCTCCCCCCGTCCTTGGGATTCTCCAGGCAAGAACACTTGAGTGGGTTGCCATTTCCTTCGCCAATGCATGAAATTGAAAAGTGAAAGTGAAGGCGCTCAGTTGTGTCCAACTCTTAGCGACCCCATGGACTGCAGCCTACCAGGCTCCTCCGTCCGGGATTTTTCAGACAAGAGTGCTGGAGTAGGGTGCCATTGCCTTCTCCGTTATAGTCTTTTATCTCCTTCCAAATTCTTCCAATATTCCAGCTGTAATTTTCTTTTTTCAAACTATACCTTCTACATCTAATGCCTGAAATTATTTCTTTACCTGAGACATTTAAAATCTTGAATAAATGACCTCTTAATTGAAGATCACAACAAGTGACTTCTCAACATAAGAACTGATTATTTATAAGGTTCTAGATATTTATTTTAAAATGTTATATTTGTTATAAATATTTTAATTTCAGTTTTCTCTATTTTTGAAGTTGTTTAAGGGATATCTTGACATGGAAAATTTTATAAAATTTTATATAATAGTATCTTTCAGGTTTTACCATTGTGAGATTATAATAGATTTTATGAAATCTATGGATCTAATAAATATTGAGATATATTTTCTTTTAAGATTTAAAATAAATTATTTTTATAGTTATCTCTTTACTATAAATGGCCTAAAATTCATTTTAGTGTATCACATGAAGATAAATTTGATTTTTTCCCTTTGAATGTAAGCAGTTTACACATTTGAATAATATTTTATTTTTCTCCTTCATAAAACTATGAGGGAATTAAATATAACTAAATAGGAGATGACTATGATCAAAAACTATGGTCAAAAAACCAGTGGTAGACAATGAACTCTTTTAACCTAAATTTGGTTATGAAATAGACTTTATGGTATATAACCTGAAATATGAATATATGCTATATACTAATGCACTATGAATATATTACACACACACACACACACACACACACACACACACACACATATATATATATTTGTAGTTAGGGGTAAGAGAAAAATGTGGGAGAAATATAAACATGCTGAGATTAGATTTTACCACAGAAGTTTGAAATATATACTTTAAGTACAAAATATGTATAGAATTATAAGAATATACAAATATACTAATCAAAAAATATTTAGTATAAATTATGAGAGATTGAAATGAAAATATTTAAATTTTATCATTGCTAATGGTAAGGATTCAACAGATACTCTTAATAATTAAACAGCTAAGCATCTTAAAATATTGTATTTATAAGTTTAGGCTTTAGGACACAAAGGAAACACTGTAAAACTGTTGTAAGGAATACAAAATAAAACAAGATGAAGAAAATACAGAACATAAATTCAAAGATCATGTACAATGTGATGAAATTAAAATAAGACATATTTGTTGTGTTAGTAAATTAATATGTTAAATGCACTTCTAAAAATAAAAAGATTACATAGCACAGGAAACTCTGCTCAATGTTATTTGGCAACATGGATGGGAGGGGAGTTTGAGGGGGAATGGATGTACGCTCAGCTGAGTCTTTTGCTGTCCACCTGAAACTATCAAAACATTGTTAACTGGCTATGCTCCTATATAAAATACAAAGTTTAAAACTGAAAAAAGAAAAAAGAATTGGTTGCCATAACAAAATAAATTCTGTGTATATTCAAGGTATCTTAAAATCATTTAAATTTGAATATATTTTTGTGAACAAAGGAATACTATGTTTTATACTTTGAATATGCCTCTAGATATATTTATTAGTAAATTAGGATTTTTGAATTGGTTCATTTCAGTTCAGTAGCTGAGTCGTGTCCAACTCTTTGTGACCCCATAAATCACAGCATGCCAGGCCTCCCTGTCCATCACCAACTTTCGGAGTTCACTCAGACTCGCGTCCATCGAGTCAGTGATGCCATCTGGTCATCTCATTCTCTATCGTCCCCTTCTTCTCCTGCCCCCAATCCCTCCCAGCATCAGAGTCTTTTCCAAGGAGTCAACTCTTCACATGAGGTGGCCAAAGTACTGGAGTTTCAGCTTTAGAATCATTCCTTCCAAAGAAATCCCAGGGCTGATCTTCAGAATGGACTGGTTGGATCTCCTTGCAGTCCAAGGGACTCTCAAGAGTCTTCTCCAACACCAAAGTTCAAAAGCATCAATCCTTCACCGCACAGCCTTCTTCACAGTCCAACTCTGACATGCATACATGACCACAGGAAAAACTATAGCCTTGACTAGGTGGACATTAGTCGGCAAAGTAATGTCTCTGCTTTTGAATATGCTATCTAGGTTGGTCATANCCTTCACCGCACAGCCTTCTTCACAGTCCAACTCTGACATGCATACATGACCACAGGAAAAACTATAGCCTTGACTAGGTGGACATTAGTCGGCAAAGTAATGTCTCTGCTTTTGAATATGCTATCTAGGTTGGTCATAACATTGCTTCCAAGGAGTAACTGTCTTTTAATTTCATGGCTGCAGTCACCATCTGCAGTGATTTTGGAGCCCCCACAAAAAAGTCTGACACTGTTTCCCCATCTATTTCCCATGAAGTGATGGGACTGGATGCCATGATCTTTGTTTTCTGAATGTTGAGATTTAAGCCAACTTTTCCACTCTCCACTTTCACTTTCTTCAAGAGGCTTTTTAGTTCCTCTTCACTTTCTGCCATAAGGGTGATGTCATCTGCATNCCCCACCTGGGCGCTGCTCTCTTGCTCAGCTTTCTCCGCTCCGAGTTCTAGCTTTCCGGGTTTAATCTTCACCCATCTCACCTGCAGCCGCTGCGCTCCTCAGATAGCGTGACAGGGCCCCTCGCAGCCCCACCAGCAGGTGGGCATGTCGGCTGTCTGCGCTGGGAACCTTCCATGTCTGAGAGCCCTCTCCAGATTTCCAGGCAGACCCTAGTCAGCCTAGGCTTCACCGGTGCCTCGGGAGAGCTCTCGGGTGTGGGAGAGACTCTGCCAGCCCCAGCCGAGCCTCTTCTCCGCCCCGCGGCTACCTGGGTCCTCGGCGTCCTCCCCACAGACGGCTTATCACGGGCAGGCTCGGCGGGGCCGAGGTGCCTTCGCGCACTGAGGCCGGTTCGCTGGCTCTTGGCTGGGGCTCCCAGCTCGGCCGTGTCAGGAGCAGGCGAGTGCCCCTGACCTTTGTCACCTGCGGCCCTGGGGCTGGATGTAGTTCTCCGTGGCCGGGCGTTCGGGGTGACTGCCCCCACGGCCCGGGCACTGGCAGCCCATGGCCAGTGGGTCAGTTTCCAAGAGGGCAGTAAAAGCCAAGCCTTGTTTTTATTTTAAAACAAACATGGACGTATTACGGCATCAAACACAAAAATTTCCATCAACCTTAAAACTTAGAAGCGGTTCTGTGCCCCCAGCAGCTGGCGTCCTGCACCTGCCCCCCTCTGCCATCTCCTGGGACTGCTGGGCTCTGGGGCCCATGGCTGGCAGGCTCCCCCGGCACTGTGAGCCCCGCAGCTTGCCCTGAGGGGCCCGGGAGGGAGAGGTTGTGCTTTCATTTCTGAGACTCCCCCGGTCTCGTTCGAGTGGGCTCATCCTTTGAAACCCCGTCACCTGCCCAGGAACCAGGCCACCCGGTTGGTTCTCCACAGCCCGAGTGTGGCCGTGTCCCTGCTTGGGATGCTTCTCCAGGCTGAGCCCCGGGTCAGAGCTGGCCCCCTTGGCTCACCTCCCAAGGATTCCTTACCCCTCAAAAAGCCCAAGGATGTCGTTAAAAACAATTAAAGCCCCAGTGGTATGGAAAACAGGAGAATCAGACATCGTTGTAATTCAATTTAAACTTTTATGGGATGACAGATGCGTGGAGGGTGGCGGGGAGGAGGAGCATGGAGCTTCCTGGCAGGCCCCTTGTCACTTTTATGGTTTCCATTGTTGCTGGACTGGGTGGCTAAGAACCCGGGTGAGTCTGTGAGGTCCGTTGCAGTGGACGGGCGGGGCCTCTCGGGCGCTGCGGTAGGAAACCCAACCCCCCTTCCGCCCGCCGGTGCCCACCACGAGACAGCAGCAGGAGGGGCCCGCAGGCAGCAGGGTGGCACGGCNCGGGTGAGTCTGTGAGGTCCGTTGCAGTGGACGGGCGGGGCCTCTCGGGCGCTGCGGTAGGAAACCCAACCCCCCTTCCGCCCGCCGGTGCCCACCACGAGACAGCAGCAGGAGGGGCCCGCAGGCAGCAGGGTGGCACGGCCTGCCATGGGCAGGCGCCCAGAGCAGAGCCAGGCGTGCAAGTGCAGCGCTGCCGTGGGGCCTGACGGCGCATCCGCGCCCGCTGCGCCCCCAGGACTCTGGGCAGGGCCTGAGCGGGGGCGCAGCCTGGCCGGCGCTCGGGGGCGGGGCCGTGCCGGCGCTCGGGGGAGCCTGCACTCGGATGGGGGGGTGGTGCGTGTGGTCCCCAGGCTTCTGAAGACGGCCTCTTCCTTTTAGGGGGAGTGTCTTGTTCCTGAGCAGGGCCCCCGGAGAGGAAGGTCTCACTCTCCTCTCCGAGGGCAGCTGGCTTTGGCTGAGGCCCCCGGGGATATTTGCATGGAGCAGAGCCCAGTGCTGGGCAGCGGCAGAGCCTCCCAGGATGAGGCCGGGTTGGGGGGCGGGCCAGCGCTGCCAGGCCCATCTCCTGGTGGTGCTGGTGCCCAGGGGCAGGGGCTGGGGCACCGAGCCAGGACAGGGAGAGGCCGGCCTGACCTCCTGCAATGTCGCCTCCGAGCACGCCTGGGAGGCCGCTGGGCCTGGCCATCCACTGTAGGGAGGAGCTTCACCCCTTCACCTCGGGGTGAAGTGGGGCAGCAGGGACCCCTGAGGAGCCCCGTCCCAGTGGGCGATAGTTGGGCGGCAGCAAACAGCCCGCAGTGCCGTGTGGAGGCGCTTCCTGGTGCTGCTGGGGGCGAGTGGCCGCAGCAGTGGGCGATCGGGTACTGAGGCAGGCATGCGCCCCACCACGGGTCTGCATGGCGGTGCTGGGGAGCATGGGGGCACGACGGGAAGGGCCCCCGCAGCAACGTGCCCATGAGTACGGGCGTGGGTAAGAGGAGGAGGGACCGCGGCAGTCAGGAGGAGCAACCTGGACAGACAGTGCAGCCCAGCCGGCCACTGTGTGAGCCTACAGGCGGGTGTGCACACAGAGGCCTCCGACAGGAGCAGACGCCCACCCAGGGCAGGGGATGAGGCATCGAGCGGGCCGGCGGCACGGCCCTGCCCTGGGCCTCACAGGCGCCTGCACCTCGCGGGGTGCTCACGTGGTGCTGAACGCCCGTGGTAGGACACGTGAGGACTCCGTGGAGCTTGCTCCAGGGCGGCAAGGCCAGAGTCAGGCCTCAGGGCCTTCAACCCCACACTGAGGCCAAGGACAAGTGGCAGCTCAGACGGGTCAGTCCCAGGAGGGAGCACAGGCCGTGGGCACCCCGCTTGACCCCGAACCTCTCTGAATGGCTTGTTCCTCTAGAACACAAGTGGGTGGGGACCGACCCCGCTGCCCCTGCAGCCCGGGCCACCCTCTCCCCAGTGGCGCCCTGAGCTTTGCTTTCTGTGCAGGACGCAGTTAATGCACCAGGCGGGGGATGTCTTATCTGTGCCCAGGCCAGCTCAAAGAAGAGGGAGAAATAAGAGCAGCCAAATTGAAACCTTATTAAACCAAATTGGTCAGGTCTGACGGAGCCAAACCTAGACGGATCTTTGAAAGCTGATTTCATTTCCCTCCCGTCTGAGCCTCTCTGGATTGCAGTAGCTGATCCTGGTGTAAGCTTGTTAGTGTCGACCTCGTGCGCCTCTCCTCCTCTCCCGACTTACATTTCATTAGGCGCTGATGCAGTGGCAGGGCCCTGACCCTCGCCTTTGGCACAGCCAGGAGCTTCCAGGCTCATTAGTGGACAGGAACGGATAACAGGGGTCCAATCTCATTACGGCCGGTGCCATTATCACAGCAGCGTCTGCCCATCAGAAGCGCGCTCAGCCCGCTGCTCTCTGGCATCTGTTGGCTCTGGAGGCTGTCAGGGGCTGGTCCCTCCTGCTGGCCCCCGTGTGCTAGCCCCCCGCGTGTGTCGCGGCGGCTCCAGCTGCTCTGTGTCCTGTGCTGAGAAACAGCAGCCGGAGAGCCGGGTCGAGGACTGCGGCGCTCGCGGACGCCAGTGGGGCTGATGTGTGTGGGGTGACGGGAGAGGGACTTTGAGACGGGCACGTGCCTCACCCCCGGGCCTCAATCCTGGATCTGTGAAGCACAGTCACCGGAGCCATCTGGGGGTGTTTGGGCGTACGGTGAGGACCAGCTTGTCACTCGACGAGCGCCCTGCGGACGCCATGTCTCTCCTCTGTCCTCGCCGCAGCTGGCTGGGTGTCNACAGTGCAGCCCAGCCGGCCACTGTGTGAGCCTACAGGCGGGTGTGCACACAGAGGCCTCCGACAGGAGCAGACGCCCACCCAGGGCAGGGGATGAGGCATCGAGCGGGCCGGCGGCACGGCCCTGCCCTGGGCCTCACAGGCGCCTGCACCTCGCGGGGTGCTCACGTGGTGCTGAACGCCCGTGGTAGGACACGTGAGGACTCCGTGGAGCTTGCTCCAGGGCGGCAAGGCCAGAGTCAGGCCTCAGGGCCTTCAACCCCACACTGAGGCCAAGGACAAGTGGCAGCTCAGACGGGTCAGTCCCAGGAGGGAGCACAGGCCGTGGGCACCCCGCTTGACCCCGAACCTCTCTGAATGGCTTGTTCCTCTAGAACACAAGTGGGTGGGGACCGACCCCGCTGCCCCTGCAGCCCGGGCCACCCTCTCCCCAGTGGCGCCCTGAGCTTTGCTTTCTGTGCAGGACGCAGTTAATGCACCAGGCGGGGGATGTCTTATCTGTGCCCAGGCCAGCTCAAAGAAGAGGGAGAAATAAGAGCAGCCAAATTGAAACCTTATTAAACCAAATTGGTCAGGTCTGACGGAGCCAAACCTAGACGGATCTTTGAAAGCTGATTTCATTTCCCTCCCGTCTGAGCCTCTCTGGATTGCAGTAGCTGATCCTGGTGTAAGCTTGTTAGTGTCGACCTCGTGCGCCTCTCCTCCTCTCCCGACTTACATTTCATTAGGCGCTGATGCAGTGGCAGGGCCCTGACCCTCGCCTTTGGCACAGCCAGGAGCTTCCAGGCTCATTAGTGGACAGGAACGGATAACAGGGGTCCAATCTCATTACGGCCGGTGCCATTATCACAGCAGCGTCTGCCCATCAGAAGCGCGCTCAGCCCGCTGCTCTCTGGCATCTGTTGGCTCTGGAGGCTGTCAGGGGCTGGTCCCTCCTGCTGGCCCCCGTGTGCTAGCCCCCCGCGTGTGTCGCGGCGGCTCCAGCTGCTCTGTGTCCTGTGCTGAGAAACAGCAGCCGGAGAGCCGGGTCGAGGACTGCGGCGCTCGCGGACGCCAGTGGGGCTGATGTGTGTGGGGTGACGGGAGAGGGACTTTGAGACGGGCACGTGCCTCACCCCCGGGCCTCAATCCTGGATCTGTGAAGCACAGTCACCGGAGCCATCTGGGGGTGTTTGGGCGTACGGTGAGGACCAGCTTGTCACTCGACGAGCGCCCTGCGGACGCCATGTCTCTCCTCTGTCCTCGCCGCAGCTGGCTGGGTGTCCGATCCTGCAGGCTGGTGCTGTGCAGGGCAGAGACGCGCGCCTCGGGACTCCGCCTTGGGCTACTTCCCTGCCGGTGTTCAGCGGCCTTAGAAAGCGCCCCGGTCACTGTGAGCCCAGCCTTCCGCCGAGGGCCGCAGACACCAGAAAGCACAGTGTGGAGGCTCAGGAGCCCCCAGAGAGCCCTCGAGTGTGGGGCCGAGGCATCTGTCTGCTCTGCCACTAGCCTGTGCCGCTGGGGCCCTGCAGGGCAGAGTGGGGCGCTGAGGGGCGCTGAGGGGCCAGGTCTGAAGTCTGCCGGCTGGCCATCAGGAGGCACCGCTGAGCTCCGCTGGGGCAGGGGAGACGGCTGGCCCCGCCTCCAGCCCCAGAGCCTCCTTCCTGGATTCATGGTGGGGTGTCCACCCTGCGGCCCCTGGCGCCACCCCAGGTCAGCTGGTCGGGTGGTCAGAGGACAGGCCGGGGGCCAGGCCTGCCTCAAGGTCCCGGAGCTGATCAGCCCAAGTCCCAGTCTATTTGCCTTGTGACCTTGGAGACATCAAAAACCTCTGTTTTCTCATCCATAAAACTGAATGTAAAAATATTGGCCTGCCTCGTAGGGTTTTATGAAGAATAACTGACCCAGAGGATGGTAAAGCTTGTTTATTAATCAGAAAGGGCCAAACTGCTTAGAGGCATGAGCTCGAGTTTGAAAAATTGTTGGCTGGCTTGATGGTGTCCTCCTCCCCTCTTGCCAGCTGCCCCTGCCCCCCGCCGCCCCGTCTCTCTGGGGCTGTCACTCGTCTCGCCGGTCCTTTGCGTGTTGCGGGCGCTTCCCCCATGGAGGCTCAGGTACCCCACACACACGGTGTGGCAGGCATGCTGCAGGGACAGGACCCTGCAGAGGGTGGTGAGCGCATCGCAGGGCTGGGGAGCAGGGCCGCGGCGCAGCCAGGGTGAGGCCGCACACGGCTCCGGCGGGGCCCCACTTGCCAGGCAGGGCTGGTGTCACGTGACACTCCGCAGTCACTCGGTCACCCCACACCGCATTCCTGGAAGGCTGTGTCCCAGCGCCCGTGCAGACCATGCAGGGTGTCTCTCTCTGATTGATTTTGACAGTGGCTTTTGACACCGCTCCTCTCACTTTCTCTGCCCCCTGACCTCCTGGTTAGGTGGTTAATGGTCTTTAAACAAACACTGGCTTTTCAGGCTCCACTGGGAAGGACCGCGCTCTTTCCGCCCAGCCCGCCTCCACGGGGAGAAAACGGGGGTTCCACACCCCGATCTCGTAGACGGGGCACCCGCAGCCGCGCGGCTGGCGCTGCCTTCCATTGAGGGTGTCGTGGGGAGTTTCTGCCCCTCTGCCACTGTGAGCAGGGGCCTCTGATGGTCTCGTCACCCCGACGTCGGTCTCTGCAGACGCGTCGCTCACGCTGTGCACATCTGTGGGGCCTTTTCTGCGCCTGCTCCTAATTTAGCCGCCTTGGGCACAGAAGTGTGCTGCTGGGATGGGCGTGTGGAGGTTCGGGAACAAGTAAGACCCCTGGTGGCCTCCAGCCGTGCCCCACTCCTCACCCCGCTGCGGCCCCCCTGCCCCCCGCCTCCAGGCACCCTGGCTGTGAGTGGGCCTTCTCTGCCCCGCACAGCTGGCTCTTGTGATCAGGGTGTCAGCTCAGACATGGCCTCCGCAGAGGTCTTCCCTGACCTTTGCCCCCACACAACCAGTTTCCCCCAGCCTGGGGCCCCAGCGTCGTTTGCTCTAAGCAGGGCATGAGTGATGCACAGACTGTGGGCGTCAGTCACACGTACCTACACACACGAAGCGCCACTTGTCTGCTCCGTTCATGCTGATAGGCGTCGTTGGCACAACAGTACCTGTACTGCTGTTTCTGGATGCTGCGCTCTTTGCGGACACAGCTGGCCCTGTCCCCATGCCCGGAACAGCGCCCAGCACGCAGCGGCCTTGGGGTATCCTGGGGCCCGTGTGTCCAGGGCTCTGCCCAGCAAAGCCCGCAGGCTGGCAGAGGCGGGTCTGAGCAGGCAGGGGTGGCACAGCGGGCGGCGTGGCCGGGAGGCGCTGGGGCAGGGCTCTGCCCACTGGGGTCTGGGCAGCCGTGTTTGTCTTGTACTTTCGAGGCCCGGGCGGAGCCTAGGTGGGAGGGGTCGAGAGGGGCCCCACTGGTGCAGTCAGGCCGCAGTGACCGCCGCCCACAGCCAGGCTGGGCGCCCCGTGGGCCCGCTCCATGCAGGGGGCGTCTGATCGGGGCCCGTGGCTGCTGGCAGCCCTGGGATACAGCCCTCTCCGCGTGGGCCCCGCCCCGAGGTGCAGACTCTGAGCCTGCTCTCTTGTCCCACCCAGGTGGTGAGGAAAGTGAAGTCCATGCAAATGTTCCACACGCCCGTCAGCTCCGCCATGCAGGGGGACCGGCTGGGCATCTGTGTCACCCAGTTCGACCCCAAGCTGCTGGAGCGCGGCCTGGTGTGCGCCCCCGAGTCCCTGCACACGGTCCACGCAGCCCTCGTCTCTGTGGAGAAGATCCCCTACTTCCGGGGCCCCCTGCAGACCAAGGCCAAGTTCCACATCACCGTGGGCCATGAGACGGTCATGGGCCGGGTGATGTTCTTCAGCCCCGCCCCCGACAGCCTCGCCTGCGAGCCCACGCTGGACTCCTTCGACTTCTCCCGCGAGTACCTCTTCCAGGAGCAGTACCTGTGCTCGGGCCCAGCCCCGGCCGCAGCCGATGCGGCTGAGGCCGACGAGAAGGCGGGCCAGGCCGCAGCAGGCCCCTTCCCCCGGCAGCAGTGGGCCCTGGTGGAGTTCGAGAAGCCCGTCACCTGCCCACGGCTGTGCCTGGTGATCGGCTCCAGGCTAGACGCCGACATCCACGCCAACACGTGCCGGCTGGCCTTCCATGGTGTCCTCCTGCACGGGCTGGAAGACAGGAACTACGCGGAGAGCACCCTGCCCGCACTGCGCGTGTACAAGCTGAAGCAGAAGCACGGCGTCGTGGAGCGGGTGAGCTCACCTTCCTGCCTGTGGGCCTCAGATGGGAGCCACGTGCATGTCCTCCGGCTCGGCCAGTCAGAGCCAAGCCAGCACTCAGGCAGGCCCTGCAGCTGCCTGGCCCAGGGGGTCAGTGCGGGCGGCCGGTGCCAGGGACGCGGGCTCCCGGCGCCGGGGACGCGGGCTCCCGTGGGGCCTGCCTGAGGCTGTCCCGGGCAGCCCTGTGTGTGTGTAGCCGTGGGTGCTGAGGTGGGTGTGCAGGGTCCCGGAGCCCGTGGCTGTGGGCTGCGTGGCCTCGTCTCCGACCCCCATGCCCCGTCCTCTGCCGGCCCCCAGCGCTGACCCCCAGGGACCTCGGCGCACGCTGCTCTGCGTGCCTCACACTGGAAGGCGTGGTGTCGTCTTCGCCCTGGCCGCCTGCAAATGAGTTTCAGTGAGAGTTGGCACGGCCAGGAGTTGGGCAGCCTCTCTCCCTCAGTTCCCTGCTGGAGAAGCGGGGACTGTGCACCCCCACCCTCAGGGCCGCAGGCAGGGGGGCTGCCATGTGGGCAGGGCTCGCCCCGAGTGCCAGGCCCCGTCTGCTCCCCTGTGCTTCGCTCCTGGCGCAGTTGCCCAGGTCCCCAGCTGGCACCTCTCTCTCCGCCTTGCTGGGGTTAGCCTGGGTGTGCCGGCGCCCCTGGGCCTGGCCCCCACTGGCGCCGGACAGGCAGGGCCTGCGGGCTGGGCATAGGAGCCTGCGGCATCAGCCCAACCAAGTGTGGACACGCAGACGCCACCGGGCGCGCTGGCTGGCTTTGAAGTCTGGGCGGCTCTGCCGTGGCTCCCAGCTCGCCCCGCTCCACTGCTGATGGCTCGCTAATTGTGCTCCGGGCCCCGGGGAGCACACCGGCCCAGGCGCAACCAGCCTGAGACTGCCTCTGGCCAGCACGGGCTCTGCGCTGTCCGGCAGCGCTGCCCGCAGCCCCCCGGGCCCCACCCGGCTCCCAGGCCGCTCAGGGAAACCGAGACTCTTCTGGAGCCGCAGCTGAGCAGACCCTGCCTCGGGGGGATCAGATGGCCACCCGCAAGTGCTGGCCCCGCCCAGCGCCCAGGTCTCACCTGCCTTCCCCATGGCGTCTGATAGCCCATGTCTGTTGGCCCCCCTTTGAAAATGGCTTTTTCTGTATAGTCAGAGGGCCAGGGCAGCTGGCCATGGTGGACAGTGCTGGCTCTGGATCCAGTCTCCTGAGCGGGTGCTGGCCTGGCCCAGCCGTGGACCAGTCCCCCCGCCCTCAGCCCAGAAGCTGTGGCCTCTCTCACGGAGCTGGTGGAAAGCTGGTGAGAGTGCACGTTGGGGGGCCTGGCTCGAGGGGTGAGCCTGGCCCGTGAGGGATGCCCAGCAGTGTCCACCCACCTTTTATCCCGGAACACGGCGCTTTGGTGCCCCTTTGTTGACACTGGAGGAGCTTCGCCCATGTCGACGCCCAGGGATGGGAACAGTCAGCGAGGCAGGGTCCGTGAGTCAGGGCCATGGACACGGGGCCCGTCCCTGTGGGTCGGCGCCCTGGGTGCTGGGCAGGCCTCGGTCTTGAGGAGTGGGCCTGGGCGTCCTGTTAGTGGGCGTTCAGGCCGGAGCCGAGCCCTGAGGCCTCTGGAAGTCGCCCTACAGCATGAGGTGACCTGTGGGCAAGCCCAGGGGGATTACATGGGGCCAGTCGTCCCCAAAGACCCTGTGTCTTCCTTACAACCACCTCGCAGGGGGCACATGTGTCCTGTGCCCCCAGGATGGGCTGCCGAGACTGGGGAGGGGCCGGGCTACCCCGCCTGGTGCTGGGGGAGGTGCGGTCGTGGCAGCGTGCCCCTTAAGCCGGAAAGGACACACGAGCCTGGACACCTTCGTCCGGGGACCTGGGCGCTGCCAGTCCTGGTGGCTCCAAGGGCCCGCTAGCAGCAGAGGTCTCTGCAGGGGCCCTCCTGGTGCCCATCCTCCGCGGGCTGGGCGCCTCGCCCTGCTGGCCCCGGGTGCGTCAGAGGAGCACCCGCACCTGCAGCCCCCACTGCCCCCAGCTTCAGCTTCTGCGGCCGAGGTTGGGCCCCTGGGCGGCTGTCTGGCTACTGGGTCTCCCCTGTTCTCGCCGACACCAGCACCCGCTGCTGCCAGGAGCCCTCCTGGAAGAAGCCCCCGAGGCTCAGCAAAGCCCCGGGCACAGGCTGCGGGGCTGGGGGACGCGGACCAGGCCCCCTTCGAGCAGTCCCCCGTCCCGGCGCCCATCCTCTGGCTGGAGTTAGGACAGTCGCCTCAGGACTTGGCAAGTCCCAGGCCACGCCGCGGAGCCAGCCGAAGACAGACACGGGCGTGACGACATAACTAGGTGTGCCACAGCTGAGTCCTGCTTGGGGGCCGGGGCAGAGGGGCCGCANTCCCCAAAGACCCTGTGTCTTCCTTACAACCACCTCGCAGGGGGCACATGTGTCCTGTGCCCCCAGGATGGGCTGCCGAGACTGGGGAGGGGCCGGGCTACCCCGCCTGGTGCTGGGGGAGGTGCGGTCGTGGCAGCGTGCCCCTTAAGCCGGAAAGGACACACGAGCCTGGACACCTTCGTCCGGGGACCTGGGCGCTGCCAGTCCTGGTGGCTCCAAGGGCCCGCTAGCAGCAGAGGTCTCTGCAGGGGCCCTCCTGGTGCCCATCCTCCGCGGGCTGGGCGCCTCGCCCTGCTGGCCCCGGGTGCGTCAGAGGAGCACCCGCACCTGCAGCCCCCGCTGCCCCCAGCTTCAGCTTCTGCGGCCGAGGTTGGGCCCCTGGGCGGCTGTCTGGCTACTTGGTCTCCCCTGTTCTCGCCGACACCAGCACCCGCTGCTGCCAGGAGCCCTCCTGGAAGAAGCCCCCGAGGCTCAGCAAAGCCCCGGGCACAGGCTGCGGGGCTGGGGGACGCGGACCAGGCCCCCTTCCAGCAGTCCCCCGTCCCGGCGCCCATCCTCTGGCTGGAGTTAGGACAGTCGCCTCAGGACTTGGCAAGTCCCAGGCCACGCCGCGGAGCCAGCCGAAGACAGACACGGGTGTGACGACATAACTAGGTGTGCCACAGCTGAGTCCTGCTTGGGGGCCGGGGCAGAGGGGCCGCACCCGGTGGACCCCGTGCAAGGCTTGCTGCGCTCGGGGAGCGGCTCACAGTTGCGGGGCCAGCCGGCCAGGCGGGTCCTTCGTGAACGCTGCGGCCCCTCGGACCGCCTCACTGCCAAGGCTCAGTGCCAGGCCCGCCCGACGTCCCGGGCTGGGCTCATGGGGAAGCCTGCCTCCCCGTGGGACGTGCTGGTGTCTGATCCCCGAGGGTTCCGCTGAGGCTGAGAGCCTGTGGAGACGAGCTTGACCGCCCACAGGAGGACTCACCCTCTGACCCCAGGGGTCACTGAACGCCAGCCCTGCAGCAGAGGTTTGCTGGGACCCATGGCCGCACCCCGTCACTGCTGGAGGCCGTGTTCTGGGTGCAGAGGGTGCCCTGGCCCCTCCTGGCTCCCCGGCAGGCGTCTGTCTCTGCTGTCCCCCCACCCCTGCATCGGCAAGCAACTTAGATCCTGTCCCTGAGCCCAGGAAAACCCTTGCAGACAAGGGCCTGCGGGTCCGCGGGGCTCTGAGGGCCTCCTCGCTCTGGCCAGCGGCCTCAGCAGTGACGCCGAGCTCAGGACTGGCCCCCAGGGCGGGGACGCACGGCTGGTCCAGACCCACGGGTCCGTCCGGCTGTCGTGCTGGCCCTGCTGGCTGACCAGGCCCCGTGTGAGGCTGGGACAGGGTTTCACGTGCGGGCCCTTCTGGGGGGCCCTTCTGGGGGGTTCAGCTGGAGGCCTGCGGAGGCGACAGGCACCCTCACCCTGAGGCTGGTGACGCCTGCTCCCCTGGACTCCCCGGTTCTGGGGGTCGGAGCAGCTGCCCTGTGCAGTCCGCGCGCAGTGAGCCCAGGGCACGTTCACACAGGCTTGGCGGCTGCCACGTGGAGGGCAGCACCAGGTCTGTGGGCATGGAGGGTGCGGAGCAGCTCCCACGGGGGCAAGGCTGACGGCTCTCTGTGGGCCTGTGTCCTGTCCGCCCGTCACTGGGACAGGGGGCCGCGTGTGCCTGGTATCTGGCTGGTGAATCCAGTCGGGTAGGCTGTGTTTTTCTGCGAGGTCTAGGGTAAGTGGGGCAGTTTCTGCTCTTCAGAGGAGCCCATCTGGGTGCTTGGCCAAATCTTGGCATCTTGGGCAAAAGTGCGATGTTCCTGAGCCTGGCTTGCGGGGCCCCAGGATGAGGTCCCCGCTGACCGCACGCCCGCCTCCGCGTACTGCCTAGGCAGTGCCCAGGGCCCAGAGGGCAGGAGGACGCCGCCCTGGCACTCCAAGGCCTGGTAGACTTGGTGCTTGCACACGCGTGCACAGCCCCTTACCCCCTCTCTGCAGAGGCCGTGGAGTGGGGCTGGCAGGGGGCCTGGGGTTAGGAGGTCGCTGAAGCACAGGCAGGGCGGGCTTGGGAGTGGCGGCACCCCCTTGGCCTTCCTGAGGAGCTGTTGGCTCCAGGACGGGCGGACGGGACTGCCGTGGGCTCCTGTCAGCTCTGTGTATCCGTGCAGGTGGTGGGGTAGGGGGGCTGGTCGTCAGCAGTGACGCGGGCTGACCGCCTGTGCATGTGGCAGCCGGCCTTCCCCTGGCACTGACGCTTTCCCCGGGCGGGTGGGCACAGGTGCTGGACGACCACAGCGTGATTGGCCGCTCCCTGTTCAAGAAGGAAACCAACATCCAGCTGTTCGTGGGACTCAGGGTGCATCTGTCCACCGGCGAGCTGGGGGTCATCGACAGCGCCTTTGGACAGAGCGGCAAGTTCAAGGTCCACATCCCTGGTGAGTGTGGTGGTGTCCTCCCGCTCGCAGGAGCTGTCACCCTGCCAGGCTCAGCCCGCGGGGCCTCGGGGCCTCTGCCCCCACTGCCCTGTGCCCAAGAGCCAGCGGGTCCCGGAGACGGCGGCTGCGGGCACCACGGCTGGTCTGAGCACCCAGGGCACGTCGCCTGGCTTGCGCGGGGCATGGAGCCGCTCGGACTGGCAGCTCAGGGGGCACGCGGCTCCCTGGGGTCAGGGTTGCTGCCCCATTCCTGCCTCCTGCTGGCTCTGAGGCGGGCCTGGTCCCTGTGTGTCTGCGGCGCTTCTGCTGCCTGGGGTCGGGGTTGCCGCCCCATTCCTGCCTCCTGCTGGCTCTGAGGCGGGCCTGGTCCCCGTGGGGCTGCGGCACTTCTGCTGCCTGGGGTCGGGGTTGCCGCCCCGTTCCTGCCTCCTGCTGGCTCTGAGGCGGGCCTGGTCCCCGTGGGGCTGCGGCACTTCTGCTGCCTGGGGTCGGGGTTGCCGCCCCGTTCCTGCCTCCTGCTGGCTCTGAGGCGGGCCTGGTCCCCGTGGGGCTGCGGCACTTCTGCTGCCTGGGGTCGGGGTTGCCGCCCCGTTCCTGCCTCCTGCTGGCTCTGAGGCGGGCCTGGTCCCCGTGGGGCTGCGGCACTTCTGCTGCCTGGGGTCGGGGTTGCCGCCCCGTTCCTGCCTCCTGCTGGCTCTGAGGCGGGCCTGGTCCCCGTGGGGCTGCGGCACTTCTGCTGCCTGGGGTCGGGGTTGCCGCCCCGTTCCTGCCTCCTGCTGGCTCTGAGGCGGGCCTGGTCCCCGTGGGGCTGCGGCACTTCTGCTGCCTGGGGTCGGGGTTGCCGCCCCGTTCCTGCCTCCTGCTGGCTCTGAGGCGGGCCTGGTCCCCGTGGGGCTGCGGCACTTCTGCTGCCTGGGGTCGGGGTTGCCGCCCCGTTCCTGCCTCCTGCTGGCTCTGAGGCGGGCCTGGTCCCCGTGGGGCTGCGGCACTTCTGCTGCCTGGGGTCGGGGTTGCCGCCCCGTTCCTGCCTCCTGCTGGCTCTGAGGCGGGCCTGGTCCCCGTGGGGCTGCGGCACTTCTGCTGCCTGGGGTCGGGGTTGCCGCCCCGTTCCTGCCTCCTGCTGGCTCTGAGGCGGGCCTGGTCCCCGTGGGGCTGCGGCACTTCTGCTGCCTGGGGTCGGGGTTGCCGCCCCGTTCCTGCCTCCTGCTGGCTCTGAGGCGGGCCTGGTCCCCGTGGGGCTGCGGCACTTCTGCTGCCTGGGGTCGGGGTTGCCGCCCCGTTCCTGCCTCCTGCTGGCTCTGAGGCGGGCCTGGTCCCCGTGGGGCTGCGGCACTTCTGCTGCCTGGGGTCGGGGTTGCCGCCCCGTTCCTGCCTCCTGCTGGCTCTGAGGCGGGCCTGGTCCCCGTGGGGCTGCGGCACTTCTGCTGCCTGGGGTCGGGGTTGCCGCCCCGTTCCTGCCTCCTGCTGGCTCTGAGGCGGGCCTGGTCCCCGTGGGGCTGCGGCACTTCTGCTGCCTGGGGTCGGGGTTGCCGCCCCGTTCCTGCCTCCTGCTGGCTCTGAGGCGGGCCTGGTCCCCGTGGGGCTGCGGCACTTCTGCTGCCTGGGGTCGGGGTTGCCGCCCCGTTCCTGCCTCCTGCTGGCTCTGAGGCGGGCCTGGTCCCCGTGGGGCTGCGGCACTTCTGCTGCCTGGGGTCGGGGTTGCCGCCCCGTTCCTGCCTCCTGCTGGCTCTGAGGCGGGCCTGGTCCCCGTGGGGCTGCGGCACTTCTGCTGCCTGGGGTCGGGGTTGCCGCCCCGTTCCTGCCTCCTGCTGGCTCTGAGGCGGGCCTGGTCCCCGTGGGGCTGCGGCACTTCTGCTGCCTGGGGTCGGGGTTGCCGCCCCGTTCCTGCCTCCTGCTGGCTCTGAGGCGGGCCTGGTCCCCGTGGGGCTGCGGCACTTCTGCTGCCTGGGGTCGGGGTTGCCGCCCCATTCCTGCCTCCTGCTGGCTCTGAGGCGGGCCTGGTCCCCGTGGGGCTGCGGCGTGCCTGCTGCCTGGGGGCCTGCTGTTCCAGCTGGTGGCCACGGTCATGGTGGCTGCAGTAGCGGATGGGCCTCCCGCTGGCTCCGCAGGCCGGGAAGGAGAACCAGGGAGTCCTCTGGGTGTCCCACCCCACCCCAGGCGCGCTGGGCCTCTCACGTGGGGCCGCACAGTCCGTGGGGCCAGGCCGGGTTTCAGATGAGAGGGAGAGGCAGGACCTGCAGTGGTTGGGGAGCTCAGGCCTGGGAGCCAGGCTCCATCTGACGCACTTTATGTAGAATTTCCTGACGAAAACCTAACATGGTCTGATCCACAAGAAGCCTGTCTCTGGGCTGTGCTTGCCCATTGCAACCCATGACTCCTACTTGAGTCTCAGGACGGACGCGGGGGCGTCAGAGTCACGTGTCCACTCTGAGCTGTCGTGCGGGAGCAGCGCCTGGGGAGCCTTGGACGCTGCCCTCTGAGGCCTCAAAGCTGGCCAGGCTCGCGGGACGGCCCCTCCCCGTGACAGCCAAGGAGCTTCCCCTAAAGTCTGGTGCTTCACAGTGGAAGGGCCCGCGTTGGCAAAACTGCCCCTTCCAAAGGGCCACCTCCGTCCAGAAGGCCGAGGCCCTCCCTGCGAGACAGCTTGGGGACCCGCTGAGCAGAGCATGGCTAGGGTCGGGGGTGTGGCCGGCAGTGACGAGGGTGCCCCCGTCTGTCTCCACGTTGCTGGCTCCCAGTGACCCTGCCCGCGTTCCAGGTCATGCCTCCGAGGGACCCGGAGCCTGGCTGTGGGGCAGCGCCCAGGAGGTGGGCCGCCACAGGTGCAGGGGTCCCGGAGCCACCGCGGGGTCAGCCCGTGGTCAGAGGCAGGTCTTGGCCGGACGACGGTCTGAGAAGGCAGAGGGACGGGGGAAGGCGGCGGCTGCGGCGGCACAGGTGACCGCGCGCCAGGGAGCTGGAAACTCACGCTGGTGCCGGGGGGTGGGGGCGCCTGGCGTCCCGCTCACGGTGTGGTCACGTCCCCACAGCCTTCACACAGGGGGCCTTCAGGCTGCACCAGCCCTCTGGGTTCGAAATGAAACTGCTTTCTTTCCTGTGAGATGCGCCCTGCCCATGCATACCACCCCAGGCACCGAGTCCCGCCCATACACGCTGCCTGGAGTGGGTTCTCGGGCACCCTCAGGAACATGTGCTCAGGCCACGCCCTTAGGGGCCCCACCCGGGGCCGCCAGCCTTGACCGAGGCGCCGTGGGCTGGGCCTTCACGGCCCTGCAGCCCTGTGTGCCCGGGAGGCAGGGACAGGGCTCCTGCAAAGAGCAAGGGCCTGCAGCTTACCAGAGCCGCCTGAAAGCCTGGCTGGAATGTTAACCTTCCTGAGCCTCAGTTTCCTCATCTGTAAGATGGGTCTTTTGTGAGGGTTTTTTTTCTTCCCATCTCTCTTAAATAACTTGATCCATAGGGGAAAGTGGAAAGAAAAGTGTGCTGAACACCCATGTTCCTCAGATTTCACACCTGTCAGCGCCGCACGTCGGCAGAGAAGGCCCAACGACCCCCGCGTGCCTGCTCACGCCCCTGAGGACGGTGTCTCCGCACAGCCGCCCTCACCTGGAAGGGCCCTTCCAGGGAGGAGGACCCAGCAGGACCGTGCCCAGCCCGAAGCGTCACCTCCCCGGAGGAGCCCCCGAGGGTATGTGGCGGACGGCTGACGTCACCTTTGAAAGCACTCGGAATGCAAAGTTGCATGCAGCACAGACGCCCCACACGTGAAAGGGAAGTCATGAGAAAAGAGCCCAAGCAAGAGTGTGGCGCTGGGAGGCTGCGCGTCCTCCAGCACGCAGAGAGCACTGAACGCGCCCGGCGGGTGCATCCACGACTCTGGGCCAAAGACACGGAGACCACCCCCAGCTCAGAGCCCTGCACCGGGCCCACCTGGGCCATTGTCAGCCACGGCTCCAGGGTCTCGGGGGTCCCAGAGCCACCGGAGGAGCCCCTGCCGTCTCCGGCCCCACCACCTCGAGGCCAGGGCGGCAGCGAGCATCGCGGGCTCCTCCCACCTGGAAGGATGAGCCACCCGTTGCCGGACCGCAGCGGGCCTGGGCCCCGGGCAGGGCCCACGTAGGCCCTGAGCCCCAGCTCTGGGGCTGCGCCGTCAGGGAAGGTGGGCGGCACGGGGCGGTGGGCTCGGCGAGAGCCTGGGGAGGGAAGTGGGCTCACTCCAGGAGGGCCCCCTGTGCGTGTCTGAGCAGAGGAGGCCAGGGTCTGCGGTGTGTGGTGGTGCCTCAGGGAGCCTGCACAGTCCCCGGGGAGCCCCACCCGGGCCCAAAGCAGCTGCGTCAGGACAGCGACCCTGAGGTGCAGGGACCCCCCAGGAGGATCCCCAGGCGGTCAGCAGCCTCCCACCAGGTCCTGTCCCCAACCAGCTGAGAAGACTCCATAAAGCAGCCTGGCGGGGAGAAAGGAGGGCTGCAGAGAGGTGAGGGGCGAGAGCTGAAGCTTCAGAAAATCCCTGTAAAGTGAAAACAAACCATCCATCTCTCCCTGGTGTCTCACCCGACGGGCCTGTGGGGCTCTGGCTCCGTCTGTGGGGACAGCAACTCAGAGGCCCAGTCCCGAGCCAGCCGCACACCACTCTCTCTGGAGCATCCTGACCAGGGGGCCATGTCACCGAGCGTGGGGAGCCCTTGGGGTGCCTCTTCCCCCCAGAAGAATGGCCCGCCTTGTCCCTCTTTGGCCGGTGAAGCACTAATAAGCAATTGTAAAAACTATATGAACCCCATCGAAGAACTGTTACAACAATGTTTATACCCAGTATTTGAAACAAAGACAATGATATTATAAATAATTGCAGATGATGAAGATAGGCAAGAAAAAATAACATCATTAAAAGAATTTTACAAGACGGACCGTTCACAAAGATGGATGGAGTAACACAATACAGTAAAAATATCTGCAATTAACATAAGCACGGCCCTGTGGACAGAAACCATCTGCCGGCCCCTCACCCAGCCGGGCCCCTGGCCATCCCCACGGGCCGCTCCAGGGCTCCCTGTGCCCCGGGGGCCTATGCCCAGCAGGCCGGGGCCGCTTGGGAGGCCGTCCAGCGCACGAGAGCCAGGGCTGAGGGCTGTCCTCCCTGTCCTGCCCCCGGCCAAGGCCAGCCCGTCCATGTCCCCACAGCGCCTGACGCTTTGTCCCAGCTCCTCGATGCAGAGCTGTGTCTCTGGGGTCAAGGACAACTCCGTGGCCTCTGGGTGCCTCGGACAGTGTGCGGTAGCAGCGCCACAGGCCAGGGCGGCAGCCCGCTCCCTCCTCGTCCACAGCGGACGGACGGCCCCAAGCAGAGCGCAACCCTGCACCCCTTTCACCTTTAACCAATGTTTAATGTTCTAAAAAAAAGAACATTTTTAACCCTGGAAAAACTTTGGCCACAAAGGAAAGAGAAACCCCAGAAACCAGCGAGATGAGAAGAGACTCCCCGAAACCAGCGAGATGAGACAAGACTCCCCCGAAACCAGCCAGATGCTCGATCCCTGCCCCCGCCCCTACCGGGAGCCCCCCGCCATGCGCCCTTCGCCTCCTCCTGTGGCCGCATCCCTGGCACAGGTAATGTCGCCAAGGTTTCTGTGGCTCCAGCCTGGGCCGCGCGGGTGGGACCCACGTGGTGCTGCATCCCTGTGGGGTCCTCCCCAGCCCACCCGCCCGCCACCCTTCTGAGCACAGGTGGGTGTTTCCCGGGGGTCCCCGTGACCAGCTGGCCTGGTCCCCACCTCGCGGAGGACACGGTCGGTGGGCTCTGGAGCCGCGCAGCTCAGCCCCAAGTGTCAGGCTCTGTGGGAAGACCAGGGCGAGGGGCAAAGGGACACCCCAGCGTTCAAGCGGAGGCTGGCTGCTGTCTGCCGGGCCCCATCTCTGCCGCCAACCCTTTCCCGTCTGTAACGGGGCTTAGAGCACCTTGGGTCCTGGGGTGGGAGGAACGCGGGGCTCTCATCGGGAAGCGCCGTCTCCACGCGAGCTGGCCCATGATGCAGCGGTCAGCCCCGAACAGGGGTTTGGCAGGGCCTCGGTCCACGAGCTCAGGACGGAGCTGCCACTGGAGCCAGGCAGGGCTGCTGGGGGCACCCCTGGCCATGTCCCCCAAGGCCGGGCCCTGCGCCCATCTCTTCCCCTGACCAGGCTCCCGGCCCCCACTTCCTGGACCTGAAGAACAAGCCTGGTGGCCTTTGGCCTCCTGCTGGCCCTGTGCTGACCTTGAGGGAACCATCCTCCCCGCAGCCCACTGGGGGTCTGGGCCTTGCCTGCCAAGGGCAGAGCCTGCAGCCACCAATGAGCCCGCGGCTCTGGAAGAGGGCGCGAGTCTGACCGCTGCCCAGGCCCTGGCTCAGGCCCCGCCCCGCAGCCCCAGGCCCAGCGGAGCCCCCGGTTGGCAGGAGCGGCGCGGGCCACAGCTCCACCAGGTGTGTCTGAGCCTGTGCGTCCACCAGCGTGTGCCCGTGCGAGTCCGCGTGCCTGTGTGTCTGTGCCCGTGTGTGTGTCTGCCCATGTGTGTGTACATGACCATGAGTGTGTGTCTTTGTCCGTGAGTGTGAGTCTGTGCCCATGTGTGTCTGTGCCCATGTGTGTGAGTCTGTGCCCGTGTATGTAAGTGTGAGTCTGTGCCCTGAGTGTGTCTTGCCTATGAGTGTGAGTCTGTGTCCATGTGTGTGAGTCTGTCCCCTGGGTGTGAGTCTTTGCCCGTGAGTGTGAGTGTGTGCCTGTGAGTGTGAGTCTGTGTCCATGTGTGTGTCTGTGCCCATGGGTGTGAGTCTTTGCCTGTGAGTGTGAGTCTGTGCCCAAGGGTGTGTGTCTGTGCCTGTGTGAGTGTGTGTCCGTGTGTGTGAGTCCATGCCCGTGTGAGTGTGAGTCTGTGCCCGTGAGTGCGCTCGTGTGTCTGTGTTGGTTTTTCATGGAAGGGGGGTGACTGAGAGGCCAGCTTCCTGATAGGGCAGTTGTGAAACATTCATAAAACTTTTATTGGGCTTGCCACCCTTCCAGATAAACATTTTTCGATTTTATGGGCTTGTTTTAGGGCCCTAAGCCTAATCATGGCTTTGTAGCTGCTTTAAAAAAATTAATTATTGTTTTGGCAAAGGGAGCCCCCGCCCCCAGCCCAGCAAAGGCGGCAGCTCTCTGAGCTCATGAATTCCTGCCTCTCAACTCTTGCCCTCTCCCTGCGCGCCCTTGTGGTGTGCCGGGGTGAGCCTGGACACGGGGGAGAACGGGAGAGGAAGACTCACTCCAGTCCCCACTGCCGCCTCGTGGGAGGGCAGTCGGTCCCGCTCACGGCACCCATGGGAGGATGGGCTCGGGGTCCCACTGGGCACTTGCCGCCCCCTTGGAGCTGCCCACTGGGCTGGCACGGGTGGGTTTGCACAGCCCCCGGCTCCGTCCTGCCCCTCGCGGGCTGAGCCACACCCCATCACCCCCCGGCGCTCGGCTGCAGCTCCGTCCACCCCACGGTGGCGAGAGGCGTGTGCCCACGCACGCTGTGTGCAGTCACGCATGCCCGGTGGGCCCCGGCGGGGCTGAAGGAGTGTGCCCGTCCCTGCTCCGCGCTGCGTAGACCTTTGTGCTGGATGCAGCCCTGAGCCCTCTGCATCCCTTGAGCTCCTGTGGGCCTCGTAGTTCAGAGACACTGTCGAGGCTGCCTCCTGCCGTTCTCTCCTGTCTCTGATGAGAATGCGCGCCCCAGGAGGGAGCCCCCAGCCGCCTCTGCCTGCACAGACGGGACCACTGCGCTTGGGCGGTGGGGAGCCTTCTTGGGGGCAGCGGCACTGAGCTCGCTTGAAGGGGGTGGGGAGGCGGCTTGGGGAGGGCTACCCCAGGCCGAAGGGGCTCAGGCTCTGTCGCCCAGAATACGGGGGTCAGGGGGCGCTGGGTGGGGCACGGGAAGCCTTCTGAGGGGCAGGATTGGAGGTGACTAGGGATCCTGGCTCCAGGGAGAAGGGCTGACCCAGGCTGGAGGGTTGGAGAGAGGAACAAAAATCAGGGCAGACATGGTGGGTGACCAGATAACGTGAGGGCGAGGGAGCCCGGCATGGGAGTCAGGTGTCACTGGCCCGTGCTAGGCGCCCAGGGTCAGGGACCCTCGCGGCCACGTGGCGGATGGCTGTCAGAGCCGTGCCTTGGGGACACACTGACCGTGCCACCAGCCTTGGAGGGCACACTTGGGCACGCCCAACACCTGCCTCCCCTGGGCCTGTGAGAGCTAGCCAGCCCACTCTGCCGCAGCCAGGGAGGGTGGACCCCGGAGCCCCTGTGTCCGGGCAGGAGTGTGGAGGGACCCAGCTGTCCCCCCAAGCACCTTTCGCATCTGGACTGCAGCCCACCCACCTGCGCTGGAGCTGGGGCCGATATGTGGTCAGACTGCCACCCGGGGCCCTGGAGCCGACCGCCCCAGCCTTTGTGCCGCTTCGTTACCCCAGACGAGGCTTTTTCCCGACTCATAAAAATGACAGGTTTAATAAGTGGATTTCTTTTTTTAAGAAAAGCAATATGAAGAGGACTTTTATTGTCAATAAGCTCTGCCTTTTAGACCAGTTATCACAGTCTCTGCTCTAGGTATTTTAATTGAAGAGTAACTGCTGTTAGAGAGTGTACGCATTTAGGGAGTGAGTGTCTGGAGGATTCAGATCCAGCTTTCTTGCCAGTGGGGACCGTGGTGGTGGGGCCACCGGGTCCCAGGCCCGCACCCGCCAGCCTCAGGGGGCTGTGGGTGGAGGAGACCCCCACAGGAGGGTCCGTGACCAGCGTGGGCTCCTGCAGGCAGAGCCGGCGGGTGTGTGGCCCCCAGCTGGCTCATCCTGACCCAGGAGCTCCCGGCGCGTGGCCGCCAGGAGCTGACTGGAACCTCCGCAGCAGTGGCCCTGCCTTGGGGCCTCCTGTTGGAGGCGCATGTGCACAGCGTGTGCGC
>SJYW01055795.1:135781-150717 GCA_006410735.1 Raphicerus campestris | reverse complement strand
GGGCGGGGGGGGGGGGCACACGGGGCCTGGGGCCGGCCCTGCTCCCATTGGCCCGGGCTGCCGTAATTGATTCCCTGGGAGGACGGGGATCATTTCCATGCAGAGAATTAAGATTTTCTTCCAAGATGGAAATAAAGATTAATTTGCAATTTCCTTCCTCGCTGCACACAGGAGAGTGGCTCTGCTGGAGGCGGCCTTGAGCGGGCAGGTGGGCCAGAGCCGGGCGGGCAGGGGCGGCCTCCCCGGGGGAGAGCAGCCTCCGGGGGCTCCTGGCGCCCCCACCCCACGTGCCCGCCATGGCCCCGAGGGGCAGCCTGTCCCCCGAGAGCGCCTGGCTCCATGCCCGCGGCTCATGGCACCCCCGCCTCCGGGCCTCCACTCGCCACGCCAGGTGCACCAGCTAAGCCCAGGCAGGAACCCAGACTGGGCCCCCTGGAGAGAAACGCTCGGTCCCCACAGCCTTCAACTCAGCACCCTCCACTGGGGCCCAGGGGCAGAAAATGACAGCCCGGGCGCAGAGGCCGAGGGGCACTCACACCCAGGTCCCTCGGCCAGGCATCCCAGGCTTGTCTCCAGCAGGCAGGGCACAGGGGCCATGTCACGCCCTCCACCCCCTCCAAGCCCGCTCCCTGCCCACATACCCTCTGAGTGAGACCAGCCTGCCCAGGCCCGGCCGAGCGCTGCAACCTCAGGGCCCCTTTGAGTGGCCCCAGCACAGGCCGGGGGCTGGCTGTCTCGCCCACATCTACAAGGGCTCAGGGCCGGTGTTCAGTTCGGCCTCTGGGCAGTAACCCTGGGAACCCCAAGAATCTGACCTTGGGCTCTCTGCCATGTGTAGCCCTGAGACCTACCTCACTCACCTCCGCTCCTCACCCACCCTGCGCTGCCTGGTGGCCCACTGTGGGCCCCGCACCCTGGGGAGTGAGCAGCCTGGAGCCAGCCCACTGTGGGCTCCTCAGCCTGGGCAATGAACAGCTTGGAGCTGGTCCACCACGGGCCCCGCACCCCGGGGAGTGGGCAGCCTAGAACCGGCCCACCGTGGGCCCCACACCCCGGCGAGCGAGCAGCCTGGAGCCGGCCGCCGCACTTTGTACCAGCCTCTCCCGATGGTGACCTCTGCATGACCTCCTCCAGCACAGGAGAGGCGGGAGAAGCAGGTTTACGAGCCGGGAGGCGGGCGCATTCCTCCCGGGTGCAGCCCGCCGGCCTTCAGCTATCTCCCCATCGCCACAGGACCGAGGGCCCAGCTGCCCCGGGAGCCCCGAGCACCCCTCTCCAGCCCACCTGCAGACACCACGTGCTCCAGAGCCGGGACGTCACCTGGCCTGCACATCCCGGCCCCCCAGGCCAGGCAGGGCCCACCGCCACAGCCTCTGCTTGCAAACCCCCAAGACAGGGCGATCCTCACCCCCAGACACGGGGCGGTCTGCACCCCCAGACACGAGGCGATCCGCACCCCCAGACGGGGCGATCCGCACCCCCAGACACGGGGCGATCCTCACCCCCAGACACAGGGCGATCTGCAACCCCGGCCGAGACAGGGCAATCCGTGCCCCCAGACAGGATGATCCTCACCCCCAGACACGGGGTGATCCGGACCCCCAGATGGGATGATCCGCACCCCCAGACGGGGCGATCCGCACCCCCAGACGGGGCGATCCGCACCCCCGGCCACACCGCCGGCCAAGACAGGCTGCCCCTCGCAGCGGGGCGGCGTCCCCAGGCCAGCACCTCCAGAAGCCCGCCCCGCCCTCACCCCACACCCCGAGACGCCCCAGTTGCTGTCGGCCGCTGCAAGAGGCTCATCGCCTCACTGATTCCTTTGACCAGTAACAGGACTGGAGGTCCCTGCACGCTGCCCGGGGCCTCATCTTGGAACGGCCTGCCCCCTCTGAGGGGCACCAGGAGGGCGGGGACGGCTGCCACTCCGGCCTCAAGTCTGTAAGTCCCAGTCCAGCCTCTTTCCAGGGAGAGTCAGCATCCAGGTCCTTCCTGCCCCAGGGTCACGTGGCCGGTTCCCAGACCCCACAGCTACCAGCACCCCACTTTCAACAACACAAGCAGATGTAGGCCCAGTGAGGCCTGGAACAGGTGTCTCACCCTCTCTGTGCGCCCGCAAGATGAGTGACTGGCAGGACCTCCCTCCCGAGGAGCGGTGAGGGTGGAGGCGCATGCAGCAGGCGCCCACTGCCTGCTCCACGGCTGCCGCCGGGGGCCTCCTAGAAAGAGACAGTGGCCGCCCCAAAGTGGGAGCAGCGCTGGCTTCGTCAGCACGCGCTGGGTGCAGCACGACACAGCACCCGGGATGCTGCCACAGGAGACGCAGCCACCTGGAGTCATTCGGGGATGAAAGTGGTCACAGAGGCGGGCAGCACTGATGCGCACGGACAGGCCTTGAAAACACCGCACTGAGAAGCAGCCAGACGCCGGGAGGCCGCGCTCCGTGATGCCCCGCATGTGGGCTGCCCAGAGCGGGCGGCTCCGTGGAGACAGAGGGCCTGTCCTCGGGCCAGGAGAGGGTGGGAGGAAGAGGGCGGAGAGCGTGGGAGACAGGTTTTCTTCCAGGTGCTGAAAAGGATCTAAAGCTGACTGCGGAGATGGCATGCAGCTCTGTGACTGTTCTGAGGCCACAGAGTCACACACACGGAGTGGACTGTGTGGTGTGTGTTATACGACAGGGAAGCTGTTATTTTTTTTTTTTTAAGTAGCAATAAAGTTACCATATGACCCAGCAATTCCACTCCTAGGCCGGCACCAGACAGAGCTGAAAACATCGGTCCGCATGAAAGCGTGTGTGTCAGGCGATTCCATCAGCTGATGAGTGGAGAGGAGACGTGGGGTTAAATCTGGACACAGGCTCCATGTGGGCTTCCCTCGTAGCTCCGTCAGCAAATCATCCCCCTGCAGTGCAGGAGACCCAGGTTCGTTTCCTGGGCTGTGAAGATTCCCTGGAGAAGAGAACGCCAATCCAGTCCAGTATCCCTGCCTGGAGAGTCCCTCGGACAGAGAAGCCTGGCAGGTTACAGTCTCTGGGGTCGCAAGAGTTGGACGGACTTAGCAACTAAAGCCCCACCACAGGCTCCACAAGGATGAGCCCTGGAAGCAGGCTCAGTGAAGGGAGCCAGACAGCAGTCATACGCTGGATCATGGCATTTTCAGAAGGGTCCCGAGTAGGCAAGCCCACGGCTGAAGACAGCACCCCAGGGCCGCCGGGGCCGGGGGACCTGGCCGGATGGCAGTGAGGGCTTGTGGGTGTGGCTCCCTTTGGGGGACAAAACGTCCTCAGCTTAGATCGTGGTGACGGTTGCACCGCGTTGTCAACACATGAAAACCACCGATCCGTCTGCTTCACTGGGGCTTCCCGGCATGTGACTTCTGGCCCCAATCGGCCAACACTGTCCTCCCAGCCTCCCAGCCGGGCCTCAGCAGTGACCCCACACCATCGGTCCTCTCTGGTGGGAAGCCAGCGCCCACCCCCAGGGGCTGCGGGTCAGAGTGCGTGCAGAGCCTTGGCGGTGGGGGGTGGGGATGGGGACACCCAGAAACGTGCGCGGCCCGGCCTGGGCCCCTGCTGCCCGCTGTGCCAGCGGTGGCTGTCGGCTCCCAGGGCTGCAGGAGAGGCCGGCAGGGTTCTGCAGAGGGAATCATGTTGCTCTTGTTTTAAATCACTTCGCTAACTGTCGTGTTTGTCAGGGAACTAGTTCAAACACGTGCAAAATGCAGAAAGCACAACGAAGTGAAGTCCCACCAACAGCCACGTGGGGAGTGAGTCGAGGGGCAGCCGCTGGGGCCCTCCAGACTCCGCACTCGAGCCTCTGCGGACCCCTGGCCTGCCTGTCGTCGTGGGGAGCAGGCCTGCTCAGGAGGCGGAGGCCACCCCCTCCTTTGCTTTCCCAGGCTGCAGGGTCAAAGTTCACCATCGGGACCAGAGGTGGGGGGCCTGCATGCATCTAAGACTCTGAAAGTCTGTAACTAGCTGCGGTTTTGAAAGTCATTGCAGGCTGCATACAGGAAAAAACGCCCCTTTCACACGCACAGCTGGGTAGTTTGGGGAAATACACTCGGTCCATTTCGGCCGAGTCGCGCCCTCCAGATCCCTCAGGCGCTCGTTGGGCCCTCTTGCGTGGCCAGTTTTCTGGCGTGCTTTGCCTCAAATGTCCCGCGATCGTGGCCGTGTTTCCTCCTCCGGGTCCATCCGCTGTCCGTAGCGTGGACAGTGGTTCCCTTTGCTGCTCAGCAGTTGCACAGCGTGCGTGTCCACCAGCTGGGGAGTAGTCAGGCGGCTTCCAGTGTGGGGCAACTGTGAATAAGCCGCTGAATTTTTAGGTGAACATGAGTTTGACTTCTCTTGAGTAAGTGGCTGGTTGTGGAAGGCTGGGATGTGAGTCACGTTAGCGGTGTCTGACATTCCCGGTGACCGGCAAGCTGTGTCCCCTGACGAGGCTGCCTTACTCCTTCCCTGGGGGGCCAAGCACTGAGCCAGGCTGGGGGTGGCCGGCGAGGTGCTGCCAGCCCAGTAGAGGGAAGACGAGAGACAAGAGTCATGAACACGCAGGCTAGTGTTGGGCCCCGAGGGCGACGAGGAGGGGACGGTTGGCGAGGTCCTTGCAAACCAGGGGAGCCATTGGCCTGAGGCCCAGGGCACTGATCCTGGCCCCGGGGCTGGCGCGTCCTGGCATGGCACCATGCCTGGGATGGATTTACTGGGCGCTGCCTGTGCCCAGGCCGTGCCGGAGACCTCAGAGACACACCCTGCTCACAGCCGAGGGCCCGTGGGGGTCGTGGCCAGGCGGGCAGAGCTGGGGCCCTCCCTGCCTCATGCTGTGTGACCCCGGGCGGGTGGTGAGCCCTCTCTGAGCCCCCGCCCTCCCATGCACGCCGCAGCCCCCGGTGGGAAATGGCACCGCAGTGCCCGCGGGCCGGGCGGGAAGAGACCCACGGGCAGGGCGAGCCGCCGGCCCCGCGCTGCCGCCGGCCGCCGACAGAGGGCAGGAGCGGCCCGCGCCTCCGAGGCCGGCGCGGAGGTGGCTGGCGGGGACACCTAAACGCACGGCCCGGCGGGGTGCCTCAGGCCCTGCACTCCCACACACACCTCCAGGGTTTAGCGCGGAAAGCGGACGCAGACCGCCTCGGCCAGCAGCGTTTACGAGGGCCGCCTGTGGAACAGGCGCTCTGTGGACACACCAGGTTAACCGAGACCTGAAAGTCAGCTTCACTTTCTTTAAACGTGGCTGTTTCCGGCTCAAGCTCCACGCAGGCCGGCAGTGCCTCAGGCCCTGGGGCCCCGGTGGTCCTCCCCGCGAGGCGTGCCCCACCACGACCCCCAGTCACAGCTGGGGCTCCGAGAGGGGACAGGCGTGCTTGGGGCCGCCCCCTGCCTGGTGCAAGCACGCGTGTCCTGTGCATGGGGCACGTGTGCAAGAGACGGACGGACCAGTGCTCAGACACACCGCAGCCCTGGCCAGCACCCCCGTGCACACCCGCACACCCGAGCCACGCGCCCGCCCCCGGAAAGCCCGAGCACCCCTGGACGGCCGTGGGGTCCTGTTGCCCATCAGGCCCGAGAGGGTTGCGGTCTCCCGGCCACCCCGGGCCCGGATAGGGGCGCCTGGCCACCACCGCGGGCAGGTCTGGGACGCCACCCCTGCGGGGAACGGGCGTGAGTGGCCTTCGCCCAGCCCCGCAGGCCCTTCCTCCCGGCCACACAACATTTGCATAGCGCTCCCCAAGCCCGCGGATCGCATTACATGGAGACCTGATGATAATCTTTGTTGAAATAATATTTAACACATGCTGCACTTTTAATTAACTATCTGAATAATCTCAAATTAATACCAGAGCTTTAAAAATAAGTTTTCATTTTCGCGNGGCCCTGCTCCCATTGGCCCGGGCTGCCGTAATTGATTCCCTGGGAGGACGGGGATCATTTCCATGCAGAGAATTAAGATTTTCTTCCAAGATGGAAATAAAGATTAATTTGCA
The DNA here is from genome assembly GCA_006410735.1 of Raphicerus campestris. Classification (NCBI taxonomy): domain Eukaryota; kingdom Metazoa; phylum Chordata; class Mammalia; order Artiodactyla; family Bovidae; genus Raphicerus; species Raphicerus campestris. The sequence continues at coordinate 144,735 of SJYW01055795.1, read as the reverse complement.
ATTTCCTTCCTCGCTGCACACAGGAGAGTGGCTCTGCTGGAGGCGGCCTTGAGCGGGCAGGTGGGCCAGAGCCGGGCGGGCAGGGGCGGCCTCCCCGGGGGAGAGCAGCCTCCGGGGGCTCCTGGCGCCCCCACCCCACGTGCCCGCCATGGCCCCGAGGGGCAGCCTGTCCCCCGAGAGCGCCTGGCTCCATGCCCGCGGCTCATGGCACCCCCGCCTCCGGGCCTCCACTCGCCACGCCAGGTGCACCAGCTAAGCCCAGGCAGGAACCCAGACTGGGCCCCCCTGGAGAGAAACGCTCGGTCCCCACAGCCTTCAACTCAGCACCCTCCACTGGGGCCCAGGGGCAGAAAATGACAGCCCGGGCGCAGAGGCCGAGGGGCACTCACACCCAGGTCCCTGGGCCAGGCATCCCAGGCTTGTCTCCAGCAGGCAGGGCACAGGGGCCATGTCACGCCCTCCACCCCCTCCAAGCCCGCTCCCTGCCCACATACCCTCTGAGTGAGACCAGCCTGCCCAGGCCCGGCCGAGCGCTGCAACCTCAGGGCCCCTTTGAGTGGCCCCAGCACAGGCCGGGGGCTGGCTGTCTCGCCCACATCTACAAGGGCTCAGGGCCGGTGTTCAGTTCGGCCTCTGGGCAGTAACCCTGGGAACCCCAAGAATCTGACCTTGGGCTCTCTGCCATGTGTAGCCCTGAGACCTACCTCACTCACCTCCGCTCCTCACCCACCCTGCGCTGCCTGGTGGCCCACTGTGGGCCCCGCACCCTGGGGAGTGAGCAGCCTGGAGCCAGCCCACTGTGGGCTCCTCAGCCTGGGCAATGAACAGCTTGGAGCTGGTCCACCACGGGCCCCGCACCCCGGGGAGCGGGCAGCCTAGAGCCGGCCCACCGTGGGCCCCACACCCCGGCGAGCGAGCAGCCTGGAGCCGGCCGCCGCACTTTGTACCAGCCTCTCCCGATGGTGACCTCTGCATGACCTCCTCCAGCACAGGAGAGGCGGGAGAAGCAGGTTTACGAGCCGGGAGGCGGGCGCATTCCTCCCGGGTGCAGCCCGCCGGCCTTCAGCTATCTCCCCATCGCCACAGGACCGAGGGCCCAGCTGCCCTGGGAGCCCCGAGCACCCCTCTCCAGCCCACCTGCAGACACCACGTGCTCCAGAGCCGGGACGTCACCCGGCCTGCACATCCCGGCCCCCCAGGCCAGGCAGGGCCCACCGCCACAGCCTCTGCTTGCAAACCCCCAAGACAGGGCGATCCTCACCCCCAGACACGGGGCGATCCGCACCCCCAGACACGGGGCGATCCTCACCCCCAGACACAGGGCGATCTGCAACCCCGGCCGAGACAGGGCAATCCGTGCCCCCAGACAGGATGATCCTCACCCCCAGACACGGGGTGATCCGGACCCCCAGATGGGATGATCCGCACCCCCAGACGGGGCGATCCGCACCCCCAGACGGGGCGATCCGCACCCCCGGCCACACCGCCGGCCAAGACAGGCTGCCCCTCGCAGCGGGGCGGCGTCCCCAGGCCAGCACCTCCAGAAGCCCGCCCCGCCCTCACCCCACACCCCGAGACGCCCCAGTTGCTGTCGGCCGCTGCAAGAGGCTCATCGCCTCACTGATTCCTTTGACCAGTAACAGGACTGGAGGTCCCTGCACGCTGCCCGGGGCCTCATCTTGGAACGGCCTGCCCCCTCTGAGGGGCACCAGGAGGGCGGGGACGGCTGCCACTCCGGCCTCAAGTCTGTAAGTCCCAGTCCAGCCTCTTTCCAGGGAGAGTCAGCATCCAGGTCCTTCCTGCCCCAGGGTCACGTGGCCGGTTCCCAGACCCCACAGCTACCAGCACCCCACTTTCAACAACACAAGCAGATGTAGGCCCAGTGAGGCCTGGAACAGGTGTCTCACCCTCTCTGTGCGCCCGCAAGATGAGTGACTGGCAGGACCTCCCTCCCGAGGAGCGGTGAGGGTGGAGGCGCATGCAGCAGGCGCCCACTGCCTGCTCCACGGCTGCCGCCGGGGGCCTCCTAGAAAGAGACAGTGGCCGCCCCAAAGTGGGAGCAGCGCTGGCTTCGTCAGCACGCGCTGGGTGCAGCACGACACAGCACCCGGGATGCTGCCACAGGAGACGCAGCCACCTGGAGTCATTCGGGGATGAAAGTGGTCACAGAGGCGGGCAGCACTGATGCGCACGGACAGGCCTTGAAAACACCGCACTGAGAAGCAGCCAGACGCCGGGAGGCCGCGCTCCGTGATGCCCCGCATGTGGGCTGCCCAGAGCGGGCGGCTCCGTGGAGACAGAGGGCCTGTCCTCGGGCCAGGAGAGGGTGGGAGGAAGAGGGCGGAGAGCGTGGGAGACAGGTTTTCTTCCAGGTGCTGAAAAGGATCTAAAGCTGACTGCGGAGATGGCATGCAGCTCTGTGACTGTTCTGAGGCCACAGAGTCACACACACGGAGTGGACTGTGTGGTGTGTGTTATACGACAGGGAAGCTGTTATTTTTTTTTTTTAAGTAGCAATAAAGTTACCATATGACCCAGCAATTCCACTCCTAGGCCGGCACCAGACAGAGCTGAAAACATCGGTCCGCATGAAAGCGTGTGTGTCAGGCGATTCCATCAGCTGATGAGTGGAGAGGAGACGTGGGGTTAAATCTGGACACAGGCTCCATGTGGGCTTCCCTCGTAGCTCCGTCAGCAAATCATCCCCCTGCAGTGCAGGAGACCCAGGTTCGTTTCCTGGGCTGTGAAGATTCCCTGGAGAAGAGAACGCCAATCCAGTCCAGTATCCCTGCCTGGAGAGTCCCTCGGACAGAGAAGCCTGGCAGGTTACAGTCTCTGGGGTCGCAAGAGTTGGACGGACTTAGCAACTAAAGCCCCACCACAGGCTCCACAAGGATGAGCCCTGGAAGCAGGCTCAGTGAAGGGAGCCAGACAGCAGTCATACGCTGGATCATGGCATTTTCAGAAGGGTCCCGAGTAGGCAAGCCCACGGCTGAAGACAGCACCCCAGGGCCGCCGGGGCCGGGGGACCTGGCCGGATGGCAGTGAGGGCTTGTGGGTGTGGCTCCCTTTGGGGGACAAAACGTCCTCAGCTTAGATCGTGGTGACGGTTGCACCGCGTTGTCAACACATGAAAACCACCGATCCGTCTGCTTCACTGGGGCTTCCCGGCATGTGACTTCTGGCCCCAATCGGCCAACACTGTCCTCCCAGCCTCCCAGCCGGGCCTCAGCAGTGACCCCACACCATCGGTCCTCTCTGGTGGGAAGCCAGCGCCCACCCCCAGGGGCTGCGGGTCAGAGTGCGTGCAGAGCCTTGGCGGTGGGGGGTGGGGATGGGGACACCCAGAAACGTGCGCGGCCCGGCCTGGGCCCCTGCTGCCCGCTGTGCCAGCGGTGGCTGTCGGCTCCCAGGGCTGCAGGAGAGGCCGGCAGGGTTCTGCAGAGGGAATCATGTTGCTCTTGTTTTGAATCACTTCGCTAACTGTCGTGTTTGTCAGGGAACTAGTTCAAACACGTGCAAAATGCAGAAAGCACAACGAAGTGAAGTCCCACCAACAGCCACGTGGGGAGTGAGTCGAGGGGCAGCCGCTGGGGCCCTCCAGACTCCGCACTAGAGCCTCTGCGGACCCCTGGCCTGCCTGTCGTCGTGGGGAGCAGGCCTGCTCAGGAGGCGGAGGCCACCCCCTCCTTTGCTTTCCCAGGCTGCAGGGTCAAAGTTCACCATCGGGACCAGAGGTGGGGGGCCTGCATGCATCTAAGACTCTGAAAGTCTGTAACTAGCTGCGGTTTTGAAAGTCATTGCAGGCTGCATACAGGAAAAAACGCCCCTTTCACACGCACAGCTGGGTAGTTTGGGGAAATACACTCGGTCCATTTCGGCCGAGTCGCGCCCTCCAGATCCCTCAGGCGCTCGTGGGCCCTCTTGCGTGGCCAGTTTTCTGGCGTGCTTTGCCTCAAATGTCCCGCGATCGTGGCCGTGTTTCCTCCTCCGGGTCCATCCGCTGTCCGTAGCGTGGACAGTGGTTCCCTTTGCTGCTCAGCAGTTGCACAGCGTGCGTGTCCACCAGCTGGGGAGTAGTCAGGCGGCTTCCAGTGTGGGGCAACTGTGAATAAGCCGCTGAATTTTTAGGTGAACATGAGTTTGACTTCTCTTGAGTAAGTGGCTGGTTGTGGAAGGCTGGGATGTGAGTCACGTTAGCGGTGTCTGACATTCCCGGTGACCGGCAAGCTGTGTCCCCTGACGAGGCTGCCTTACTCCTTCCCTGGGGGGCCAAGCACTGAGCCAGGCTGGGGGTGGCCGGCGAGGTGCTGCCAGCCCAGTAGAGGGAAGACGAGAGACAAGAGTCATGAACACGCAGGCTAGTGTTGGGCCCCGAGGGCGACGAGGAGGGGATGGTTGGCGAGGTCCTTGCAAACCAGGGGAGCCATTGGCCTGAGGCCCAGGGCACTGATCCTGGCCCCGGGGCTGGCGCGTCCTGGCATGGCACCATGCCTGGGATGGATTTACTGGGCGCTGCCTGTGCCCAGGCCGTGCCGGAGACCTCAGAGACACACCCTGCTCACAGCCGAGGGCCCGTGGGGGTCGTGGCCAGGCGGGCAGAGCTGGGGCCCTCCCTGCCTCATGCTGTGTGACCCCGGGCGGGTGGTGAGCCCTCTCTGAGCCCCCGCCCTCCCATGCACGCCGCAGCCCCCGGTGGGAAATGGCACCGCAGTGCCCGCGGGCCGGGCGGGAAGAGACCCACGGGCAGGGCGAGCCGCCGGCCCCGCGCTGCCGCCGGCCGCCGACAGAGGGCAGGAGCGGCCCGCGCCTCCGAGGCCGGCGCGGAGGTGGCTGGCGGGGACACCTAAACGCACGGCCCGGCGGGGTGCCTCAGGCCCTGCACTCCCACACACACCTCCAGGGTTTAGCGCGGAAAGCGGACGCAGACCGCCTCGGCCAGCAGCGTTTACGAGGGCCGCCTGTGGAACAGGCGCTCTGTGGACACACCAGGTTAACCGAGACCTGAAAGTCAGCTTCACTTTCTTTAAACGTGGCTGTTTCCGGCTCAAGCTCCACGCAGGCCGGCAGTGCCTCAGGCCCTGGGGCCCCGGTGGTCCTCCCCGCGAGGCGTGCCCCACCACGACCCCCAGTCACAGCTGGGGCTCCGAGAGGGGACAGGCGTGCTTGGGGCCGCCCCCTGCCTGGTGCAAGCACGCGTGTCCTGTGCATGGGGCACGTGTGCAAGAGACGGACGGACCAGTGCTCAGACACACCGCAGCCCTGGCCAGCACCCCCGTGCACACCCGCACACCCGAGCCACGCGCCCGCCCCCGGAAAGCCCGAGCACCCCTGGACGGCCGTGGGGTCCTGTTGCCCATCAGGCCCGAGAGGGTTGCGGTCTCCCGGCCACCCCGGGCCCGGATAGGGGCGCCTGGCCACCACCGCGGGCAGGTCTGGGACGCCACCCCTGCGGGGAACGGGCGTGAGTGGCCTTCGCCCAGCCCCGCAGGCCCTTCCTCCCGGCCACACAACATTTGCATAGCGCTCCCCAAGCCCGCGGATCGCATTACATGGAGACCTGATGATAATCTTTGTTGAAATAATATTTAACACATGCTGCACTTTTAATTAACTATCTGAATAATCTCAAATTAATACCAGAGCTTTAAAAATAAGTTTTCATTTTCGCGTTTGGTAACATAATAGCGGCCCGGCCGGCCCGTTTCCTCCTTTGATTTAATTAAAAGCCCTTTTGTACGTCTCTTGTCACTTCAGAAACGGACAAAAGCCCCCGAGGTGGGCAGCCCAGCCCCCGACTCAGGGCCCAGGGCCGGGGTCACGGCCACAGAGTGCCATGCAGTGTGGCTGCATGCCACACACGTTCACACAGAGGAAGGGGCCCTGGCCACAGACACACACACGGAGACGGTGGGCTGCTCCCCTCCACAGGTGTGCCAGGCCGCACGGCCACGCCCTGCACCAGCCCCGCAGGGACATGGCCGGTTGGCCCCCCGCCAGGCAATCGGGGTGCCGCTCAGGCTGGCGGGGATTCTGGGTCCGGGTGCAAGGCCGCAGCTGCCGGCCAGTCGGCTCCCTGTGTCCGTGGGTCTCCCTGTCACGCGGGCTCTGTGTGTCCAGGTTCAACGCTTCAGAAGCGGCCAGGTGGGCACCTCTGGGGGCGCACGGTTGACACCCCTCTCCCGAGCCCGGATTCCTGGGAGGGGGGCCACAGAAATCCCTTTGGCTTGGGGACTGGGGGTCGGAAACGGCTCCTGCGTGGAGTGAGGTGGGTGGGAGAAGGGCCCATCCCTCGGGGCCCATCTGAAAATGGGGCATCTCCGCAGGCACAGGCTTCTCCTCCGGCCAGCAGACATGGAGGGCTGTGTGCAAGGTGAGTGGCGCCCCGACCGGGCAGTGCCGTGAGAGGCCCCTGCCCTCAGCGAGCCCCACCAGAACGTGCTGCTGCAGGCAGGGAGCGAGGCGTGGCCGAGGAGGAGGATGAGGTGGGTGGGCGCCTCCCCAGCGGGAGGGTCAGAGGGGGGGCCCTGGGGCCACAGTGCCTGGTGCCAGGGTCCAGCCTCCCTCCCCGGCACCGGGCCTGGGACCTGGAGCGTGACCAGCAGGGCCCGGCCTGGGAACCAGCTGCCCTGGGGTCCAGCTCTCCTCCCCAACACCAACCAGTTCCTTCTGGCTGAGGCGGACTGGCCAGCCCCGGTCAGCAGGGCCCAGCAGACTCCTGCCCCCAGGGCGGCCTGCAAGGCAGGAGAGCCCGCTCCTACCCACCTCCCCCTGGCTGGGGAGGACCGGCCTGGCCACTCCAGGCACCTCACCCCCACCATCTCACACACATACACACACACACACACAGCCACACCCGTGGTCACAAGTCACCCAGGACCACACACAAGTGAGCACACAGGCACCCAGTCAGCCCACGGCCCACAGGGAGGAGTAACCACCATGGGCTGGGCTCCAGGAGCCCGCCGACCTGGGAAAGCTGCGCACGGGCCGGGAGCACCCTCATCCCGAGTTCCCAGTGGGTGCTGGTGGCCCTGTGTGACCCAGGAACCAGCACAGGCAGGGCGGATGGGGGTCCCGGTTCACAGGGGAGAACGGAGCTGGGTCCAGAGAGGCCAGGTGAGTTGCTCAAGGTCACACAGGGGCAAGCCTGCATAAGCGGCCAGCCCCGCCGCCCCGCACCCCTCTCCTCCTGAAGGCAGCATGGCCAGACCAGAAGCGAGGCGGGCGGCAACCCCAGCGCTGGCCCGGAAGACTCAGGCGCTGGGGAGTTGGGGCTGAGATGGAAGAGGCTCCCCCAGCCTCCGGAGGTGGTCACCGAGCAGGCACTCTGAGGCCTGACCCCGCGACCTTGTGCTGCCCAGCACAGCTCCTGCTGAGGTCTGCTGGGGTGGAGTGTGAGCCCCAAGCTCTGAGAAGTGCCTGCAACAAGGGGCGCTGTGGACCAGCCCCTCACTCACTCATCTGGTAGCCACCAGGTACGCACCCAGTGCCCGCGGGGCAAGCGCTGTCCTGGACAAGTGTGGCAAGCCTGACCTGGGCCCTGCCCTCCCAGGAATGCCATTCCACTGGGAAAGAGCGCACTTCAAAGAGACGCAGCGCGATTGCAGATAATCAGGGCGGGCTTCTCTGAGGAGGGGTCATTTGGGCTGAAGCCTTCCCTGCCAACAAGGATGAGGCGGCCGGGGAGTGGCTCCTGGGAGAGGGTTCCAGGCAGAGGGACTGTGAGGGCAGGGGCCCAGAGGACAGGGAGCTCGCAGGAGGGGGCCCGCGCAGGGCGGGGGTCTGCCGGCCCGGCCTGGGAGCAGCCTGGTGGACCGAGCCCCCAGTGTGGCCAGAGGTTCCAATTCGCCAAGAAAAGCTGGCGGTCTGGGTTTTGACACAAAACCTCGATTTTTTAAGAAATAGCCACAACCAGTTGTACTTTTCCTAAAACCGTTCTGAGGGCCAGAAACAGCCGGTGGGCCTCTAGCTCAAGCCCTCCTGCGGGAGTGCACGGAAGTACAGGGTTTGGACTCTAGCCCGCCAGGCTCCTCTGTCCAGGGGCTCGTCCTGACCCAGGGATCGAACCTGAGTCTCTCACGCTGCAGGCAGATTCTTCACCATCCGAGCCGCCAGGGAAGCCCCCTCCCTGGGAAGCTGGGGCCTGGGTTCGAGTCCTGCCTCCCAGGCTTGTGGGCCGAGTGAGCTGTGTGTAGGCCGCCCGTTCCCCGTGCGCCTCAGTGGGAAAAGGGCGGCCGTGGAGGCCCAGTGCTGTAACGCACATTCAGCGGCCGTCTGCTGAACGCCTCCACGTGCCCGAGTCAGTGGTACAGTGGGAGTCGTAGCGGCGGACGAAGGAGACAGTGTCCACCCTGGCACCTTACCCTCCACGAGGGAGCAGGAAATGAACGCGTGAGCGGCTGCCGCACAGGACTGTCGTGTGTCCAGAAGGCTGAGGAGAGGGAATGGACCAAGAGGCCGTCACGCATCGGGCGCAGGGCCCGGGCAGGGCCAGGGGCGTGCAAAGGCCCTGGGGCCTGGCTGCTCCAGGAGCAACCAGGCTGAGGTGGGAGGGCTCAGGCAGGGTGGGAGGGAGAGGGGGGCCGTGGGGGCTTCAGCTTTCCTCCCAGTCAGGTGAGCCGGGGGAGGGTGTGGAGCTGGGCACAGGAGAGGTTGCCTCTGGGGTCCATAGGAGCCTCCTGGCTGGGGCTGGGGCCGCTGGGATCTCAGGTGGGGGCCCAGGAAGGCGGGCCAGGCAGGGTGAGGGGCCAGACCCGGCCTGCCCAGTGGGGCTGGGAGGACGGTGAAGGTCCCCCCGGCCCAGGGAGGGGGCAGAAAGACACCTGGGCTTGGTCCAGCCCCTGGAGGCTGGGATGGAGAGGCAGAGAGCGCTGGTTCCCGGCTTCGGAGCTGCAGCGGGGGCCCACTGGGACATGACCTCCAACGTCCCGCCGTGGACGCGCGGGTGGGGG
>SJYW01055795.1:118372-131475 GCA_006410735.1 Raphicerus campestris | reverse complement strand
GCGGGGGTGGGGGGGGAGCGGGTAGCCGGCAGTGGGGGGCGGGGCCCGGGCGGCTGGGGCCCGCGGGCCTCCCCTCCCCCACGCCACCTGCGGGGTCGGGCCGACCGGCCTTTGTCCCGCCCCGCGCAGCGCCCCCCGAGCAAACACAGCTGAGCGCCGGGCTCGCGTGCCGCCCCGCCCCGGCTCGGCGGGCCCCAGCTCCGGGCGGGCGGCGGGCGCGGGGCGGCGGCTTAGCGGGCAGCTGCGGCCGCGGGCTGGTGGGCGGCCGGCCGCTCCCACCGGCGCCGCGCTTTGTCATGCAGATGCCCGCTGGCGGCGCGCGCCCGCTCCCCAGCTGACCCGGCGGCCGGCGGCCCCAGACCCGCTTGATCGTCCGCCGGAACCGGATCTGCCTGGTGCTGGGCAGCCCGGGCCGGGGCCGGGCGTCTCTGGGCCTGTCTCCTCGCGTTCCCGGCAGAGGACCCCCGAGTCGCCCCTGCGTGGTGGAAGCACATTTGGGGACCAGCCCCCATGCCTCCCGCGGGCGGTCCTCCGCCTTCCCTGAGCTCTGCGGCCTGCCCCGCCCCCGCCTCAGTCTTCCCATCTGTGCTTTGTGGGCAGGTGACCAGGTGACCGGGAAGAGCGCGGGGCCTCGGGGCTGCGGAGGCTGATGACTCGGACCGCAGCCCCCCAGCGCTTCCCCTCCGCCTGGCGGGCAGCTGGGACTTGGCCTGGGGACACACCCACTTTCCCCGAGCCAGAGGCACCAGGAGAGAGGTGATCAAATGGAAAGTTATTTACTGCCTGGTGTCAGGAGTCAGGCCCCAGGCCAGGCCAGGAGCAGGAACATTCCTGGGTGGGATCAGGCCCTGAGCTGCCCCGGTGCTCACTCGAGGTCACCGCGTCCGCCCTGTGGCCCCAGCCAGTGCTGGCCTGGGATTCATGCCGGAAGCTGCAGAAAACGACCACCACGCATGGGCCTGGTGCTCGGGGTCTGGGGCCCTCCATCAGAGGAGTGGGTCCTCTCCGGCAGCCCAGCCGGGCAGTGGGCAGGGACCCCTCTCAGGGGAGTCCCCAAGGGCACCCCGATGGCACCCAGTTTGTCAATCCCAATCACGCGGGTAGTTCCGAGGAAGCTCTGGTCCAGAGATTTCACCCCTAGGACCTCACCTTCAAAGGGTGAAGTGTGTGTGCCCTCTGCCGCCTGTGACCTTGGGCACCGACCTCCACGTCCTGTCTGGAGGTGGGAACATTGGCGCACCACCCTCCAAGGCTGCCTGAGGAGGGCGAAGACCCTGCCAGTAGGGGGTCCTGATGCGACAAATGGAGATGAGACCCCATTCCCGGCTGCCTCAGGGTCTGTCCACCCCCGACCCCACCCTCCTGCACCCAAGCTCTGATGGCTGGGAGAGGAGCATCAGTCCCAGCCCAGCTCCCCCTTGCCTGTCACAGGAGAGGGTGGGGGAGGCCGGGGCGGATGGCCCACCCCTCCACCCCAGGCCCCCGCCCTCTGCTCAGGCTGGTGGGAGAGACCCTGGAAGGTGGGGGGCTCGCCTGAACACACCTCCAGGGAGGGGCCTTCGTGCTCAGATCTGGTTTCTGGCAGGACTGGTTGGTCTAGGTGGCCCTGATGGATGGCTGAGATAAGGCGTGTGTAAGTCGGCTGGGCTAAGAAGGGGGTGGCCCGGACCCCACCCACTCAAGGGTGGCTTGGGGTCCGAGCCAGTCTTGTCCCAGCTTCTGGCACCAGCCTTGGGAGGCCACACAGGTGCCCTGTCTGAACTCCTTCCCTGCCTGCCATGAGAGTGCCACATGAAACGGTGACCCTAGGTAGGGGGCTCCCAGCCCNACCCCACCCACTCAAGGGTGGCTTGGGGTCCGAGCCAGTCTTGTCCCAGCTTCTGGCACCAGCCTTGGGAGGCCACACAGGTGCCCTGTCTGAACTCCTTCCCTGCCTGCCATGAGAGTGCCACATGAAACGGTGACCCTAGGTAGGGGGCCTAAGTTCACCCAGGCAAGACCCGCTGCAGCTGAGGGCCGTCCAGGCACACGGCAAGCTTCTGGCACCAAGAGGCAGGTGGACAGAGCTTGCCTGGGCACGAGGTTGTTCGGGACCCCAGGTCTCAGCAGGGTCCAAGCCTGGCTGCGTCTTGGGCGTCCTGGGAGCCCCGGGGCTGGCCCATCCTCAGCGGCCACAGCCTCCTTCTGTCTTTGATGTCACCGTGCCTGCGAGAGTCCCTGGATTTGCTCCTCTCATCTCTGCTGGGACCCTGACCTGCAACCTCTGGGGCCCTGAGGCCCAGGGGGACAGCTGTGGCCCCTGCACTTCAGGGCGAGGAGCCCCATGGGGGCGGCCACAGAGGAGCCCCTAGTCCCCCAGACAGGGCTTCCCTCAGCTCAGCACGGGCCTTAGACAAGGCGGCCCTCAGATCTGCCTGGAAAATGGGTTTTGCGTGCAGGATGGAGTCGTGGGAAGAGGTCCCGGGAAACAGGGGCAGCCTGGGCCGGGGGACAAGGCCAGGCAAGGGGGAAAGCGAGCTGGAAGAGGAGCTGCTGCCCCGGGGGCAGTGGGCTACGGACCCCGGGGAGGCCAGCCGAGAAGCCTCGAGGGGTGTGCTGAGGCCCGTCCACCAGAGACAAGCAGGGCGTGGCTGAAGCCCTCACCCCATCGGGCAAGTCTCACCCGTCGGCCTGCAGCGTTCAAGCACACAGGGCCAGCAGGCGTCCTCACACTGTCAGAGCAGCGCTTGGGCAAGGAAGGGCGAGCCGGGCCATCAGACGGGTCTGCGGGACGGTCTCCATGCACCGCAGCTGGTGGACGCATGGCACACACGGGCAGGCTGCCCGATGCACACACCCGCACCCCTGTGTGCCCTGGGGCAGCCTCTTCTCACTTTCACACCAGGGGCAAATGAACCCAGGCCTCCCTGCGTCCTGTCTGTCCCCCGTGCCCACCCCACCCCCGACTCAGTTGCCATGATGACCGGTCAAAACCTCTCCCTCTAGACCGCAGTCCCCTCACAGGTGGGATGATCGCTCGTCAGAGTCGACATAACGCTGCGCCCTGACTGTGGCGCAGCAGGTGGGCAAACCCGTCCTCCCTGAGTGAGTGCGCGAGTCTCTGGTGGTGGCGATGGCACTGGAGGTGACTGCTCACCCGCTCCTGACCTTTCTCCTGACCCCGAGCTCATGGCTGCCTGTCACGCGTGCCACGCTCAGCAGGCCCCCAGTGACCCCCTGGTTCCCCCTCCACACCGTCGCCCCATCTCAGAGCAGACAGGGCCCTCGGAGGTGACCCGGGCCTTCCCACAGCTGCTCTCCCTTCAGCAGAAGCCGCCCTTCAGGGCCCGGGCATGTGCCCCCTGCAGGGAGCACTCACTCCACACCTCCCTCGCCTCTGCCAGGAGGAGCAGGCTTGCGAGGCTGAGCCCAGGGCAGACACGCCCTCTTTCAGCACAAGATGTGAGCAGCTTCCGTGGCTCCGGGCTGCAGCCCAGGACGGAGTTAGACAGCGGGCAGGGCCAGCCTGTAGCCCTGGGTCAGGCAGCACCCAGGCTCCTGAGCCCGCCAGCCCACTGGGAGGAGACCCAGCAGCGGTATTTGTGGCTGAGCTGATGCTGGCCGGGCTCACAGAGACACGCAGACACTCACAGGCCAGGTGATGCTGCCAGCCAGCCTTGCCCAGCCAGCAACTGGCAGGCAATCGATAAGCCTAATTAATAATTAACTTTTTAATTAAATATCAATTTAAAACAAGTATGGGAATCAGTCTCTTGCAATTAACACCCTTGCTCTGCTTTCGGAAAGGGGCTGGACGGGAGATCTGGGCTCCGGAGCCACAGAAGCAGGGCGGCCACGCAGGATCCAGCCGGAGGCGTGGTGGCGGGGAGTGCGGGGGCGGGCATGCTGCAGGTCTGGGGTGGCCCGGGGCGGCCCGGCATCTGCAGCAGAAAGTAGCTGGTACATACCCCTGCTGCCACCCCGGAACCCCACGACCCCAGGGGTTTCCTGACCGGTGGCTCGGGTGACCGCAGGCATAACCACGGCGCCTGGGGGCTCAAGTGGCTGGTGGTGCAGGTTCCTGCTTGGGGGGGGGCGGTGACAGTGTGGTGTGGTTGGCGGGCAGGGCCGCTCCGGGCAGACGCTCGGGCTCCCGGGCCCCACGGTGCCCTCCAGGTCTTCAGGACACACCTGCGGCCGCCAGGGACATCCAGACTGGCAGTCCTGGCGCAGAGGTGAAAGCATGGGAGGGTCTGCAAGAGGAGAGGTCCGCGCGGTTCCCCTCACACAGCAGGTTCCCGGGGAGGGGCCCCAGCTGAGGGGCAGAGGCTGAGGAGGGGGCAGGCCGGGCCTTGACTGTGCGGGTGGTGGGGCAGGCTGCCCCGGGACAGGCCCGACCGAGGCCAGGTCTCAGCCGGATGGCACGTGGGCAGGCAGGCAGCAGAGCCCCACGACTTGTCCCCGCGCTCCCCAAGGCCTACACCCAGGGCCGGCGGGCCGGCATCTGTTGGTGCTGCCACGGGGCTCCTTCCTGGTCTGTGAGAGCACAGGATGGTTGGGAGGTGGGTGCCATGCGGCAGACGGGCATGCAGTGGGCGCTCAGCAGCCTCCCACCGCTGGCCGCAGGTGGAGGCCATCCCCGACAGCAGGAGTCGACTGTCCTAGAGGCCAGACCAAGGGCACCTGCCGCTGCTCTGCACCAAGCTTGGGCCCCTGCCTGGCCAGGGAAGGATCCTGGGGTCCGTGGCCTTTTTGTGGCAAAGGGGGCAGACCGGGGAGGTCTGAACACACTCGGCACTTCCCGGGGCAGCGCAGAGCAGCCTGCAGCAGGGGCCGCACTAGGGCTGGAGCTCAGCTCAGCCGGGCTCTGGACGGGCGGCCTCTGTCCCACCAGCCCTCCCCCGAGCGGCGCTGGGCATCGGTCCCGCCGCTGCCCCCGTGCTGCCTCATCTCTCCCGCCTGGACACCCTTGAGCTTCTCCCCCGGCTCCAAGGCCCTGCCCCTTGAGGGTCTCTGGGTCCCCCCTCGCCCCCACCGTTCTGCCTGCCCCTGCCTGCCCACGGAGCCCCCTCCCGCCCACTCCAGTGCCCTTATCTGGGTCCAGCCCCTGCGCGATTGCTGGGAGCCCATCCCCATGACAACGGGGCAGATGGCGGCTGCGATTAGCTGCTCTCCCTCCCGCCACAGCTCAATCCGTCTTTGAAATTAAATCAGCTGCGATAACATCGACTGGCCAGGGGAGGGGGGCAGGCAGGAGGCTGCCCAGGCCGCACCTACCCCACCCCAGGCCTGGGCGCAGGGCGAGAGGAGTAGGAGGGGGGTAGATGGGCTTCCAGTGCAGATGGGCGAACTCGACCACATCTCTCGGCCTCCAAGCCTCAGTGTCCCCATCTGTAAAATGGGGGCAAGTGGTCGCCCCTGTTTTGGGGGTCAGTGAGAGCCTCTGAGAAGAGTGTATAGGAGGAGCCCTGGGGGGCTCTGCTGCTGCTGCTAAGTCGCTTCAGTCGTACCCAACTCTGTGCAACCCCATAGATGGCAGCACACCAGGCTCCCCCATCCCTGGGATTCTCCAGGCAAGAACACTGGAGTGAGTTGCTATTTCCTTTTCTAATGCATGAAAGTAAAAAGTGAAAGTGAAGTCAGTCATGTCTGACTCTTAGCAACCCCATGGACTGCAGCCCACCAGGCTCCTCCGTCCATGGGATTTTCCAGGCAAGAGCACTGGAGTGGGGTGTCATTGCCTTCTCCACTGGGGGGGGGGCTCAGTAGGGCTGAAAATATGGCCTGTTCCCGTCCATGGAGAAGCCGGAGCCCTGGGGGAGAACCCAGGCTATCAGGGTCCCAGGTGGCCTCAGGCTACACGTGGTCGGAGGCTGCAGACCTGCCCTGCGGGCAGTGGTGCGTCCCTCCCCAGCTTTGCTGCCCTCGCGCATAAAGGCTCCGGCGTCACTGAACCTGGTGCCTGAGGGGCAACGCTGGGACCCCGTCATGTCCACCTGCAGTAGGGGACAGTCACGGGCCACAAGGGACGTGGGGACCCAGGAGAGATGTGCAAGAGGGGGTGTAAGATCTCCCTGAGGGTGTGGTGGCAGGAGAGGCCTGGGTAGAGCAGGGTGTTTCAGGAATCGGGCTGGTCTGTGCAAAAGTCCCACTTCAGGAAGGGGGCTGCAGGGAGGGGAGGGTGGGGAGGTGAGCAGGGACCCAGGGGCAGCGGGGAGACAGAGGCCCGGGAGGAGGTTTCCTGGCATGGCATGGCCCGCACTGAGGTCTCGAGGCAGGAGTCCCCCTGGTGAGTGTGCAGGAGTGGGAGGAGACCACTGCGGCGGGAGCACAGTGTGTGCCGGGGACCCAGGGAGGTCATGGGGGCCTCAGCGGCCACCCCGGNAGGAAGGGGGCTGCAGGGAGGGGAGGGTGGGGAGGTGAGCAGGGACCCAGGGGCAGCGGGGAGACAGAGGCCCGGGAGGAGGTTTCCTGGCATGGCACGGCCCGCACTGAGGTCTCGAGGCAGGAGTCCCCCTGGTGAGTGTGCAGGAGTGGGAGGAGACCACTGCGGCTGGAGCACAGTGTGTGCCGGGGACCCAGGGAGGTCATGGGGGCCTCAGCGGCCACCCCGGAGACCTGACTTTTCCTTTGAGTGTCTCATGAACCTCTCAGGTTTTCACAAGACCCTTCCAGCTGCAGGGATGACAGCAGGATGAAGGGAGGAGGCTGGGGCACTGTTTGGGTGAGCCACGAGCGGACATGGGCCTGGCGCAGGCGGTGAGCATGGGAGCTGCATTCTGAAGGGGGCCTCACCATCTCCTGCCTCGGGGCTTTTGCACAGGCCATGCCATGCCCAGAACCCTCCTCCCAGACCCCTCTGTGCCCGCCTCCCACGGGTCTGTGTCTGGCCTTCAGCTCAGCTGTCTGTCAGATGGGGTTCCTGGCCGAGAAGAGGATGCAGAGAGGGGCTCAGGATCAGAGAGGGCTGAGAGTGTGCGGCCCACTGAGCTGGCTCTGGCCGCTGCCAGGATCCTTCCACTCGGAGGGCCTGGAAGAGGGGACCGCTCCGACCAGCCTGTGAGTCGGGAGGGACATCAAAACGAGGTTCTTGGGGTGTCTGTGAACGCCCCTGCCTTGCAACCACCCAGCCCCAGGACCCTGCGCCCGCTGGTGGGCTGCTGGCCCGTAATTGGATTTGCTGGTCAGCTGTCGGGGCTAAGCAGGCCCGCTTGATGCAGCCGCCCTCAGCCAGTAACTGGTGAAGTTAGCAGGTCGGCGGGGGCAGAGGTCGGGTGGTTAATGCTGTCGTGGGGCCTTTGATGAAGTCAGTCCGGCTGCAGGGCTGGGAGCCGCGGTGCGGCCCTCTGTGTGCCACGGGGCTCCGCTGCCCCTCGCCTAACACGGTTAGGGGGCCTCCAGCTGCCGGCCGGGCCCTGGGCTCTGCGGGGCTGAGCCCAGGAAGCCTGAGCCTGCAGGGGCAGCAGGTCACCTGCTGTGTGCTCCTGCCCAGGACCCTGCAGCACACGAGGGGGACTCGTGGGCCCCTAGGGATCCTGGGGTGCTGCCCTGTGGTGGGGACGGGGAGACAGCAGCAGGGCCGCCGGGATCTTGTGGGGAGGGCGAGGCCTGACATCATGCTGAAGGCGAGCAGGACCCCTCCACACCCTCCCCCCCAACTGTGCGCACGGCTGTGGTGGTTAGAGGCCCCAGGCCGTGGGCTGGGCAGGCAGGCAGCAGTCGTGACCCTCATGACCCCGACAACGCACGCGCACGGACGTGGGCATGGACACACGAGCACGCACGCGAGCGCAGGAGGTGCCAGCCAGGAGCCCTCGCGGCGCCCTGGTGAGGTCAGCCTGAGCCGGGCACCTGACCCATCCCCGGGCCTCGCAGATGGCCCCTGCTGTCCGCCCCCCTCGCCCCCCCAAGCAAGCCACCGCGCCCGCAAGCTCACTTAGCACGTTTATTGAGCACCGCCGGGCGGCGGGCGCGGGGGCGCCTACTTGCTGTCCACCCGCTTGAGCTGCTCCTTGCCGTTGATGGTCACCGACTTGAGCTGCCCGTCCTCCTCCACCTCCACGCGCTCCTGCCCGTTCTCCACGACGCGCTTGGTGGTGACCTTGTGGCCGTTGACGATCTCGGTGGACGACATCACCGATTTGAAGCCGGAGCCGCCAGAGCCGGAGCCGCCGAAGGACGTGGACGAGAAGGTGGTCCGGCCGGCGCCCCTGCGGCCCAGGCTGTCAAAGGCCGAGAAGGCCTCCATGAAGGCGGGGAACTCCCCGAAGCCGGCCGAGAACGCCCCGCGCAGCCCGTGGCCCCGGGCCCCGCGCTCGCTGCTGAAGGGCACGTCCCAGAAGTCAAAGGAGAAGGGGTCCAGGCCCCCGAAGAACTCGCGGAAGATGTCCTCCGGGTTGCGGAAGGTGTAGCCGCCGCCGCCGTGCGGGGAGCCGGTCCCGCCGAGCCGCCAGCCGTCACAGCCCGCGCGGTCGTACAGCGAGCGCTTCTTGGAGTCGGACAGGACCTCGTAGGCCTCGGACACCTGCTTGAATTTCTTCTCGGCCTCCTCCTTGTTGTCGGGGTTCTTGTCGGGGTGCCAGCGCAGGGCCAGCTTGCGGTAGGCCTTCTTGATGTCCTCCGGGGAGGCGCCGGCCCGCACCCCGAGCACTTCATAGTAGTTAGCCATGCCGAGGCCGGGCTGTGGAGGCGGAGCGACGCGGCCCGGGGGGCCGGGGGCAGGGTCAGCAGTGGCAAGTGCGGGCCACTCGGCGGGGCCTGGCCGGACTCTGGCTCCGGGGCGGCTCTGCGAGGCTGCCTACCCTTTCATAGTACCACCGCAGGGGGATGGGTGGGCGCCTCGCTGGAGGGGCCGGGGGAGGGAAGGCAGTGCCGCTGGGGGCCCCCCCTCGGCCACAGCGCTCCCCGCAGAGCCCCCCAGCCCTTTGTGACATCGGGCCTGGGCGGGGCAGAGCCCAGCCCCTGCAGTCCGGGGCCTGGTACACGGGCCGGCCCTGCGAAGGAGGCCACACCTGGGGGTCCACGCTCGGAGCTCAGGCTGCTGGAGCCGCCAGGGCTGAGCCCCAGGGGCTGAGACAGGACCAGCGTCCGGAGGTGGGCCCCAGGGTCTGCGCTGGGGCTCAGGGAGGGGCGTGAGGACCCCGGGTGCAAGTGGACTGAGCCCAGAGTCTGGGTGAGGTCAGGGCTGGAGTTCCTTCCGCTGGCGCCCAGCGGGCCTCTCAGGTTGTCTGAGACGAGCCCCGCAGAGGTACAGGTG
Organism: Raphicerus campestris; assembly: GCA_006410735.1. Taxonomy (NCBI): domain Eukaryota; kingdom Metazoa; phylum Chordata; class Mammalia; order Artiodactyla; family Bovidae; genus Raphicerus; species Raphicerus campestris. Next base: position 122,240 of record SJYW01055795.1, on the reverse strand, counting down.
TGTGTCAGCATCCGGGACTGCGCTTGGCTGACAGCACACGTTCCTTGAATGAATGAGGCCCAGAGACTTGTGGCATCAGACTCAAGGTCACACAGCAGGCGGTGAGAGAGGGAGGTGCTAGGGCGTGGTGGCCGGCACCTGGAAGGGGCGTTCTGCTCAGTGCTGGTGGGGAGGGCAGGCCAGTGGGCGCGGCGGGTGGAACACTGGCCCCGGCCCAGCCGCGGAGCCTGTGAGTGTGCTGTATTACTGCCGGGGAAAAGGGTTTCTCTGTCTGCAATTAGAGATCACCCTGGGTTACCTGGGCAGGTCCCAAATCCATGACAGGGGTGCTTGGGAAAGACAAGAGAGGCACTGAGAGCAAAGGCGGGGGNCAGCTAGGGAGAGGCAGCTTGGTCTGCCCCCCAGCCAGGCACATACTGGGCGATCTCACGTATCTGGGGCGGGGACTAGGGAGCCCTGAGGGGCTGACGAGAGGGAGGAGTCAGGTAAGGCTTCCTCTAGGATCTTTGGCTGGGGTTTTGAAGGGTGAAGAGGCATTCTCCGGGCAGATCTGAAGGGGAGAACCCCCGAGAGACGGACCAGAAGCAAGGCGGATCGTAGAGAAAAGGCTCTACTAATGATTCTTTATTTTCTACATAACACAAGCGGCAGCTTCCGATAATAACACAGATTCGTAAAGTGAAAACTACCATCTCCCACCCGTGGCCTCTCATGCTTCCCAGAAATAACAGCTATTTCTCGTGAGGCATGTCTTCCCAGATTTCTTTATATATCCACACAAATATTTTTTAAAAACAAAAAAGTCATGCATTAGATATTGTTCTGCATTTCCCTTCCCCCCAGAAAAAAACCCTTGCAGCTGAACTTTGTATTTCTAGTGTTTCTGTGAAGCGCTCCTGAGACGAGCTTGCTGGGCCGGGGAGCACGTGGAATCCAGTCAACATTCCCACACGTGGCGCGTGCCAGCAGCCGTTCCTACAGTCTGCTGGCCTTTGCCGTCTTCCTGACAAGAGAGGTTAAAAGTGATGCCTCCATGCACAATCGGCACGGACTTGATTCTGGGGCTGGGCTCCCGTCCAGATGATTGCCAGGTGTTCACTTACCTGTCTGCTGGGAAGGACCCTGGCTCTCTCCTTTGCCTGATTTTTTTTCGGGGGCTGGGCGCCGAGGTGTCAGGGAGGTTTCTTTTTGTTACATGCTGCATTTTTTTATTTTGAGCTTTTGCATATTGGCCCAGTTGCAAAGTTTTTATCTCCCATTTTGCAATGGTTAGTCTTCAATAATTCTGTTTATTATTAAAGCTATTGAACCTCATTATGGAATAGTTGGAAAATGGGGAGAAGGAAAAATCGCCTGTCACAAAGACGTCACCCTCTGCTAGCGTTTGGGGACGATTCCTTCCCCAGACGTTGCAGCGACTGTTGCCNGCTGCATTTTTTTATTTTGAGCTTTTGCATATTGGCCCAGTTGCAAAGTTTTTATCTCCCATTTTGCAAAGGTTAGTCTTCAATAATTCTGTTTATTATTAAAGCTATTGAACCTCATTATGGAATAGTTGGAAAATGGGGAGAAGGAGAAATCGCCTGTCACAAAGACGTCACCCTCTGCTAGCGTTTGGGGACGATTCCTTCCCCAGACGTTGCAGCGACTGTTGCCGTGCTGTGCGCTCGGCTTTAGAGCGTGGCCTTCAGGAGGCGTTTTCAAGGCTTTCTCGTGGACGTCCTGCACTGCCCTCACCCCTCCTTTCCGTTCACTGTGGCGAAACACGCGTAACACACAGGCCGCCGCGGTGGTGCGCCCAGCCCCTGGCCGTGAGGGCGTCCCCATGCGTGTGCAGCCCTGACTGCTGTTGTCTCCAGGGCCTCTGCGTCTGGCCAAACCCAAGCGGTCCCCGTGAGACCACGCCCCCGCGTCCCGGCCCTGGTGACCAGCCTCTCCTTCTGTCCCTGTGAATCTGGGAGCTCCTGGGGCCTCAGATACGTGGGAGCAGCCAGTGTGAGTGTGTCTGTCGCTGACTCGTGTCGCTGAGCGTGAAGCCCTCGAGGTCCGTCGTGGCGCTGTCGTGATGTCAGAGCCCCCTCCCTTTCTGAGGTCGAGTGATGCCCCCTGTGCATACGGGCCTCGCCACCTCCCGCCCCGCATCTGCCGGCAGACACTTGAGCTGCTCTGCCTTGGGGCGGCTGTGAATGGCGCTGCTGTGAACAGGGGTGCCAACAACGCCTGCTCGAGCCCCTGCTTTTGTTTCTGCAGTGAGTAACTGCTCACCAGCCCTCTTCCTGAGCATGTGGGCTGCATCCAGGCTCCCTTTTGGAAGATTACTCAGCGTTCTAGCCTTGGAGCTAGAATGTGATCTCAGGGCTCACTCCAGACGCACCGCACGACCCCAGGCGTTATCCCCACTCCCTCCCTGCCCCAGAAGGTTTGCAGTCTTAGCACATTTCCTTAAAATGGGCCCTTCTTTCTCTTTGATTCCTTCAAAGGCCAGACTTCACTAGAGCCTTGCAGTGTTCCCTGGCCAATCTTTCAGTCGGAGAACCAACCCGGGCGACCCAGCTGGGTACGTTGCGGTGAATGGTTTTGAGAACAGCTCCTTGAGAAGTCAGGACGCGGCACAGACTCCATGGGACGCTGGGACTCAAGCCCCGTGTCCCCAAGACCCAGACAGGCCTGGGCGGGAGGGGCCCAGTGGGGCAGAGCAGAGATGGCCCTGCACACACACAGCCCCTCGGCGCCAGCTCTTCGGCCTCTTTTTAAGCGGATCTCCCAATTCTTTTTTCTTGGCTGTGCCAAACAGCTTCCAGAATCCCAGTGTCCTGACCCGGGATTGAACCCAAGCCAAGGCAGTGGAAGCCTGGAACCCTGACCGCTGGACGCCGGGGGCTCCCCGAATTTGCAACTCAGTCATATTTTTTGTCAAACATGGTGCAGCCCAAACAAAACTTGTCCGCTGGCCGGTCCGGCCACAGGCTGTTGGTCCCAGACCTGAGCAGGCCTCCACCCGTGGAGGGGCTGCCGGCTGGGTGTTCCGACCCCCGGGACCAAATAGCCTGCATCAGTGCAGGAATCCTCGTTGATCACCCGTTATCTTGTAAAGAATCGGGTCTCTTCTGGGCTTACCCGAGTCTGAGCCGTTGATCGGCTTATTCTGCCCGCCCAGCCCCGAGGTCTGAACGACTGAGATGAGAGTCTTGTTCAATAGTGGAAAGCCGTGCACACACACTGCGTGCTGTTTTTCCCTGATTTTCTGACTTGTTCTGCTGGTCTTGTTAGTTTTTCCAGATAAAGTTCGGAATCATTTCATCATTTTGCCTAAAAGCAAAACAAGCCAGGCCACCTTCTGATGTGCCGACCACGCTGAGGCTCCGGCCACGTCGCCCCCACCCCAACCCGGACAGTCCCATGGCTCACCTTCCCTTCCTCCCAGGTGAGCCAGACCCAGGCATCCCGGGCACGCCTAGTTCCCCCAGGGTGGGGTCGGTCTGGGACCCTGGGGCCTGGAATGCTGGCTCCCTGCCCTGTTTCTGGCGGAGGGTCACCAGGAGCGGGGAGGAGGGTTCTGAGGACCGAGCTAGACTGTAAGAATTACAAGGAGGGGTCGGGTCCTTCCTCCCACAGATGGGAAGAAGGGGCCCCGCAGGAGGAAGGGCCCAGGCCGCCTGCCCCCCTGGGGTGCAAACAGATGGAACAAAGGCCGGCCCACCCCCCCCCACACCCCCGCGCCCGGCGCCGCCCGCAGAGTCAGGCCCAGCTCCGGGAGCAGCCCGCCAGCGCGCCCGCCCTGCCTGGGAGCTCTGAGGCCACAGAACCGAAACTGTGTCCAGCACAATGACCCTGGGCTGTGGGAGACTTTGCTGGGGGTTGGGAACAG
>SJYW01055795.1:84507-117395 GCA_006410735.1 Raphicerus campestris | reverse complement strand
GTGTGGGGGCCCCACACCCCCGCGCCCGGCGCCGCCCGCAGAGTCAGGCCCAGCTCCGGGAGCAGCCCGCCAGCGCGCCCGCCCTGCCTGGGAGCTCTGAGGCCACAGAACCGAAACTGTGTCCAGCACAATGACCCTGGGCTGTGGGAGACTTTGCTGGGGGTTGGGAACAGCGGTGCGGGAGTGGGAGCCCCAGGCCTGGGCTTCTGCTCTGGAGGGACTTGCTGGCCTGGAAGCTGGGCCTCCAGAGCCAGCACGAGCTGCCCGCCCTGCTGCAGGGAACACCATCCCCCTCAGCACCGCGCCCCCGCCACCACCCTCCACCCAGCTCTGTCAGGGCCCCTGCCGGGCAAACCTGTCATCCTGGCAGCAGGCCCCCCCAGCAAGGAGCCTCGCATCTCGGGCCCACCCCCACGCCAAGAACCAACAGGGCTGGTTCCCGTGTGCGGAATCAGTGACTGGGTCTGGTTCACGGGTGTCTGAGAAGCGCCCGCCAGCGGCCCAGTGGCCAAGTGGCCAGCCAGCTCTCGGCACCTTCCACAGCCCTGGCCCGGGCTGCTGCGGGGACCCCAGTGGCGGAAGGAGGCAGGGAGATGGGGGCAGCTAGAGAAGCGCCAGGGACAGGGAGGCCTCTCCAGGGGCCCTCCTGGGCTGTGGATTCTGTGCTTGGGTCGTGAATGGGCTCTGGTTCTGAGCTGCAAGCTCTGGACTGAGGCTTGGGGCCCACAGCAGGGCCCCGGGAGTTCTGGGCTCTGCTCTGACGCCCGGATTCTGAGGTCCGGGCTCAAGGCCTCAGGCTGAGTTCCCGCAGGTAGGTGCTAAGTTCTGGGTCGGGGGTCAGGCTCTGTGCCCCATGCTTCAGGCAGCAGCCTAGTCTCCGGGCTCTAGGCGGTGGCCGTGGACTCTGGGTGGAGGGCCTGTTGGCCAGAGGCGGGCGGGGTCGCCATGCCACTCATAGTCTGGAGCGTCCTCTGCTTGGGAGCAGAGACTCTTGCTGGTCTTGTGGGCCACGTGGCCCCCAGACCACAGCAGGGCCAGGCGTGTGTGCGCATTTGATGCGCCATCCAAGTGAGACATCCTCTCCTGTGGTCGGGAGCTGGGGCGCAGGCCAGCAAGACCCCGGGAGGGGAGAGCGAGCCACGTGGCTGGGAGGGGAGCTGCTGAGAGCCTGCCCCGACTACACAGCGGGCTGTTCCTGCTCCAGCGAGGGCGCGGGTGGAGGGCACAGCAGGGGCAGGGGCAGCCTGGGTCAGGGCCCCAGGCAGGCACTCCCCTCCCTCTGTCCTGACTAGGTGGGTGGTCATCTGAGAGCCCCAGCGGGCACCCAAGCCCGCACCCTCCAGCCTGCGGTCTGAGCTGAGGAGGATAAAGGGGAGCCTCCTGGGCAGTGGACATGAGGGCCTGGGAGCCGGCGGAGGGCAGTCGGATACACGTCACCAGGGACCCGAGGAGCAGAGACCGTGGGGGTCAGGATCGTGGGCGGTGAGCAGGGGACTCGAGGAGGAAGGTGGCCTTGGGGAGACCTGGGATCCTACTGGTGAGAGGCAGCCTTGGGCACAGCTACCAGGGCCATGGTGGGGTGAAGAGGTGGTGGGGGCACCAGCGTCCTTTCGTCAGTGACCGAGAGTGGTCTCGAGTCAGTGGCCATGACCACCCAGAGGTGTGTGGGCTTCCAGGGATCGAGGCGCTGATGGTTAGAGACAGGTGCTCCCGGGGACCTGTGAGGCTGGCGGTTGCTGCTGCTGCGGATCAGAGGGTGAAGGACACTGTCACCAGGGACTTGGAAGGGAAGACTCGGCAGTGACCCGCGTTGAACACGATGACTCTCACTGGGCAGCCGGAAGCTTTGATGGCAAGGAGGCCCCTCCGCAACCAGGGGCAGTGGGCCTGAGGTCACACGCTGGTGCTGGGGTGGCGTGGTCCTGCAGACGCTGGTCACGCATGAGCGATCAGACCCGGCCCTGATTGGGAAAGTCCTGACCGGTGACACCGGTGGCCACACTCTGCAGGACCCAGGGCGGTGCCAGCACGGTGGGCGTCGAAGCCAGGCAGCTCGGGTGCAGACGCTGAAGTGGGTGCGGCCCGGGTGGCAAGAGGTGGTTAGGAGCCACGACTGTGAGCAGGGCCCGCCGCTGTGAGCACGGTCAGTGACGGGACACAGCCCCGAGCGGAGGCCTTGATGAGACGCTGGCGATCACACGCTGGCGATCGGCTGTTAGGAAGCGGATGTCTACAGTCACCGGCTCTGGTGATCAGATGTGTCATTGATCAGGAATGTCAGTCATGATGACTGTCCCCAGTGACCAGAATCATTGATTAGAGAACAGCGCTCAGTGACATCAGCGGTCAGAGACACTGGGGATCACGTCTACCAGTGGACACGGACACTGGTGAGCGGGGAGCTGACACAGGCGCTCGAGGACGGCAGGGGACGCAGCCTCTGGGCTCTCCCTGGGCCCCGCTGAGCCCTTAGGAAAAGGGCCAGCACGTGGCTACCGGGTGCAGAGCCCACCGCCTCCCTGAGCCTCCCCCGCACCCACCGGGACCCCAGGACCCCCCCAGGCAGTGAGGAAGTTCAGGTGGTGCAGTTCAGGGGAGGCGCAGGGCCCCGTGTTTCAGGAGCCCTTAACCCCAGGGCTGTAGGACCAGTTCGCTCTTAACAATCTCCACACCCAGGCGGGACTCAGGAGCCCCATGAGCCCATGAGGCAGGCCAGAGGCATTCACAAAAAGTATTTTATTATTCTTAACAGTATTCACTTTGAAGGAATAGGAAGAGAGCATACAATTTTTACAGACAATATATAAATGTTGTACATAATTAACAATAACTTAGTTCATTAATCCAAAATAAAACGAGCCAAATAAAACATAAAACCAGAAAATACTGCCGATTCTTCTTCTTATGCGGAGACTAGTACAAAATAAGTTACTTCCGGCTGTGGTGCGCCCCTATTGCACTTGGCCTACATCAGCACAGTCCTCTTCCTGGGCCGGGCCCGGCAGCCGCCGGTGCCGCGGCCGCAGACTCTCCGCCCGGACACGGTTATGTACAGCTGTACCTTGGGAAGGGTCCAGACACCCACAGCGCGGCGCAGCGGGAGCCTGGCAGCCCCCCCTGCCGCGGCAGCCCCCCGGAGCCTGGAGCCGCCCCGGCCCCCGGCCCCCATCCGAGGACGGTGCCATCTGAGAGTCCCTCCAGCCACAGCCTTGGTTTGTAGGTTTTTCTTTTTTCCACAGCAAGGGCTCCTGTGGCCACATATAACTGACTGGACCCAAAGAGTTTAAAAATGAGACAACTCATCAGCGAGTTAAGCTTATGCAGGTTTCTCCTTTTATGTTTTTCTTTCGCGTCGGTGTCGGAGAAGACGGGGGGTTCAGGGGCTGGCAGAAAAAGGAGTATGTACAGGGTGTCTCTGGCCGAGGCGGCGGCAGCAGCTCGGGGCCACGGAGGGCGCTCGGGTCAGGCTGGCTCCAGCCTCAGGACCAGAGAGCGATGTGGGAGACGCTTCCCCTCTCAAGAAAGCGCTTCCTTCCTGTGACCCAGCCCTGGCCTGGGAATCCGCACAGGGCCGCCCCTGATTGTCTCTGCCCTCCGGGGCCTGCGCAGCCCCCCTGGAGAGGCTCAGCCCAGCTGGGCTCGGCGCTTGCAGAGGGGGCCGAGGTCCCCCCAGAGCACTGCCCCCAGAGCCAGGCAGGGGGGCTGGCCACATGGCGCTCGGCCCCAAGAACCAAGTCTCCTCGTCCTCGTGAGGAACCTGAGCCAGATCAACTCTTCCGCCTGCTCCCCTGCCTTCTCCGCGGCCCCCGAGGGTCCCTCACCCGCTCGTGTCTCTTCACAGAGTTGTCCTTCACACTTATAGTCCTCGGTGGAAACCCTGCCTGGGTGTGGCCAGGCCTGCCCGGGAGCTGCTTCACAGTGGCGGCCCTGGCACCCACAGGTGGAGGCCACACATGTCCAGCTGGGCGGGCAGGGGCCGTGGTCTCGGGGTGGGCCAGCCAGCTGGGCACTGGGTCCCCGGCGTCCATCCGTCGATCTGTGGGGCGGTCCCTAGCCCATGGCGGTCACCATGCTGGACGGGTGGGGGTGGCCGAAGGAGAGGCTGGAGGAGGGGTGGATGGGCGTCGGGGTGGGCAGGATGTGTCCGGAGTGGCTGAAGGGTGGCAGGTGGCCCACAGGCGCCATGTGGCCCGCCAGGGCAGCGGCGCTGAAGGGGGAGGCCTTGTCCTGCACGCACCTGGACAGCTCCTCGAAGCACTCGGACCCCTTCTTGCTCTTCTTGGACTTGCTGGACATCTTCCGGTTCCGGGTCTGGATGCCTTCCTTCTTCATAGTCAGCGGCCTGTTCACCTGGGGAGCCACGCAGAACTGTCAGAGGCTGGAGCACCCCTCCTGGCCAGACCACACCCCCAGCCTGGCCAGGGGGGCCTCTCCCCAAGGCCCATTGGCCTCCACGGCCTTCCCACCCACCCTGCCAAGAAAGGTGCCGGTAGGGCACTGCCCCCGCCCACCGATCCTGCAGAAGCCCACCCACCGCAGGCTTTGCTTCTGAGCAGAGATCCCCGACCTCGGGCGGCGTCCTCCAGCAAGCTCGCCCCCCTCGTGGGAAGCCCTTCTGGCACCCGCTTCCCAAGCCAAGCCATGCTGGGGATGGCGGCCCAGGCCACTCCCCGCAGCACAAAGCGCGGTCCCCGGGGAAGGGCGGGGCGGCCAGCTCACATTGTGCAGCTTGTAGTAGAGGCCGCAGGCGTTGCACACCGGGTCCCCGTTGGTGTTCCGGCGCCATAAGGTGGTGGTCGTCGTCTGACAATTTGCGCAACAGGTGCCGGCTCTCCTGGCGGCTGACTAGGGGGGCAGGGCAGGGTCGGCAAGCTGGACTCCCGCAGACCCCAGACCCTCACGCCACCCCTNAGAAGCCCACCCACCGCAGGCTTTGCTTCTGAGCAGAGATCCCCGACCTCGGGCGGCGTCCTCCAGCAAGCTCGCCCCCCTCGTGGGAAGCCCTTCTGGCACCCGCTTCCCAAGCCAAGCCATGCTGGGGATGGCGGCCCAGGCCACTCCCCGCAGCACAAAGCGCGGTCCCCGGGGAAGGGCGGGGCGGCCAGCTCACATTGTGCAGCTTGTAGTAGAGGCCGCAGGCGTTGCACACCGGGTCCCCGTTGGTGTTCCGGCGCCATAAGGNCTCTACAGGGGCTACTCAGCAGTGCCCGTTCCTCCTGGAGCACCTCAGGCTCTGGGGCCTCCAGCACAGCCCCTTCCGGCCGGGTGGCCTTGGCAAGCTGCTTTCCCACTCTGAGCCTCTGGTCAGGCCCTGGCATTGTTGCGAGAGTTCCTCCCGAGCATGTATTGAAACAGCAAGTCACGTGCAACAACCCACCACTACTGATATCTGGAAGTGGAAGAGTTCGCGTGAAGAGATTCATTTCCAGCTTCGCTTGCAAACCTGGCTGTCCCAGGCCCACATTCAGTGTGGCGGAGGTGGTCTCACCAGCCCCGGGCCCCCTGCAGGCCCCTGGGTCAGGACGGTGTCTTTCCCCCTCGGTTCTGTAAACTCCTTAGGTGTTTGGCAGCTAATAGATCCAGGGGGCGCGTTCCAGCGCTCGGCAGCAGTGTTCTGCACTCTCGGTGCACTGCTGAACAAAATGTGCTGGTGCCTGTCTAGGGACTGCCTCTGCGGGTGAGCAGACCGATACCCATGAACACACTGTCGCACATTGTGAGAGGAACCATGAGGGGGAAAGACCACACGTTTAGAAATACCGAACTGAGGCTTCTTGGCAGAGATACTCTGGGCCAGGTCCTGTGCTGAGAGGTTGGGAGAGGGGGAATAAGATCAGCTATGGCCACTCCGTAGTGGAGATACAGGCACATCAAGAGATCCCACTCGTCCCCACCTAGGGGAACTGGAATCCCCGGTGCTTGCGTGAGGAAAGGCACTTGCCCTGGTCTGGGAGCGTTATATACAAAGAGTGTCTGCAAATCAATAAGAAAAAGCACACCTGGAAAATGGGCAAAGGTATAAAAAGAAAATTCAAAGAAAATGAAAAAGAGGGATCTTAATGGAGACGCGCTTGATCTCAGAACAATTTAAATATGTTCGAGATTCGGGAAGAGAAGTGTTCTCAAATTAGACGGTGGTGGTGGCTGCAACTCCATCAACTTACTAAGACTCACTGAAACAAACAAGTAAGTCAGCCTTATGCGGCGTGAATCGCGGCGTGATGGAGATGCTTAGAAATACGCTAAGACCAGTCTGAGATACCACTGGATACCTAGCAGTATTAGCAAGTATCAAAACACACGACTGCGTATTGTGTCCCTCATCGGGTAGGAGAGACGGGCTGGCAGGAGTGGCCACCAATGCACCATCAGGTTGGCATGGGAAACGTGACACTATCGAATTTACAAATGCACTGATGCTTGGAGCCAAGAGTTCCATTTATAGGAGTTCTCTGAGAGATACCTCCCAGACTTGTGCAATCTGTAAGGCAATCCACGGCAGCCTTGTACATTACAGCATGATTGGAAACTCAAGATGCTCTCCCGGAAGAGACTCTTAAAAGTGCTGTCACGCAGCCAACAGTGGGCTGTTACGCTGAGAAGGGAGGGAGGGAGGGAGGGAGGCGGAAAGCAGAAAGCAGCAGCTCTCTGTATGGATATCGAGTGGCCCCAAGACAGAGTTAGCACACTGCAGCCCGAGTGTGGTGCGGTTACAAGCAGGGACAGGACGGGACAACCCGCACAGATTTGCTTACGTATTTACAGAATTTCTCTGGATGGAAAGCAAAAGAGCCGGCTTACAGTGGTTGCACCTATGAAAGGATATACATTTGGGTAGCTGGGGTAAGGGAGAAGAGAAGGACCTTACTGTTGGAAGCAGTGATCACGGTTTCAAATTACACAGATGATAGACAGATGGAGATTAAGATACAGATGGGTATACACATATCCTCTACCAAAAAATAAAGGTGAAAAACCAAAATATTTTGATTAGAAAATAAAGATAGGAACAGAAGTCTGCCAAGAAGAGAAGTTGGAGGAAACTCCATCACTGGCTGCAGCGCAGGGAGAGAAGAATCCTCTGGCCCTCTTGGCTGAAGGTTGGGGCGGGTAGCCTGCAGGCCCTTTGGCCGCATCTGGTAAAGCGAGAGACAGGAATGCGTGTGACTCCTCACTCCCTTGGCGAGGCATTTCAGAAACCCTCACACCTGAGCAGGAGAGATGTAGGCAAGGATATTCATGGGGCACTATTTGTGAAAAAAAAAAGAGAGAGAAATTAAAAAGAAACTCTGGACATGAGCTAACGGCCCATCTCAAGGGAGCTGGATCAGCCAAGAGTGGCAGCATGCTGGGATGGAATGCCATGCGATGGTGACCTTGTGTGGCTGGCACAGAGCTTCAGTCAGAGGAAGAACGGGCAGAATTCTAAGCACAAAACAGAACCGTATATTGTTTGTGAAAATGAAGCACATGAAGTAGACGCATAGAGACAGGAATGGGATGAAATCTGCTGGAAGATATCATCATAAGATCTGGAGGAGAGCAAGCCAGGCCGTGTTCTTGGATGGGAGAACTTAATACCATAAAAATGTCAATTCTCCCATATTTTTGGCACAAATTTAACAAAACTCAAACTGGGATACCAACAGTGTGATCAAAACAAAACAGACAGGATAAAACAGAGTTCATGTGGCAGAAAAACCAAGGGAACCGGAGAAAGAGTACCTGGGGTTGTCGCCTTCCCGGAAATAAGAACAGCATAGAGTCACTGTAATCAAATCAACATGGCTCTGGCAGGGGAACAGACAATGGAGAACAGGGAATCCAAAAATAGATTCCCACGCACATGAGGACATAATCTACGACCAAGGTAGCTGTTCGGCTCGGTGGGAAGAGGGCAGATTGAGAAATAAGTGGTGTTGGCACTTGTGAGCGTCCGTCTGGCAGAAAAGAAAACTGGACCCCGCACAGATACGGCGAACACATTCCAGATGGACTCAGCACGCGAGCGTGGAAAATAAACGACTAGCGATCTCGAAGAAAACAGTCTCAGAGGCGACACACGAAGCCCGGGCGGAGGAAATGCAAAGGCCAGAGGCAGGGCGGCCGCGGGGCCCCTGGACAGGCAGGCAGCCGCCCGCGGGGCCGGGGCCGGGCGCGTCCGGGGCCCCCCGGGCCGGGTCTTACCGCTCCCCTCTGCAGGAATGTCTGCCCCAGCGCCTCACCTCCGGTGCTGTTCATACACCATTTTCTCTATACCAATGGGTGTCTTTATACAGGAAATTGTTACTAAGAGATAATTTTATAGTACTGATAAGATAATGGGTTCGGTGAGCTAGTATTTTATGACGCATGTGGCAACNCACCATTTTCTCTACACCAATGGGTGTCTTTATACAGGAAATTGTTACTAAGAGATAATTTTATAGTACTGATAAGATAATGGGTTCGGTGAGCTAGTATTTTATGACGCATGTGGCAACAAATGTATTGACTATCGAATGCAAAACTTTGGCGGGTGGGCTCAGCTGGCGTTGGGAAGTCTCTCTGTGGGCAGAGGGGACTGGAGGGAAGTCGGAGCAGTGGCCCCCTAGAGGACAGTGAGGCGTGCGCCAAGGTCCCGGGGAGCATCCGCCCCGCCGCCTCGCGCACCTGCCTTCAGTGGATTATTCCAAACTCTGACCTTGACCAGCGTCAACGCAGCTCCGGCCCTGGTCCAAGCTGCTGACGTCTCTCCCGGATTCCTGCAGGACGGAAGGCCTCCAGGTGCCCCACCGTCCCCTCAGACCACCATGGCAGAGACCCTGGGAGAACGTGAGCCTGCTCCTCCTCGCCCCAGGAGCCCATCCCATCTGATCTAGCCCCTTGTTGACCTTTGGTCTCATGTGTTTGCTTGCTTACATCCAGCCTGCAGGGATTCCTGGCTCTTCCTCAAGCCGACCTGGCACACGGTGACCCCAGGACATTTGCACTTGCTGTTGCCTTTGCTCAGAGAGCCAGGTGGCTTCTTCACATCCTCCAGGCCGCGGCCCGAGAGCCTTCCTGGACCACCTCCTGGTGATGACCAGGCCCGCTGTGGGTAATCACCAGAGAGCAGATGGGCGCTGCGGGCCCTCTGGAGAGACGGAGACAGACAGAGAGCGGCAGGTGAGTGAGGAGCGGCCGTGCAGGCAGGACGGTGCCGCCAGCGGCAGTGCCCGTGCCCAGGCACAGCTGCGGGAGGACATGGCTGCTGCCCCTTACAGTCGGGCCTTCCAACCCCTGGCAAAGCGAGAGGGCATGACCATAGCCGGGCGCACGGACTGCAGTACGTCTCCAGGCTTGGAGCAAGAACGCTGGGAAATGTGAGGCAGGATCGCCACCGGAGCGACACAGCTCCCAGCCGTGTGTCCAAGACCCAGAAGAATGTGTCCACACACAGGCTTGCACATGTGTGGCCACGATGGCCCCAGAGTGGAGACAGGCCCATCAGCTGAGCGGCTAAATAGTGGTCCCGCCACGCGGGGGAGCGGCCGTAAGAAAGGAACGAAGCCCTGACACACACTAAAACTTGGAGAAGGTAGTGGTGAGTGGCTTTTAGTATACTGGCAGAGCTGTGCAACCATCACCACAATGTAAGCTTAGAAAATTTTCATCGCCCCCAAACCCTTTACCCATCAGCAGTCCGTCTCCTTGCTCCGTCCCCGGCGGCCCGTGGCAGCCAGCAANAGACAGGCCCATCAGCTGAACGGCTAAATAGTGGTCCCGCCACGCGGGGGAGTATTACTCGGCCGTAAGAACGGAACGAAGCCCTGACACACACTAAAACTTGGAGAAGGTAGTGGTGAGTGGCTTTTAGTGACAGAGTTGTGCAACCATCACCACAATGTAAGCTTAGAAAATTTTCATCGCCCCCAAACCCTTTACCCGTCAGCAGTCCGCCTCCTTGCTCCGTCCCCGGCGGCCCGTGGCAGCCAGCAACGCGCTTTCTGTCTCTGCTGTGGATGTTTGAGGCGCAGGGACCCACGCGCTCCACTCTGGTCTTCTTCCACTTAGCGTGATGTCAAGGTCCATCCTGCCGTAGCATGCTTGAAACTTCTCCCCGAGTTTCCTGGGTGGCTTCTTGCCCCCCCCCGCCCCCGCATAGCCATGGCTGTCTGCGGTGGGCATCGGGCTCTTTCCTCTGTCAGTGCTGGCCGATTCCTGGCGGTGCTGGCTTCGGACGTTAAAGATCGCTTAGGCTCACAGGCCGTGTCATGCAGTCTTGTCTTATTTGTTTGCTTTTGTGAGTTTTTGCCAGGTTTGAAGTTTTTCTGGCAGTGCACCCTCATCAAAAATGTATCTGGTTTTCTCCTCCCTTTCAGGTCAGTTCAGTTCAGTCACTCAGTTGTGTCCAACTCTTTGCGACCCCGTNCTCTCCACAGACATGGAACCCTCTCCATCTTCTTCATCCTTGCTCGTCTGGTAGAAGAAAGCGCCATCTCCCAGGTGGGCATCCTCAGCCAAAGAGGGGCACAGTCGCGCTTGTTTCAGGAAGACCATGATGGGGGCTAAGCCGATGACAGCCTGGGGTACCGCCTGGACTGCGTTCTGACACAAAAAATATCTCAGCAACTTAAGCAGACAGGGATGTGTTCTTCCCAAATAATGGGAAACCGAGTGTTCAGTGGCTGGGCCGTGCTTGGGCTTATAAAGCATTTCTCTCTCCTGATGGCCACAAGACGACTGCTGTAACTCCAGCCAACAGATTCACGCTCCGTACTGTTTCATTTTGTGATGCACCATAACGCGCGCGCGCGTGTGTGGCCTCTTGTTTTTAGACTGGTTTTGATGTGGAGCGCTTCCTCTTTTTTGAGGCCTTTTGTTGGCTTTGTTGCAATGTTGATTCTGTATTCTGTTTTGGATTTCCTGGCCGTGAGCCATATACCGGAGCCCGGCTCACTGACCGGGGATCAAACCCACAGCCCTGGCGTTGGAAGGCAAGGTCTCAGCCACTGGACCACCAGGCATGTCCCACCACCATAATGCTTTGTTAACTTACTGATGGGCATCTGGGTAGCTTGTACTTTGCGGCTGTTGAAAATCATGCTGTGTCAGGAGGTCCCTGACAGTCCAGTGGTGAGGACTCGGCCCTTCCACTGCAGGGGTGCAGCTTGGCCCTCTGGTTGGGGAACTATGATCTCACGAGCCACATGGCACAGCCAAAAAAGGGGGGGAAATGGTATTTTAAAAGAAAGCTTCTATGTCAGCGTCACTTTTTAAATCTTACACTGAGACCTTTAGACAAATATGCCTGTCCTTTGTCACACACCTAAGCCCTCTCCCCGCCTTGAGGCACCTGCCCCGCACCTGCAGAGCTGCACCCTGCGACGCCAGCCCCCGTTCTCCTCGGGGCACCGTAAGGCTGGCGTGGCAGCTGCGTCTCTTCTGCCCTCCACCCCGCTCCTCCCTTGCAGGCTGGTGGCAGCTCCATCCCCCCGCCTTGGGCAAGGACATCGTCACCCATGCCGCCTGGGATGTCTGCCGGGCCCTGCAAGTCCAGCCTGTCTCCAGGCGTGGAGTCCACAGAGGGATCCAGGAGTCTGGAGCTGGGGCGAGGTCAGGGCTAGGGATCACTCAGAGGGAAGTTGTCGGCGTTCACGTGGTGTGTAAAGAGACGAGAATGAGTGAGATCTCCGAGGGAGGAAGGGGACGGAGGAGAGGTCTGGGGACTGAGTCTGAGGCTCATCATTCCCACGTGAGGAGGACTGATTCCGGTCAGCCAGCGAAGGTGAGAAGAGAGTGGGGTTCCAGAGCTGGTGAGCCTACCCACTGACGGCAGGTGGGAGACAGAGAGGCAGACAGACAGACAACGGATGGTAGAGAGAAGGATGATGACAAGCCTAGAGAGCATACTAAAAAGCGGAAGCATCATTTTGTGGACAAAGGTCCCTAGAGTCTAGACTGGTTTTCCCAGTAGTCATGCACGGATATGAGGGTTGGACCATAAAGACGGCTAGGAGGCAAAGAACGGATGCTTTTGAACTGTGGTGTTGGAGAAGAACTTGAGAGTCCCTTGGACAGTAAGGAGACCAAATCAGTCAATCCTAAAGGAGATCAGTCCTGAATATTCACTGGAAGGACTGATGTTGAAGCTGAAGCTCCATACTTTGCCCACCTGATGCAGAGCCGACTCATTAGAAAAGACCCTGATGCTGGGAAAGACTGAAGGTGGGAGGAGAAGGGGACAGAGGATGAGATGGTTGGACGGCAACACCAACTCGATGGACATGAGTTTGGGCAAACCTGGGAGACAGTGAAGGACAGGGATGTCTGGTGTTGCACACTCGGACGCGACTTAGTGACTGGACAATGACAGAGAGATGATAATAGATAATACACTACAGATGGACGATAAATAGATGACAGACAGTAAGTAGACCCGCAGACGACAGACGGATGGGCGGATGGATGGGTTGATCTATCCGTAGAAAGAGGCACCGACTTGCAGAGTTTTCTAGTCTCGACGGCGAAGCGCTCCTGCCATGGTTCGTTCCGAGTATCACTGTGGTCCACTGAGCAGGTTGCTGGCACACAGTCAACTCTTGCAAGCTGATATGAACTGGCTCCTGCTCAGCACTGCCTGGAAACCAAGCGAAGAAAGAGTCCCGAGAGAGAAGAGTGGAAGAGTGACCCTCATATTAAATGCTGTTGACACATCAAACTGGGTGAGGACTTCTACGGAGATGTGAGTCACGTTTTGTCACGCAGAATTGTTAGCCTTCGTTCAGGAGCGCTGCAAAGCCAGCATGACCCCAGACCCCGCTTGTGACATCACGTTCTCCCAATGCAACTCTAAAAACCAGAGGGAGGAAGGGAAAGGACCACTTAGCTCGTTTGTTTTCCGTCTTTTTACTAATATATGTGTGAAGGCTATAATGCTCCCTCTAAGTATGACTGTAACTGCATTCCACACAGCTTTATGTTTGGTATTTCATATACCATTCTCTCAAAATATATTTTTTATGGCCCTAGTGTTTTTTTTTCCTTTGGTCCTTATGGTTTGGGGTTTGGTTTTATTGTTGATGCTGTTTCGCTTAATTTTTAAAGCAAAAGTCACTTAATTTTCTTAAATTGAGAGGCCAAGAGACGAAGTATTCAGAGAAACCACGGTTTGATCCCAGGCTGACTCATTTCTACCTGCGTCCACATTTTCCTTCAGCTTCTTTCTTTCTGATGGAATTTCTCCTCGAATCTTATGCATAGTTAACATCTGGAAATTTTAGTCAGATTTAAAGTGTCACACTCAAATGCATCTCCATACTCTTCAGATCGTTTCAGGATACACTGTTTTATTAGTGCAGACCTCAGAGCTTGTCTACTGTGAGCATTAATAACATTTCAATTATATTAGTGTCTATGTAACAAATGCATACCGTTTCATCTTTAAAAAAATAGATAGCTATTTTTAGAGATTTTAACATTTCTACCTTCAATACATTGTGGTCAGAGAACGCGCCCTGTGATACTCCAGCTCACTGAATGAAACTTTCTCAGACTTGCTTCCTACTGTAAGCGCATTTTTGGTAAACTTCCAACATGTGCTTGAAAAGTGTTTTCTCGAGTAGCCGTGTGTCCATCAGGTCAGGTTCTCCAGTCCTGGTATTTGGGTCTCTCCCGTCCTCCCTGGGCTGCTCCTGCTTGCTCGGCACTCCGTCCGCGGTTCTGAGGTTCTGGCTGTTTCTCCTGTCTGTTGCTTCTCTTGGTTCCCATTCCATGGCTTTGTCTCCGTCTGGCCGGGTTCCTTTCACTGGGTGCTTGCTGTTAAAATTTTAAACGTTGTTGGTACAAATAATTTGAGGCCTCAAATGCAGCAATCTTCCTTCAGAGAGATATTTAAGTGTATTAAATGTCTTCACACGTATTAAATATCTTCACACATATTAAATACGTCCAAAAAGACCCTAAGCCCTAAATCTTGGGATCTGAGCTCACAGGAGACGGAGCAGCGCTCCTGCCAGGCGATGCGGGTCTGCCTGCCGTTCAGCCCTCGGTCCCGGGCGGTGGGGTGAGGGGTGCGGCTTCAGGCCCCCCAGCTGCAGCAGCCCCGCGCCACCGCAGCCCGCACGCCCCGGCGGCACCTGTGCCAAGAGCGGCCTCAAGGGAAAGCTGACCCCAAGCGCTGGACTCACGCTTCCGGAGTTTCGACCGCACACTAGGCTCCCGGCCCAGTGGTTTCTCGCTGTTAGCGCTCCAGTGCCTTCAAGTTGGCACTTCTCTCTGCTATGGTGTCATCCAGCTTTTCCAAGGGTCCTCAATGGGCAGGGGGGTACCTGTCACTCAGTCATCTTTACAAAGCACCAGAACTCTTGCTGGAGTTTTCAAAGGAAAAAGTCATGGCTCCCGGCCCCCCCGGAGAAGGAGCGCCTTATTTCACGTCGCGGAGCGGTCCCTTCCACTGAGGAAAGTCTGAGGGGCGAGGGCCGTCAGTGGGGACCCTCAGAGTAAGAGCGGAGTTGGCAGCTAGCAGCCAAAACACTGAACGCAGGCCTCTGTTTCCCGACGCACACAGATTGCTGAGCTGCTGTGCTGAACTCCTGCAAACCTCAGGAGCCATTCCACCCCGAGCTGGCCGGCAAGACGGAAACAGCACGGACGCTTGGGAGCGGCGTGTCCTACCCAGGCGGCAGCAGAGGTCCCAAATCAAGCCACTGGTTGGGACAACACCGCCACAGGGGGGTTGACGGCCAACCCCCCTCAAAACCCCAGGGAAGGGAGGATGCAGAAGACTGAGCTGGAGAAGAGACTCGGGCCAGTGCCCACGCCCAGCTCAGCCTGTCCGACCCGTCCTCAGCGCTCAGCGGGGGTTTACTTGCAGTCGACACTCTAGGGTCTCGAGAAAAATCTTGGTCAATATTTTAGCCACCTCCCTCCATTCAGCCTGTCTCAGGTTCTCTTCTGGACGCCGCCGACTGACCCACCAACACAAACACCATTTCTAGTTCCCGCCCTAACAGCCAGAGGAGCCTGGTGTTGGCATTGCCGCTGGGAGCTCTCCAGTGGCCCTTCATGTTACAGAAGGAAGAAGGGGACACCCTGAGAGCCTGAGCTCCGGCCCAAAGCTGCAGCCCCTGAGGCTGCCTGCCTCCCGCCCTGCCCCCGCGGCCTCGACGTGTCCGTTGCGTCCAGCTGCCCCGCGTCTGACTCTTCAGCAGCCTCAGCTTGCACACACCGAGGGACGGGGCTTCTCTTGGGGCTAAGCCTTGACGGGCCAGCGAGCCTTTACCGCAGGAGAAAGTCACCCCCACAGTGCCCTGGGCCCAGCTCCGCGGCCTGAGCCACACAGATTGGCCTCCGCACGAAACCGCAACAACAGCGATCATAACAGGACAGCAACAGTGCTCCGGGTGGGCTGGTGTGCCGCCACCGGCTCCAGGCCCCTGAACCAACTGTGTCGCTCGGGGCTGGAGACAGCGACTGTGCCCAACCCCCAGCCCAACAAAGACAGGAAGCTCTCAATTTATGAACTAATTGTGTTCCTGAAATTCCTTCGTGAGGCTGTTGTTTGGATGGTGGAACCGCTTTCCCACATAAACAAGCTATAGATGGCCGCGGCCACCAGAGGAGGCCCTGAGCCAGGTGGTCACCCAGCCCGTGGGACCCCAGGGCCTGATGGTGACAGAGACCAGGGCTGGGGGCTCAGGCCATAGTCATCAATCACCCAGTGCGGGGAACACGGGCGTCCATTCAGCTTCACCACGGCCGCTGGGGTATGCGGTGGCCCAGACCAGCAAGGCCGAATGTCCACGCCGAGAATCGGTCCCAGAGCCAGCCCTCCACCAGCGAGAGCCCAAGGAACACGCCTGAACACTGCCCACACGTGGAGGGCATGGCATGGGCCTGAACAGTGCTGGACGGCTGGCCCTCGTGGAGGGCAAAGGCTGGCCCCCTGCAGGCCGTGGCGTGGGCCCTCGTCCTGCCACTGTGGCCCTGAGTGGCCTCCCCACCACATCGAGGGTCCCGCGTGCAGATGCAGCCACCGTCCATTGCCCGCTGCCCAAGCCTCCCCGGCCCCCGGGCTGCTGGGGGTCCGGGCACCTGCGAACCCCGGTGTGAGGGTGCCAGGTCTGTGGGGCATCAGCCTCCCTAACCTCAGGGTCCCACGTCTGCTCCGCGCGCAGACGCGCCTGCATGTGCAGAGCTAATTTTAAGGGCTGCGATGATGCTGGGCGCGCACACGTGCACACATACACACACATACCCCACCACTGGTAATGAGGTGGGGACTCCAGGGACAGCAAAGAGGCCAGCGGAGTAGCGCCTCCCCGCCGCTCTCACCCAGACGGCTCCGTCCCAAGTGCGCCTGTTTCCTGGGGGGAAGCATCTTCCACCGGGGTCCAGGACGCAGCTCACAGTGTGGCTCTGAGAAATGGAGCGGAGGTTGTCAGGGAGCCGGCCTTTTTCAGAGACCGAGGCGGACCTGGGAGGGACCGTCTCCTCTCCTCCCCTGGCTCTGGCGCGTCTCTCCCCTGATGCGGCCTCTCCCAGGAAGAGGCTCAGGTCCTGCTGTGTGTTTTGGGGAAATCGCTGACCCTCTCTGAGTCTGAGGTCCTCATCTCTAACTGGGGGGAGGAAGGTGACAAGCATTAGTTCACCCACGATTTTACTGAGCGTCTGTGAGGTCGGGCCCTCAACCCCGGGGGCAGCAGAGACGGTGGGGGGTGGGAAGGGGTGAGGTGGACAGTTCGGGGGAGGATCAAGCTTCAGACACAGCATCTGCAGAGATCTAATTCCCACACAACACACCCAGGTAGAAAGTTGTGGTCAGGCAAACGTTATTCCAACAACTTGTTAGGACCCCTTCGTTCAGCACAGAAAGTGAAAAGAAGATCAAAGGGCAGCTGCTGGGAGGGATCTCGAGGTGGGGGGGGCACGCCTCAGAGGAGCACCATGAGAGCCTGGCGAGGTTGGTGGGCGAGGGCAGGAAGCGTCTGCAGGGGGCCGAGCGGTCCCATCCCGGTGGGCACGGGGGACCATGGGGGACTGTCGCCCCTCTCTAATGGGAGGACACGAGGCCCCACTTCACCCGGCGTGGGGGATTGGGACCCCGTGTGTCTCAGCTGGCAGGGCCCTTCCTGCCGGGGGTGCCCGGGGTGGAGGCTGGAGTCAGGGGCACGGGGCCCAGGGATACGATGAGGCAGGGGCCGGGACGCTGGAAAGCAGCTCCCTGCAGCCGCCGATTATCTGATGGAGCGCTTCCTTCATCAGCGCTAATATCCATGTAGTGAAACAATGAAAGGGTTTCCTATCAGTTCCAAATAGGACGTGAAACACTCTCGGTGCTGAGGGTAGAGGATGCTCAATAGGGCAATGGGAAACGCCTGAGTCACCAGAGGGCTCTTTGATTCCGACGGCCAATCGGAGAAAAGAGAGAGAGACACACAAAGTTTCACCGCAGCTCTTCCCGAAGGGGCAGGGCACGGGAAGGGCGGCCCTGAGCCTGGGACACCACCCCCCCCCAGACCCGCCTGGGCTGAGAGTGGGAGGAGCCAGCGGTGGGGTCGCCATGGGAGGAGGGAGTGGAAGGGCCGTGACCCGGCCTGGGAGCACGTTCCCCCGCTCTCCCACCGCCCCAGGCCCAGGGCAGTCCTCCAGCCCGGCGCGCCCTGGAGCCAGTGGCCGCAGGGCCAGCCCGGCTGAGGAGGCCTGTCCACCCAGCGCCTTGTCCTGCGGCTCCGGGCAGCCTCCTGGGCAGTTCAGATTTCCTGCAGGAAAAATGGAAGCAACCCTCGGGCCTGTATTCCTGCCCAAGTCTTTCGGAACAGACCTCCCAGGCCCTCCAGACGGCGGCCCGCTTCCTCCCCTTCTCTAAGAGGGCACCTCGCTGATTTTCTGGAAGAGACGCAGTGATCTTGTACCCAGCGTCTACCTGGGCAGAATGGCTGTTAGCGCCGTGGTGGGTGTGGGAGTACACAGCCGTGTCCCCAAAGCTAGCTGCAGGCCGCTCATCCGCCTGGAGCTTACAGGAGGGGTCTGGCGCGGCTCCAGTCTACGGAAACCACACAGCTTTCACTTAAGGGAGCCGGCCTTGACCCGCCCTCGCTTGGCCTAAGAAAACGATGCTGGTCTGAGTCTTGCTTGAGCAAGGACTCCCTCTGGGGTTAGAAGTGCCTTTCTTGGGGGGTGATGGTAGCCTGTACCCATCTTTAGGTCCAGTGCTTGAACTGGCCTGTGGGCCTGTCACCCGGGTGCCTGCCTGCACCGGGGTGCCTGGGTGGGGCGCGTGCAAGCCACTACTTGCCCTGTGTAGATGAGAGTAGGTGGGAGCGACCTGTAGGTGACCGGCTGGCTCAGGTCCACGTTGTGTGCCCAGTAGGGGGCCTTTCTGAGCCCGAGTCCATGGACCCAGAGCTGAAGGGAGCCTATTCAACGCGTGTCATCCAGGGTCTCCGTCCCCGGGAAATGGTGCGTCGGGTGGAGGGAAGGCTCTGTGGGCTCCGTTCCAGGTCAACCTGGAGGCTCCTGAGAGAAAGGGCCGCCCTGTTCGGCTCTGGGCAGAGAACAACGCCAGGCACTCACCAGGGCGCAGGTGTGTGCGCTGGGAGCGGCTTCCTGCGGCCTGCGGCCCCGACCGCTCTGGTGGCTGCCTTGGCGGGACCTCGGGGGCAGCATGCCAGCATCTGTTTTCCCTCCCGGAAGCCTGCTTCCGGACCCAGGCCCATGGGCCCCCCCAGACCCTGCAGGCTGCGGCGGGGGCTGGGAGCTCGCGGGCCTGACAGCACGGCATGCTGGCCCCGTAATAAGCAAGGACTCCCAAACCTCAGGGCCCATGTCGTCCCTCCTGCGGGGAGCGGCACCTGAGCCAGGCGCAGCCGGGGGCACTCTCAGGCCCCTCTACACCTCATGGGAGAACATGGGGGTCCCGTTTGGCAAAGAACTGAGGCTCAGAGAGGCCACCACCCAGGTGGTAAAGGGAAGCACTGGGTTCAACCACAAGTCTGTCCCAGGCCTCAGGGCTCTCCTGCAAACTCAGATTCCTCCAGGGTCTGGGCAAGGCACCCTGAGGGGCACTCCGAGGGGCAGCACGGGCTGCAGGTAAGCAGGGGGCCGGGGGTGCGAGGAGAGCCTGCGGCAACCTTGGAGCAGCTGCCTGACCTCCGTGTGGACCCCCACGCACTGCTGCCTCAGTGAATGGCACCAAACACCGGCAGGTCAGAGCAGGCCGGCGCCCCGGACTAGTGACAAGGACATAACCTCCAGCGCGCACGGCGGCCGCTCCGTCTCTCTGCACCCCGTCCGCCCGCAGCAGGCCCCTCCAAGGGACAGGGCAGCAGAGAGAGGCCAGCCTGTGCCCGTGTGCCCGCTGTGGTCCTGCCAGGTCANCACTGCTGCCTCAGTGAATGGCACCAAACACCGGCAGGTCAGAGCAGGCCGGCGCCCTGGACTAGTGACAAGGACACAACCTCCAGCGCGCACGGCGGCCGCTCCGTCTCTCTGCACCCCGTCCGCCCGCAGCAGGCCCCTGCAAGGGACAGGGCAGCAGAGAGAGGCCAGCCTGTGCCCGTGTGCCCGCTGTGGTCCTGCCAGGTCAAAGTGACCCCATGTTCCCCAAGAGGCAGGGGGAATGCTCAGGGGTCCAGAGGAGGCTGAGGACGCTGACCTGTTTCCCGGGGCCATTTTCCCGGTGCTGGGATGGCCTGGGACCGTCGCCGGGAGCCCACACTGACTGCTAGCTGGCTTGGCTGGGACCGGCCCCCCTGCCCCGCTTAGCTCTGTGCTCAGCCACCAGCTCTTCTCATCAGAGGCTCCACACCCCGACTAGGGGCCCCGGACAGTCCCCGGCCCCTGCCCAGCTGCCTCCCCCAACTCGAGGAGAGGTGGCCGCACCAACACGTGCCCGCTGCCCCTGAGTGATGGGGCTGCCCCTGGTGGAGGGGAGCCTGGGGCGGGCGGGGGGGCCCCCCGTGCAGCCCTCCTGGGATGACAGGAGCCGTCAGCCCCGCATGCCTGGCAGCCCGCAGCTCGGGAGCCTTGACAGGCCTGGACTGGCTCCAGGGGGGAGCGTGGGGGGGTGGCGTCCTCGGCACAAAGGCCGGGCCTGTCTTCACACCTGCGGGAGAACTGAGCGGCCGGTGGGGGTGGGTGCAGGGCTGCGGGGGCCGGGCCCCATGAATAATTTGTTCTGAAAGAAGCATGTCACAGGGAGATAGCTCAGCCAGACACTTCAAATAAAGGCGAGCGGCCGCAGTGACAGGGGACATTCTTTGCCACCGATGCGCTGCTGGGACCTCAGGGCTGGGATGTCGAGAAAGAAAGGTGTCTTGGACCCTTCATAGTTATTTTTATTTAAAAAAAAAATGAGAGCGAGAGAGAAAGGATGAAAAATACCAGCACGACGCAGGGATGAGCCTGCAGCCCCAGCAGGCCAGATGACCGGCGGCAGCTTTGTCTCACCGGCGCGAGGACGGGGGTCCGGGCCAGGCGGCACCCCTCCTGCCGCACCCCCAGGCCCCCGCCCCCAACTGCCCTTCCTCCTGCGTGAGGACCGCTTGGCCAACTGCCTGCCTTCTGACTGCCCCCCGGCCGTGGGGCTCAGGTGTGACCGTCCAGCCAGCCGAGCCTTGCAGCAAGGACCGTGTACCGCAGCAGAGCAGAGGGTCTCGCAAACAGTGGCCGCCGCTTTGCGTCCACCGCCGCCCTACTCAGGGGACCGGGCCTGAAGGCCGGATCCCCGAGGCCAGGCCCGGGGCACCCCCGGAAAGCCCCTGGAGAGGTGGGGGAGACCAGAGATGAAATGGAGTCACGCTGGGGGAAGGCTGGTCCCCAAGCCACTGTCCCTTCAAAGGGCTCCAGGCCTNAGAGCAGAGGGTCTCGCAAACAGTGGCCGCCGCTATGCGTCCACCGCCTCCCTACTCAGGGGACCGGGCCTGAAGGCCGAATCCCCGAGGCCAGGCCCGGGGCACCCCCGGAAATCCCCTGGAGAGGTGAGGGAGACCAGAGATGAAATGGAGTCACGCTGGGGGAAGGCTGGTCCCCAAGCCACTGTCCCTTCAAAGGGCTCCAGGCCTGCCCTGGACGAAGAGGAGAGGGCCCACGGCAGCTGCAGCTGCGCCGGGGCTGGGCTGGCTCTTGCCTGAGCAGTGGCTGCCCCCAAGAGGACAAACTCGGCGCCAGGCTGGCGTTTCAGGGGCAGGCCGGCTGGCCGCGGGGAGGTGGGGAGGGGGAGAAGGGCCCAAGGGCCAGACACAGCGACACACCGGCCTGTGAGAGAGACTGAGCAGGGGCCGTCTCGTTCACGTGCTTTAGGGTAACAGAGCGAGAGCTGTTGGGAGACCAACTAAANGGCTGGCCGCGGGGAGGTGGGGAGGGGGAGAAGGGCCCAAGGGCCAGACACAGCGACACACCGGCCTGTGAGAGAGACTGAGCAGGGGCCGTCTCGTTCACGTGCTTTAGGGTAACAGAGCGAGAGCTGTTGGGAGACCAACTAAAACACGCTACCTGGGGGGAATCTCCCGGAAGCAATATGTACGCGCACAGGCGTGTCAGCCTGGAGAGGCCGAGTGCCGAGGGGTACGCGCACAGGTGCGCACGGCGTGCACGCCCGCACGCGTACACCTCGGCACTCGGCCTCTCTAGGCTAATATATGCCTGTGCGCCTGAGAGGCTCTAGGGGAGAGGGGCCCGCTGAGAGGCACAAAGTCACGCCCCAGGGAGGAGCACCATCTCTCTGCAGCCCCGTTGGGGGCTCCTGCCGTTGTGTTCAATCTTGTGTTTTTTTTNGGGAGGGTGGGGAAAGCAGGTGAAGGAGGTCGAAAGGGACAAACGCCCAGTTAAAGGGAAATAAAAAGAAATGAGCCCTAGGGTCACAACCCAGACACGCCGACTGCGAAACTGAAAGCGTCACCCGCTCAGTCCCGTCCGACTCTTTCCAATGCCGCGGACTGAAGCCCGCCAGGCTCCTCTGTCCATGGGCTTTTCCAAGGAAGAATACTGAAGTGGGTTGCCGTTTTCCTACTCCAGGGGATTCTCCTGATGCAGGGGTCGAACCTGGGCCTCCTGTGTGCCAGGCAGCTTCTTCTCNCCAGGCTCCTCTGTCCATGGGCTTTTCCAAGGAAGAATACTGAAGTGGGTTGCCGTTTTCCTACTCCAGGGGATTCTCCTGATGCAGGGGTCGAACCTGGGCCTCCTGTGTGCCAGGCAGGTTCTTCTCTCAGAAGACAGAGACTAGCGTTATTTAGCAACGCCGCGCTGCCCGCTGCCAAGCTGCCGAGACGGCAGAGCTTAACGAAGGGCCTCCCAAGAGGGACTCCCTGGCGGCCCAGCGGCTGACACTCTGCGCTTTCACTGTGGGTTCAGTCCCTGGTTGGGGGACTAAGATCTCACAGGCCGTGAGGTGTGACCGAAAGATCATAAAAAATTAAAAAAAAAAGTCCCAAGAAATGTTAACTATGTGTAGTGATGGGTGATAAGTAGCCTTCCTGCCCAATCATTTTATAATGTCCACATGTATGGTGTCATCACGTCCTACGCCTGGGATGGACATAACATTGCATGTCAATTACATCCCAATTTAAAGAGAAGATCTGTGTACACGTATGCTCATACGTGAGAAAGCCATGACTAGAACTCGCTAGGGGCCGAGACGCTGGCTGTGTCTACGGACTGCAACGGGGGGAGGCGGTGGAAGCAGGGGGTCCCACCGTGTGCCCGTCTGTGCCGTTTGAATCTCAGGTCACCAAAATGTGTTACCTTTTAAAATATATTCAGATTTTAAACAGAAGGGAATAAAAAAGCTCTCCATGGAGAGTCGCTGAGATACAGATTCACGAGCCAATGAAAGCTGGTAACAGGATGTCCAGGGTGCGTCGAGAATATTCACATCCTTTCCTTCAGAAAACCGAATCGAAGGAGCAGGATGCTACAGCTTTTGAGGGCGTCCCTCCCACCATTTCCCAGAGCTCCTTCCGTTTAAGGAGGAAATGCCCAGGAAGACACAGCCGACCACCTGAAAGGGGCCCAGCAGGTGCCTTTGGGGCAGAGGCCTCTCTGGGGCGGCGGCTTTGTCCTCCAAGAGAGCACCTCCGGGTCGGCCGCCCCCGCGGGCGCACATTGCCCGCCACTCTCCACCGTCACGCCCGCACCGGAGCCAAGATGCTCTCTGAGGCCTAAGGGCCGGTACACTGCTGCTCTTGCCACAGCGAGGACACAGCTCTCGGTGCCCCATCGAAAGCTGGAAACCAGAAAGGTGACCAAGGGGCCGTGGGTGTCACTTTGCACACGTGGCGTCCACCTGCGCTCGTGGCCCTGCTCGCCGCGTGCCCTGCCAGCTCGGACAGGGCTGCCTCGCCAGGTTGCCCGGGTTGTGCCCTGCTCATGGCAGGGCCCCGTCAGCAGCCCCTGGGGCCCAGCACCCGCACAGCTGAGCCAGCAGAGGCCCTGGGCTCAGCCCCCGCCCCAGCCCGTGCGCTCGGGACGGCCACCCTGTGTGGGCCGCCCTCGCCCTCCGTGGGAGCCTCTGACTCACGAGAAGTCCCCCCGGGGCAAGGCTGACTCTGGCCAAGTCTCTGCCCGGCCCTCGCGCTTCCTGGAGGGGCCTCAGATAACGCGATGTGGATGACCACGGCGATAAGGGTGCCTGGGAGCCCGGCATTTCCCATCAGCCTCCGAAGAGCGATCTAAGATCCAGCTTCTGATCAGCGACTCCCACACACAGCCTCCGCCACTGGGGATCCCCTCGCTTAAGGCTGGGCTTCACACACGCGCTGCTGGGAACCGTTTACAAATTTTTTAACTTATCCCCCTTGCCATGGTCACCGATTTCTGGAAATCTAGCCTCGGAAAGCCATAGAAAGAAAAGGAAAGGAGGAGGGAGGGAGGGTGCGGAAAGGTACATTCAGGAAAACGTCCACTGGGCAAAATCACGTCCAGTGGTGGTGGCAGGCGTGTGGTTTAGCAGGCAAAAATTTTTGTTCATTTTATTCCTGTGACCTTGAGAACTTTTTGTAATGTTACATTAGTTTGATAACTCGGACTAAATTGATGCCACCTAATGGCCTGATGTGACTGAAGGACTCCAGGCCACCCAAGGTCCGCAGGGCGGGTCTCTGAGCTGGACAGCCCGGGCTCCGCTCCCCTTCACTCCTAGCTGCGTGTGTCCAGGAGCTCGGGGACCTCTCTGGCTCGGTTCCCTTACTGTCCAAGGGGAACAGAGACAGCACTGACCTCGCGAGGCTGCCGCAGCATTGAATAAGTTAACGAGAGGTGGAGACGCAGCTCTCAGCAAGCCCTTCTCCGCTGCCCTCACGGTGCAAACAGCGGCTGTGCCATCATCCGCGGCCCTCCCAGGACAGGCGGCCCACCTTCCGGCCCAGGGCGGCCCAAACGCTGCTCACCCAGGAACACCACGGCTCTCAGCTGCGGCTGCAGGTCATGGCCGAGGAGGAAAGACCTGGGTGACAAAGACCACGGATCCAAAGTACAGTGAGGTACCCCACACCCCATCATCAGAGTGGCTGTCGTCAAAAAGCCTTCAAACCAAACATGCCGGAGAGGGTGTGGGGAAAGGGAGCCTGCCTGTGCTGCTGCTGGGATGTAAGCCGGTGCAGCCACTGTGGAGAGAAGCGAAGGGGTTCCCTGGAAAACCACAAATAGAACTATTTACGGTCTGGCAATCCCACTCCCGGGCACATCTCTGGAGAACTCATTCAAAAAGACGCACGCAGCCCAGCGTCCACAGCACGAAGCCGCGGAAGCAGCCTCCATGTCCAGAGACCCAGAGGCTTTCACACGGCGTGAAGCAAGTCAGACAAAGACAGACGTCAGACGCCATCGCTTATGCGTGGGATCTCGCACATGATGCAAGTGAGCTTATTCACAAGACAGAAACAGCTTCACAGACACGGAAACACATGCTCACAAAGGCGAAAGGCGGGAAGGGCATGAACTAGGAGCGTGGTGCTGAGACACACACATATAAAATGGACAACAAGTATGGGGACTACATTTAATATAACCTACAACAGGAAAAGAATCTGAAGAACGATATATCTGTATTTATAGCTGAGTCACTTTGCTGGCCTCGCGACCCTAGTACAACGTTGTGAACCAGCGACACTTCAGTGGAAAGCCGCAGTTGTTTGTTTTGGAAAAAAACTCTATGTAACTGACATCCACGTTTCTCCAAAATAAAGGGAAGGGGTCGGAGGTTGCCGACGGTGCGCTGTGTCCGCTCTGCTGTTTGTGGAAAGATGAGGGGCCGTGGATCTGAGCCCACAGGAAAGTGCGCAGAGTGGGGGCTGCTGGGGTGGGGGGCGGCCACCCGCGGGGCAAGGGAGAAAAGACGGCGGAAAGGAGAGTGGGCCACAAGGCCCCGCCTGGGTCTGCCGGGACCACCCTGACTACGGGGCTGCCTCCACCCCTCCGGCCAGCACCCTGAGAGGGGTGGAAAGGAAAGGTGGACGCTCAGCGCCCAGCTGGGCCCCAAGGTGGCCCTTGCAGATCGCGGCCCAAACCTCGGGCACGTGGCCTCCACAGGCCCTGTCCCCATGAGGCCCAGGCTAGAGGCCCCTCAGAGGGCCTGGGGAGCAGGAGGCAGGAGGGGCCCTGTGGCCTGCCGCCTGCTGCCCATCACTTGACATTCCCTCTCCCAGGCCTCGTCGCTGGGTGGACGGGGCGGCCCGAGCGTGGTGGGCCTCGCTGCCGGCATGAACCACTGAGTGACCACCACCGGCATCTGTCCCCGCAACAAGGTCTCCCCGGGGCCCCCGGCTGCAGGCGTGACCTCCACCGTCAGCAGCACGGCTGTTGCTGACACTGCGCGACAGCCGCTCCCGCTGTAGCCGGGAGCCCTCGAGGGAGCCCTCGACGTCGGGCAGGCGCTTCCCAGGTGCGCCTCCAAGACCGTCCTCAAGAGTCGAAAGGACTCCCTATGGCTGAGCTGGGGGCCAAGCCTTACAGCCCTGTCTCCATGGCCCCAGGGGCAAGGGAGACACACATGGGCCTGGCCCGTGTCCCAGGGGTGGACCCCCAATCTGGCCGCTCCCCCCACCCTATCCACCCTTCCCCTCCCAGGGCCTGGCCCCAGCCAGCGCTCCTGCACCCCCGCCCCGGGCCTGAGCCCCCCGCAGACACAGGGGGCACCTGCCCGCAGGCCCAGGAGTGCCCCCGGAAGGTGGCCGGCCTCCTGCATCCGTTACGGCCCTGGGCCCGGCTCTACCCACCACACGGCAGTGATGGACAGTTTGTGAAACACCCCGAGCTTGCGGTTGGCCAGAATTCTGAAATAATCCCACTGAGACCGGAATTCATGCAATGTTCTGTATCCTGATGTGGTAAAGGGGGCAGCCCACGGGGGCGGGGTGGGGGTAGGGCACGCGAAGGCCGGGGAAGCGAGGCAGCCTCCAGGCCCTCGGGGGGGCTCCCACCGCCCCCCTAGCCCGCGCCCACGGGCTCCGGAAGGCCCATCTGACAGGAGCGGAACCCTGATAAGCACCACCTGATCAGGAGGCCCGGGGCAGAGAGACCAAGGCACAAATCGTCAACAACCTCCCCTGCCCCCCACCGTGGAGCAGGGGCAACTCGGGGGGGTGCATACAAGGCAAGGAAAGCTAGCCAGGGCATGGCCAGAGAAGGCGGGCCCCGGCTCCCCGACCCACAGCACCAGGCCCTGGGCCCCCCACGTGCAAAGCGTGGCGGGCGGCTGGCTCCAGAGACCCCCTCGGCCTGGAAGCTGCCAGCGGCCGGCCGGGTGGAGGCCTGAGCCTCCGAGTCAGCACTGGGTCTCAGGTGCCTGGCGCTCCTCCCGGTCTGCGGGGTCCTTGGCCAGAGGCCCGCTGGTAGGCCTGCTTTGCTGCCGGGGTAACCAGGTTTCCATCTTTAAATCTAAGTCNCCACAAATAGAACTATTTACGGTCTGGCAATCCCACTCCCGGGCACATCTCTGGAGAACTCATTCAAAAAGACGCACGCAGCCCAGCGTCCACAGCACGAAGCCGCGGAAGCAGCCTCCATGTCCAGAGACCCAGAGGCTTTCACACGGCGTGAAGCAAGTCAGACAAAGACAGACGTCAGACGCCATCGCTTATGCGTGGGATCTCGCACATGATGCAAGTGAGCTTATTCACAAGACAGAAACAGCTTCACAGACACGGAAACACATGCTCACAAAGGCGAAAGGCGGGAAGGGCATGAACTAGGAGCGTGGTGCTGAGACACACACATATAAAATGGACAACAAGTATGGGGACTACATTTAATATAACCTACAACAGGAAAAGAATCTGAAGAACGATATATCTGTATTTATAGCTGAGTCACTTTGCTGGCCTCGCGACCCTAGTACAACGTTGTGAACCAGCGACACTTCAGTGGAAAGCCGCAGTTGTTTGTTTTGGAAAAAAACTCTATGTAACTGACATCCACGTTTCTCCAAAATAAAGGGAAGGGGTCGGAGGTTGCCGACGGTGCGCTGTGTCCGCTCTGCTGTTTGTGGAAAGATGAGGGGCCGTGGATCTGAGCCCACAGGAAAGTGCGCAGAGTGGGGGCTGCTGGGGTGGGGGGCGGCCATCCGCGGGGCAAGGGAGAAAAGACGGCGGAAAGGAGAGTGGGCCACAAGGCCCCGCCTGGGTCTGCCGGGACCACCCTGACTACGGGGCTGCCTCCACCCCTCCGGCCAGCACCCTGAGAGGGGTGGAAAGGAAAGGTGGACGCTCAGCGCCCAGCTGGGCCCCAAGGTGGCCCTTGCAGATCGCGGCCCAAACCTCGGGCACGTGGCCTCCACAGGCCCTGTCCCCATGAGGCCCAGGCTAGAGGCCCCTCAGAGGGCCTGGGGAGCAGGAGGCAGGAGGGGCCCTGTGGCCTGCCGCCTGCTGCCCATCACTTGACATTCCCTCTCCCAGGCCTCGTCGCTGGGTGGACGGGGCGGCCCGAGCGTGGTGGGCCTCGCTGCCGGCGTGAACCACTGAGTGACCACCACCGGCATCTGTCCCCGCAACAAGGTCTCCCCGGGGCCCCCGGCTGCAGGCGTGACCTCCACCGTCAGCAGCACGGCTGTTGCTGACACTGCGCGACAGCCGCTCCCGCTGTAGCCGGGAGCCCTCGAGGGAGCCCTCGACGTCGGGCAGGCGCTTCCCAGGAGCGCCTCCAAGACCGTCCTCAAGAGTCGAAAGGACTCCCTATGGCTGAGCTGGGGGCCAAGCCTTACAGCCCTGTCTCCATGGCCCCGGGGGCAAGGGAGACACACATGGGCCTGGCCCGTGTCCCAGGGGTGGACCCCCAATCTGGCCGCTCCCCCCACCCTATCCACCCTTCCCCTCCCAGGGCCTGGCCCCAGCCAGCGCTCCTGCACCCCCGCCCCGGGCCTGAGCCCCCCGCAGACACAGGGGGCACCTGCCCGCAGGCCCAGGAGTGCCCCCGGAAGGTGGCCGGCCTCCTGCATCCGTTACGGCCCTGGGCCCGGCTCTACCCACCACACGGCAGTGATGGACAGTTTGTGAAACACCCCGAGCTTGCGGTTGGCCAGAATTCTGAAATAATCCCACTGAGACCGGAATTCATGCAATGTTCTGTATCCTGATGTGGTAAAGGGGGCAGCCCACGGGGGCGGGGTGGGGGTAGGGCACGCGAAGGCCGGGGAAGCGAGGCAGCCTCCAGGCCCTCGGGGGGGCTCCCACCGCCCCCCTAGCCCGCGCCCACGGGCTCCGGAAGGCCCATCTGACAGGAGCGGAACCCTGATAAGCACCACCTGATCAGGAGGCCCGGGGCAGAGAGACCAAGGCACAAATCGTCAACAACCTCCCCTGCCCCCCACCGTGGAGCAGGGGCAACTCGGGGGGGTGCATACAAGGCAAGGAAAGCTAGCCAGGGCATGGCCAGAGAAGGCGGGCCCCGGCTCCCCGACCCACAGCACCAGGCCCTGGGCCCCCCACGTGCAAAGCGTGGCGGGCGGCTGGCTCCAGAGACCCCCTCGGCCTGGAAGCTGCCAGCGGCCGGCCGGGTGGAGGCCTGAGCCTCCGAGTCAGCACTGGGTCTCAGGTGCCTGGCGCTCCTCCCGGTCTGCGGGGTCCTTGGCCAGAGGCCCGCTGGTAGGCCTGCTTTGCTGCCGGGGTAACCAGGTTTCCATCTTTAAATCTAAGTCCACTCTCGAGCTGCATTCCTATTCCTACCTTTGTTCTGGAAGCTCTGAGCCCCAGGCCCTGGCCTCAATCTTTCGGGGACCGTCTCTTGACTTTTGAAGGTGGAAAATGAATTTAGCTTTCCATAATAACAACATTCAGCAAGAAAAGACGAGGTGATCCACCAGAGCCCAGGCTACACGCGGCTGATCAGCACTGGGAGGACGCAAAACCAGCTGGGGCACGTCTTCAGAGCAGCCCTGGGCGCCCGCAGAAGGTGGAGCCCACCCCAGGCCCTGGGAGGTGGCTGTGGAAGGGGGGGCAGGGGCAGATCGCTGCAGAGCCGAGAAGCTGCGGGCCCTGTCACGCGGGCACGGAGAGTTCCCTGCGGGAAGCGCAAGGAAGTCCCACAGGAGTTTGCCTCTGGGAGGGGCGCTGGCAACCGGGGCCTGCTGGCAAGGTGGGAACGTCCACCTTTCCTTTCCACCCCTCTCAGGCGCCTGAGTGTTTACCACGAGCAGGTATTATTATTCCACAATGTCTAAGACACAGGAAGCGTTTTTTAGTGACTGAATGCAAACTGATGCAGTTGGCCATGATGCTGTACTTCAGGCCTCCGGGAGTCCGGCGAGGCACACCTCCCATCTAGGAAGGGGGACAGCCTTCCTGGGGCATGCTGTGGGCTGGGCTTCAGAGGATGAGTAGGAGCTCCTCCAGGCAGACGAGGAGGGGCGCGTCTTCACAGACCAGGGAAATCAGTGGCTGTCGCGGCCACTGGATAAGGTTGCATGGAGTTTATGGAGGGCTGGACCTCAGCTGGACCTTGGAGGAGAGAAAGAGTTTCAGTGAGAGAGGCGTCAGCAGGGTGGGCCTGGGACCAGCAAGGACCGGACTGAGGAATGAGCCTGTCACACGTTAGTGATGCCAGCTGCCTGTCCCATCGCCGAGCCATAACCTCCAGGACAGGGCACCTCCAGAGCAGGAACCACCCCCGAGGATGTCCCCAGGTCCCCTCAGGACCTGGCCCAGAGCTGCCACCCAGAGTCCAGGGGTCCACCTCGGGCACTCTGCCCACGGGGTGCCCGCGGGTTCCCAGGGGAGCCTGGGCCAAAGGCGCTGGTCGTTGCAGAGGCCTGAGCAATGTGGCGTGACCAGCCCCTGCTGGGAGCCGGTCACGGGGCCTGGATCCCGCTGGAAACCGCACTCACCACGTGGGACCCTGAGCCAGCCCTCCCTAACCTCGCTTCCCCCCAGGCAGCGGAGAGGACCCTGGGGTGCGAGGCTCCAGGTCCCCACGCAGGCCCTGCCTGGTGCAGGGCAGCAGGCGCCTGGCGGCACAGACCGGCTCCCATCTGAGAGCTCCTCCACCGCCAGCTCCTTCGGTCTTCAGAGACCCCTGGATGGCGGCTCCTGGACGCCCTGAGGTGGCGGGGACCCGCGAACTGTGGGAGGGGGCCGAGCACCATGCTGCTTCGCCCTTGTAAGTAAAACCCCTGTCTGTTCCCCCAAAACAGAGCTCCCCCGGGCGGGGCCAGAGCACAGCCCCGAAGGCCCAGCGCGGTCTCTGCGTGGTGTGCGCATTTCCCGGGCAGGGGCTCCCTCTGGCGGTGATGGGGGGTGGGTCGCAGTCCCCACCAGCCTTGGAGGGTCTCTGGGGCAAACCTGAACCTCGCTCACCTCTCAGGGGTCAGGGCCCAGCTGCCCGACTTTGCGAGGGAAAATCAGGCCCCGACGGCAGAGCAGTTGCTTCATACAGAGCCCCGGAACCCGTCCACGGAGAACGACAAGAAACCGGCGGGAGCCCAGAGGCTGGCCCAGGGCGGGGTGGCGGGGGTGTGGGGGGGTGTGAAGTGGGACTCCAGCATTTACTGAGCACCTGCTGTGTGGTCTACAAGTATGGTCTCCCAGGACCCCTATTAAAGAAGAAATTATTCCAGAGGTCCCGACATCGGGGGGTCTTGCAATGGGGGTTAGGGGAAGGGAATTTATAGGCTAGGAGCAGGTGCGGGCAGTGGGTGGCAATGACTAACAGGAAACACCAGCGGGCAGGGTTCTGGCCAAACCAACCTCCCCAGAGCCTCGCTGAGGGTGGGGTGGTGAGCAGTGAGGAGCCCATCAGATACACGGTGGGGGGTTCCAGCTGAACAGA
Organism: Raphicerus campestris; assembly: GCA_006410735.1. Classification (NCBI taxonomy): domain Eukaryota; kingdom Metazoa; phylum Chordata; class Mammalia; order Artiodactyla; family Bovidae; genus Raphicerus; species Raphicerus campestris. The sequence goes on along the minus strand of SJYW01055795.1, from coordinate 86,177 downwards.
CCTGGCAGGATTCTTGATAAACCCGGACGGTGCAGAGAGGCACACAGAAGCCCGAAGGTCAGGGCCCAGGGGAGAAGGGGGCTCAGAGGAGCTGGTCGGGCTCTGGTCGCGGAGAGGGGCCCCTCCTCGGGGTGTCGCCCCCCACAGCAACCCTGGGCACCCCATCGCATGTGTGAGAGCCAAGGCTCCGGGGCCGGGCACCCAGGGGAGCCTGGCACCTGAGACACGGGGCTCAGCTCCCCGGGAAATGGCAGCCGAGTCACAGGGCGGCGGACACCCGCCCCTCCCCTGCCACCATGTAAATGTCCCTGCTACAACAGACCCCACCCAGAGTTTACTGCGGGCCAGTGCCCACCCCGCCAGCGCCTCCGAGCCTCACGCCGACAGTGACTCTCAGTTGGCAGTGAGCGTTACCCCATTTCCCAGGTGGGGACGTGGAGGCACAGGGCAGCTGAGCAGTGGCGGAGCCAGCAAAGCAGCCCAGCAACCTGCCCGGAGCCCTCGACCTCCGGCCCCCGCCCTGGCGACAGTCTGTACCCCCACCCAGTGGGTGGCTGGTGCCACTTGCCTCCCCAACGAGCACCTGGAAAGAGAGGCTGTGCTGCTGAGCGCCAGGCTCATATGCACCCAGGCCTGTCCCCAGAGCCCCCCCAAATCAGGGTTTCCCTCAGGTCACCCCAGACTCTCCTTTCCAACGGTGGGCGTGGCTGCTCTCTGGGGACCACCCTGATACGCAGCCCAGGCTTTGCAGGGGGCCTGTCTTGGGCCAGGTCAGGTCAGAGGCGGCTCCCAGTGTTAGGTGGGCAGCAGCTCATAGGGGCCGCTCCGCACATCCCTGCCACCAGGCTGGACCCTGAGCTGCCTGATGGACACGTGGCCCCAGAAGGGCCGTTTCTCCTTCCCGGATCCTGTTCTCAATGGAAATGAGTGACACCCCCTCCTCAGGTCTGCTGTGAGGACTCAATAGGTACACGCTGCACCAAGCTGGGGGGGGCACCCTGAGGAGGGGGCACACCGTGGCCACCCTGGCGGAGCCTGCGAACCCTCCTGCGGGCACCGACAGGCCTGCGGGGGCCAGGGCTGTGGGCGGGGGCGTCCAGAGGCCGGGGACACACGGCGAGGTTGTCTGGCTCAGGACATCCCAGTATACCACACACGTGGCTTCGAGAATCGACCTCAAACGTGACCCGAGACACTGACAAGAAACAGTGAGGTCGAGAGCCAAGGGGACACGTGCTGGGACAGGCCCTTGAGTCGAGCTCTGCTGGGAGCTGCGACCCACATGCCTGGAAAGGGCCCCGACGCCCTCCCCAGCCACACACGAGTCACAGCCGCCTGTCCAGACTCCTGCTTGTTACACGGGCATGATCGGGTCTGTTGTCTGGGTCAGGAAACGGGTGGGAAGGTCCCGGGTGACTTGCAGAACCCAGACGGAACCCCAGCAGGCTGATGGTCCCTCTTCCAACCACCCAGCTGCCGCCCACAGTATGGGAAACAAAGGCCTGCGCCTCCCCCGCCCCGGCAGAGGCTGGTCCAACATCCACCCCAGAGTGTCAGGGCTGGAAGGACCCTCAGATGTCGGCCTGTGCAGGAAGATTTCAAGCCCAGGGGGAAGGGACTTGCCCAAGGACAGGGGGCCACCCAGAGGGAAGACTTGGGGGCAGGAGGTT
>SJYW01055795.1:33411-58343 GCA_006410735.1 Raphicerus campestris | reverse complement strand
GGCGGTCCTCCTCTCGGCGGTCCTCCTCCTGGCGGTCCTCCTCTCGCTGGTCCTCCTCTCGCTGGTCCTCCTCTCGGCGGTCCTCCTCCTGGCGGTCCTCCTCTCGCTGGTCCTCCTCTCGCTGGTCCTCCTCCTGGCGGTCCTCCTCTCGGCGGTCCTCCTCCCGGTGGTCCTCCTCTCGCTGGTCCTCCTCTCGGCAGTCCTCCTCCTGGCGGTCCTCCTGCCCGGTGTGTGCCCGCGCCGCCTTCCGTGTCCGTTCCTCTGTTGGTGGGCGTGTGGGCGGTTTTCAGTTTTGGGTGCTTGTTCATTTACTTTGGGTGCCTGAACAGCGACCTGAACCCTGGACCCTCAGAGTAAAGCTCTGATGCTCTGCCGACTGAGCGGCCCAGGCATTCGGCCGGCGTGTCTTCTTTGAAGCCAGGCGAGAATGGCAAGGAAGAACGTAGGAAGGCGGTTTGGTCAAGTCCGGCATCCGGAACCCACCATCCCTCCTGCTCCCCTGCTCCCCGGGCCCCTTGGTCAGCGCTCGCATCCCGTCCATCTCGGCCCTGGGCACTGCAGAGCCAGGGTCGGAAGGAGGCCCTGCACATAGTTCTTCAAGCCTGAGGCCTCGGCGATGCGGAGGCAGTGTTCCTCCAGCTGTTGTGAGAATCTAAGACAGAAGAAACAGACGTCGTTTTGGCTGGAGAGCAGTGAGCTGCAGCCGAGCCCAGCAGACACCCTCTCCCCCGCAGGCCGGCCTGTGGGTGCCCAGCCGCCGCCCTGGGCCAGCGCTGAAACCCCCGGTGCTGGGGGCCTACCCATGGCACTGGCTCCTCAGGAGGCTCGCTTGGACAGCTCTGAGCCCGAGTCCTGGGCCACCCGGGTCCCTGGCTTTCGAGAAGGGACTCGGCCTGTGCTCAGGCAGCCTCCCAACCCCCGCACCACCCCAGCTGCACTTTCCCTCTTGTTTTCCTGGGATGTTGACTGCAGCCCCGAGAGGAGGCCAAGAAGCTCAGACAGGCCCCTGCCTCCTCTCTGCCGCTGAACCTGAAGGCACCCTCTTCCTTTTGGCCTGTGCCCTGGAGGAAGTGGCCAGCGTGGACATCCAGCCCCCAGACCTGGCACCTCCCCTGGGTGCTCTCTGAACACACCAGCCCCTCCAAGGGGAACCAGGACCTGGGGGATGCAACAGCCCCTAGGAGGAAGTGGCCTGGAAGAGTTTCTCACTTCTCCAAAGTCCCTCTCCCTGGTGCGTTTCAGGGTCTGCCTATGACAAATACGGTGGGGGTGGGAGGGGGCAAAGCCCGCAGCAGCCAGGGAAGAACCCCAGCTGCGTCACCGAGCGCTGGCCGCCACGTGACAGTGACAGGTCACTTCAGTCATCTGAGCCCCACTCTCCATCCTAACGTGGGGGCAGAGTTAAGCAACTCCTGCCGCTGTCACAAGGACCAGATGTCATCTCGCGGCGCGACTCCCAGATCTTAGGAATCGGCGTGCTGCCTGCGCGATTCCAGCCGTCTCTTCGCGCCACTTCTCCTATTATTTCCCTAGTAATTCTCCGTAACTGGTTTTCCTTTCTAACAGGCTCTAAAGAAATATTGATCATGAAATTCAGTTTGCTTCACATGTCATATTTGCCTACTCCACCTTAAAATAAGTAGATAATGATTAAATTGAAAAAAATCCACTGTGGTCCCCAGTGGGGTCCCGGGTGCAGCGTGGGGGCCCCTCCTCTGTGCTCCGCACACCAGCAGTCCTCCCAAACAATCCCTCAGAGGCCCTGATTGAACCTCCGGTGGCTTTGTTTATAGGGAATAGAAGGAGGCCCCCAGTCTCTAGGTGAACTCACTCCATGTGTTGCTGCAGACACTCATCGGGCCCGGGTCATATGGCGTCGGGCTGGGACGGTATGGTCCTTGCCCTCTGTGTGGGCAGAGGCAACCCAGCAGCAGCAGGATTTCCGCAGGGCAGGCTGAGTCTGCTCACCGTGAGCCCCCTCAGAGGCGGCCTGCACGCCACTGGGGCCGGCCAGGCCAAGGGAGCTGTTTGATGGGGGTGTCCAGGCTGCTTCTTCAGCGTAACAGCAGGAGGTTCCCCAGAAGGCAGGCAGAGCCTGGACTTGAGCCACCTTTTAGGTGGAAAACGGCTGAATCGCCAGCTCTGACTGCAGGCCTCTGCATCAGTCAGGGTCCAGTTAAGGAAACAAGCCATTCCCGAAGTTCTAATCAGGGATTTAACCCAGGGCGTTAGATGCTCCCAGAGTCCCTGCCGGCTCTGGGGGTGGGGGCAGGGCGGGGGCCGGGGCTTTGAGCAGCAGGGTGCCGGGAGCCGGGTTCCCTGCGCAGCTGGGCCGCTGGTAGAGGAGAAGGGGACTTGTGTCGGGTGTCTGCGTCCTGGTTCTGAGAGCAGCTGCAGGAGCACCCCGACTACTCCTGGGTCAGCGCCTTGTAGGCGCGACTTCGCCTGGAGACAGCACGGAAACCGACAGGCAGCGCCTGCTGGGGCTGCGCGGTGCGGCTGTTCTTCCTGAGTCCCTGTAGCAGGGAGGCGGACCCAGAAAAGACACCCACTCTGTAAAAGGTGACCATAGGAGGTCATGTGTGTGTTCCGCTGTCTCAGGCTTCCTTGTGACAAGGTAGCCTGTTCCCAGCCTCTTTTTAATGGCTTTTTGAAATTTTAAACTATTTTTTACTTATTTANGGTGACCATAGGAGGTCGTGTGTGTGTTCCGCTGTCTCAGGCTTCCTTGTGACAAGGTAGCCTGTTCCCAGCCTCTTTTTAATGGCTTTTTGAAATTTTAAACTATTTTTTACTTATTTAGTTTTGGTTGTGCTGAGTCTTCGTCGCTGTTTGTGGGCTTTCTCTAGTTGCAGCAAACGGGGGCTACTGTCTAGTTGCAGTGTGAAGGCTTTGTCTTGCCGTGGCTTCAGCAGTTGCAGCTCCCAGGCCCTCGAGAGCAGGCTCAGTAGCTGAGGCATGCAGGCTTAACTGCTCCACGGCACGCACGATCTTCCCGGACCAGGAATGGAACGTGTCCCCTGCACTGGCAGGCGGACTCCTAACCGCTGGACCACCAGGCAAGTCTCGTTCCCAGCTTTAGAGTTTCACCAAGGTGCAGAAAGCTTGTTACATGACAGTGTTCATCATCGTGAAATATGAGAAATGACCTAATAATAAGTCAACATGAGAGATTAAAGAAATTCATTAAGTCAAAGGAAAATTTCATCCACTAAAATAATGACAATTCTATGTCAATGAATGCTATGCTTTGAAGTTATGCTAAATCAAGAAAGATCACAAAATAAGATTGTTGAGTCTGAGAGACACACAGGTTAATAAAACATGGTCTTGGCTTCCACAGTGGGTCAGTGGTGAAGATTCTGGGCTTATGTTTCAGGGGGCAGAGGTTCGATCCCTGGTGAGAGAACTAAGATCCCACATGCCACGGCAGCCAAAAAGAGAGAAAGCCTCATGGTCCCGTCCCGGCTCTCTGCTACGGGCCTGCAGGACTGGCATGCAGTTAAACGCGTGACCAGCTGCCGGTCAGTTGGGAGTAGGGAGAAATGGTTGGTGATTTTTGTCAGTTTCTGTGGGGTACCCACTTCCCCCATGGCCGATTTCAAGCTCCAGTGGGGCCTTCCTGAACGGGGAACTGGGGAGACGTGCACACGAGCGGCTGCTGAGAGCCCACCCCAGCTGGCTCCTTCTGTCCCCGAGCCCTCCTCCTCTTCACGTGGGCCAGCTGAGAGGGGGTTTTAAGTGAAGAGTGATGTATTCATAGGATGGGATGCTAGCCAGTCATGAGCAGCTGATTTTCTGAAATAATCAAAGTTGAGAAACATTCAGGTTTAGTTGCAAGTCTAAAACACAAGCAAGTGTGCACAGATCAGTGAAAATGTCCACGTAAGGGCTCCAGACCCTGCCTCCGCTAGGAAGTCAGCTGGAAAATGGGCAAAAATGTCCCCGTTTGAAAAGTGTGGAAATTAGCCAAATAGTTGGAGCAGCCTGGAGAGCATTTATTCAAGGATAAGGTTGAACAGGGCACATGCTGACATTTGCCTTTGCCCCGGACTCGTCTGTTCCCCAGGTCCACAGTCACGTCAGAAACAACAGCTTGCGTTTCCAGCGCTGCCCGCCAGCTGCCAGAGGGACAAGAGTGGCACTGGAGCCCGTTCCCAGACACGCACCCCAGTGGGGCCCTCGGGTGGCTCCCCGGACAGTCCTAGGCTGACTAGGCGCTCACTCACTGTGGGAAGGCTTCTCTCCATAGAGGACAGTTTGGAGAAGCCGTCACAGGGCTTCCCTGCTGGCTCAGGGGTAGAGAACCTGCCTGCGAGCGCAGGAGACACAGGTTCAGTCCCCAGTCCAGGAGGGTCCCACGTGCCACGGGGCAGCTAAGCCTGGGGGCCACAAGTGTTGAGCCTGCGCCCTGGAGCCCCGAGGCCACGACTCCCGAAGCCTGTGTGCCCTGCAGCTGGAGCGCCACCGCGAGAGGAGCCACCGCGAGAGGAGTGCGTGCGCACAGCTGGAGAAAACCCCGCAGAGCGGAGGCCTGGCACAGCCGCAAATAGGGGGTTAATCCTTGTGAACGAGCGACTGCAGACAAGTGTCTCAACTGTGTGATCGTCAGAGGCAGCAGCTAAGAGTCCGGTCCAACACCAGATCTAAAAGGAAGAAAAGGCTAGAAGAGCGGCTCCGGAGCAGAGCCCCTGAGGGCTTTGGAGGCGCTGACTTACTCGGGCGGGTGGGTGGCTGTGCTCACCTGTGCGTCCATGTGCCCAGGGATGTGCGCTTGCTCAGGACAGAGCTCAGAAGGCCCTAAGCGCTCACCGCCGGTTGACCTCAAAGCCTTGCACACACGAGGCAACGAAGCCTGAGGTGGAGCCATAGACCGCCTGCCCGCAGCCTGAAAGCCTGTGCCAACACGCACTCCGAGCCCCGTGGCAGAGACTGGGAGAGTTATTTGTTCCAGGCCTTTGAAGAAGACGCTGCCCCACGAGCCGACCACCAACGTAACTGACTAGAGACGGCGGTGGCCTTATGTGGCAAAGGACGCAGGCGCTATAGCGTTAGTTCAGCATAGTCACTCGACAAGCAATCATGACAGCAAGCAGTCACAAGAGCAGACCTCGGGCACCGAGAGCTTGTTTCTAAAGCTGTACGTTCAGTTGTGTAAAATAGTCAATTTTCAGCAACAACAAAACGAGAAGAGTTCCCAGCTCACTCTCTGAAGACAGAATTACTCTGACACTGAAACCAAAGACCCCACAAGAAACTGCAGCCAGTGTCTCCTGCGATTATTGTCTATTTTGCTGTGGTGGTTTAGCTGCCAAGTCATGTCTGACTCTTTGTGGCGCCATGGACTGTAGCCAGCCAGGCTCCTCTGTCCCTGGGACTCTCCAGGCAAGAACGCTGGAGTGGGCTGCCGTTTCTCACACGCTGAGTCCAGTAGCACATAAAGAGGATCCCACACCGTGGCCAGCTGGAATTTACCTCCGGATGCGAAGCGGGTTCAACGCGCGTAAGTGCAAACTGATCTACAGATTCAGTGCAGTTCGTATCGAAATCCAGCTGCCTTTATTTTCTGACATTGACAGGCTGATCCTAATATTAATATGGAAATGCAAGGGACCCATCATAGTCAAGACAGTCTTGAAAAATAAGGACAAAGTTGGAAGGCTTCATTCTTCCCAGTTTGAGAAGCACCTGTAGCCCAGGCAGGGTGGTGCTGGCATTGGGGCAGACGTGTGGGTTAATGGAGCAAGCTGGGGAGTCCCGAGTGGACCCGCTCACCTGTAGGCAGCTGCTTTCAAGGGTTGGGGGGGTGGCCAGGCCACTTACTGGGATCAGAACACGCTTGTCAACAGATGGTGCTGGGGCCAGGGCGCGAGAAAGAAGCTGACTCCCTAGCCATCCTGTGTACAGACGTGAATTCAAGTTGATCCAAGGCCCAGGCGTAGCCACTGACACTGCAAGAGTTTTAGAAGAAAGCATGCGAATTCCCTGGCGGCCCAGCGGCTGGGGCTGTGTGCTTTCCCTCCCAAGGGCCCAGGGTCAGGCCCTGGGTGGGGAGCTGGGATCCGGGGAGCTGCATGGGGTGGGCAAGAAAGAAGAAAACAGATGGGACGCTCTCGCCTTCAGCGCACACAGTGGTTTCTTAGGTATGGCGTCTAAACCACAAGCAGCCAAAGGCAGAATTGTTGGGACTTCATCAGAGTTTACAGGTTTCATATGTCAAAGAACAGTCAAGAAAGTTAGAAAATCCACAGAATGGAAGAAAATATTTGGAAACCATACATATGCAAAGGACATAATACCCAGAATGCATAGAGAACAGTTACAACTCAGTAATAAGACAACCCAGTTGAATAATGGGCATAGGATTTGCATGGACATGTCTCCACCGAAGGCATATAGACGTTCAGCAAGCACGTGAAAATATACAGAACCTCATTCACCACTAGGAAGACGCAAACCAAAATCACAATGAGAACCATTTCACACCCACTGGGACGAGTGAAGGGAAAGCGGACAGTGACAGGTGCTGTCCAGGCTGTCCAGCGACCAGAGCTCCCGTTCATTGCCGCTGAGCGTGTAAAATGACGCAGCAGCCTCGGAAAAGAGCTTGGCAGTTCCTCAAAAAATTAACGTGGAGCTACCACCTGACCCGCCAGGTGCATCCCCGAGAGAGCTGAAAACGTATGCTCACAAACGTGTGTACGTGAATGTTATCAATAGCAGCATGATTCCTGATAGTCGGAAAGTGTAACAGATGTCCATGGACTAATGGCTGAATGAACCAAATGTGTCCATCCATACAGTGGGGCTTTTCTCAGTCATGAAAAGAAATGACATACTATGACACGGATGAACCTTGACAGCATTACTGCCGAGAAGCCAAGAACAAAAGGCCGCGAGATGTATGCAGCTCCTACGCACGCGGGTGAGTAGCGTCCTGGTACGTCATGTGGGCACTTACGTGCCACATTCAGAACAGACAGTGCTTGCAGACAGAGCAGATCAGAGGGCTCTGGGCTGGGAAAGAGGGAACAAGGAGCGGCTGCTCACAGCACAGCGCTTTACAGCGTCTTGAAAATGCTGGGAGTTGGTGATGGACAGAGAGGCCTGGCGCGCTGCAGTTCATGGGGTCGCCAAGTCAGACACGACTGAGCGACTGAACTGAAAATGTCGTGGAGTAAGGCGTGGTCTCCCCGCAGCCCTGGGAACATGCGAGAGGCCACCGAGTTCCACGCGTTAAAACTGGTTTTGTGGAATAAGAACCATCTCCAATTAACAAAACACAAGTAGGCTCCAAGATGGTCTTGCCTGTAAGTGGTCAGCGGGTAGTCTGTAAAGTGACCCCGAACGGTTTTCTTCCCCTTGGGTGTCACTCACCCTTTGCTGCGGGCCAGCTTTAGCGATTCACTTGTGTTAAGAACACAAAACACAGCAGAGGTGGTGGAAGGCCGCCTGTGGCGTTGAGTTGAAAAAAGACGGAGCCTCTCCACTGCCCTTCCTCTACGCACACCCCTCCCCCTGGTGGGGGTGCGGGGAGGGGGGCGCAGCTCCACGCCCTGAGTCCTCTATGGGGCTCCCGCGATGGGGGGGACGGCTGCCTCAGACAGGCCAGCTCAGCCCCACCGCCCGCCGCCAGCAGCCACGCGNGCGAGAGGAGCCACCGGGAGAGGAGTGCGTGCGCACAGCTGGAGAAAACCCCGCAGAGCGGAGGCCTGGCACAGCCGCAAATAGGGGGTTAATCCTTGTGAACGAGCGACTGCAGACAAGTGTCTCAACTGTGTGATCGTCAGAGGCAGCAGCTAAGAGTCCGGTCCAACACCAGATCTAAAAGGAAGAAAAGGCTAGAAGAGCGGCTCCGGAGCAGAGCCCCTGAGGGCTTTGGAGGCGCTGACTTACTCGGGCGGGTGGGTGGCTGTGCTCACCTGTGCGTCCATGTGCCCAGGGATGTGCGCTTGCTCAGGACAGAGCTCAGAAGGCCCTAANGAAGTACATGACTTGCTTGGATCCATAAGAGAGTCCCCCATCTCCTGAAAGTAGCTACCAATCTACCTGGGTCACATGATCCAAGAGGGGCTATAGCAGGGAACATGTCTAATTCCATATTAGATCTGTTTCTTTCACTTTAACCTTTGTATTCAATTGCTTTTTCTGCAAGTTAACCTCTAAAGGGATGTTGCCTACAGCTTAAAATATACATAATGCCCCATTTTGGGGAAGCCTGCCTCCCACGAGTGAGTGTTAAGCTATAATACCTTTGTTTAGCCTGCAGGAAACATCCTAACCAGGCCCATCTGTAAATGCCTGCACGAAAGAAGAAACTAACATATCCCCTCTGGAGTCTTCTGGCTGGAACCAGGAAATATTTGTAACAACTTACTGCCTTTTTTGCTCCTTACCTTCCCTTTTTTGTTCTATAAAATAAACTAGCATCCAAACCCTGGTAAGATGGTTCTTTGGGACTCTTCTCACCATCTTCTCAATCTGCTAACTTTCTTAATAAAATTGCCATTCTTTGCCCCAACAGTTCATCTCTCAATTTGTTGGTCTGCCATGTGGTAAGCAGTACAAGCTTGGACTAGGTAACAAGGCCAATCAGGATCCTGTATAGAAAATCTCTTTGTCCTGGGGTTACAGAGTGGAAATAACAAAAACTAGTGTTCCCATTGGCCATATCTCCTGACCACATGGAGAAAGCTCATCTTTAGTAGATGCGAAGAAGGCCAACGCAGAGAGAAACAGGGTCAAAAAATCTAATGAAGGAGAACACCCTGTTTTGAGACCCCTGTTCTGGTTGTTGCTCAGTGTTCCTAGACTTCCCAGTCATATAAGCCCCTAAATTTCCCTTTTTAATCAAAATCAACCAATGAAAATAAAAGTATATCAAGAAAATAAAACCAGACAATTAACTTTTGACAAAGGAAGCAAGAATATACAATGGGGAAAAGGGGAAAAGACAGTCTCTTCAGCAAGTGGTGTTGGGAAAGCTGGAATACATAAAAGTCACATATAAATCAATGAACAAATCACACCCTCCCATGATACACAGAAATAAACTCAAAAAAATGGGTTAAGAACTTATAAATATAGGATAAAACACCATAATAACCCTGAAAGAGAACACAGGCAAAACATTCTCTGACCTAAATCATACCAATGTTTCATTACATCAGTCTCCAAGGGAAAATAGAAATAAAAGCAAAAATAAACAAATGAGACCTAAACAAGCTTATAAGCTTTTGCACAGCAAAGGAAACCGTAAACAAAATGAAAAGACAAAATGCAGACTAGGAGAAAATACTGCAAATGTTGAAACGGACAAGGGCTTAACTTCCAAAATGTGCAAACAGCTCATACAACTCAATAACAGAAAAACTAACAATCAATTGAAAACTGAACAGAAGATCTAAATAGACATTTTTCTAAAGACATACAGATGGTCAATAGGCACATGAAAAGATGTCCATCATTACAAATTATTAGAGAAGTGCAAATCAAACCTGCAATGAGGTACAACTTTACACTGATCAGAATGGCCATCATTAAAAAGTCTACAAATGATAAATGCTGGAGAGGGTGTGGAGAAAAGGGAACCCTCTTGTACTTTGATGGGAATATAAAGTGGTTCAACCATTATGAAAAACAGTATGGAGTTTCTTCAAAAGCTAAAGATAGAGTTGCCGTATGATCCAGCAATCCCACTCCTGGACATATACCCAGACAAAACTGTAATTCAAAAGATATATGTACCCTTATGTTCATAGAATCACTGTTCACAATAGCAAGACAGGAAAACAACTTAAATGTCCACCAACAGATGAATGGATAAAAAATGTGGCATACACACACACTAAAATATTATTTATCATTTAAAAACATGGATGGTCCTAGAGATTATCATATTGAGCAAGTAAGTCAGAAACAGAAAGACAAATACTTCATGATATCACTTATATGTGAAATCTAAAAGAGACACAAATGAACAGAGCTATGAAAAATCAGCAGATTCACAGACATAGAGAACAGACTCACGGTTGCCAAGGGAGAGAGGGATAGTAGGAAAGGGAAGTATTGGGAGCTTGGGATTAGCAGATGCAACTATAGGATAGACAACGACGTCCTGCTATTTAGCACAGGAAACTATACTCAATACTCTATGATAAACCATATGCAAAAGAATATGAGAAACATATATGTGTGTGTGTATATATATAATTGATTCACTGTGCTGTGCAGTAGAAATTAACACAACACAGCAACATTTTATTGAATTACACTTCAATAAAATTTTTTAAGAAGACAAAAGTAGAAATCAACCACAGTCATTACCCAGGAATGAAAACACTAACAACCCAATTGAAAACTGAGCAGAAGACACACTCACAAGTGGAAATACGCTGTTTAATGAAATATTTTTTATGATATATTGAAAATATACTAACATAGAATGCTTCACTTCTGTAAATTCTAATACTAACCAGCTGCATAAGAATAAGCCGTCTCTTAAAATCCCTGGTTATCAGTTTTTGCATGTGTCAAAGGAAGAATCTGAAAGCAGATTGCTAAGATCCAGCAAAGCTGGTTAGGTAAAGTGAAACCTTTGAATGAAGTATTTTAAATGCCAGGTACAGCAGTCTGAGCAGCAGTGAACTAACTACAGAGGGCTGCTAAGCCAGAGTCCTTCTCAACTTCACTATTTTATATTTTGGGGGACAGTTGTTTGTTTTGGGCGGAGTGCTTTTTATTTTTAGCTCTTAGAGCACTGTATGAAATTTTAAGCTAGTCCCCCAAACATAACTTTTCCCCCTAATTTCTTATCATGTCCTGAAAACAATTCATTTCTGTTTTTCTTCTTTCCTGAAATGAGCCTTATTATATACAAGCCATATGTAACAAGTTGTGACCTTGGCTTCTGAAGAAAGGAAGGTTTGAAAACTCACTACTACTCCGCTTGTGTGGACTTTGGGCTATTCTCTTATTTAAGATAACGTGAGTCTGCGTGAACTCCGGGAGTTGGTGATGGACAGGGNGTCTGTGCGCCCGGGCGGTGGCCAGCCGGCCGGCCGCGGGGCGCCGCCCACCCCGCCCCGATGCCAGGCCGAGCCGCGAGCCCCGCGTGCCGAGCGCCGAGCGGCAGGCCGGCCGAGGGTCGCCGCCGGCGGAGAGCAGGTCACGTGCCCCCGGCTCCCCGGGCGCCGCGGGCTCCCGGGACGCGGATCTTTCTCTCTTAACCGCGTCGCGGGGAAGCCTGGCAGAAGTTTGCAAAGTTGCTCGGGGCGAACCGCTGCCGGGCGCTGCGCCGTGTTAGGTCTGGACCGCGGCGGGGCCCGCCTGTGCGTTCAGCCCGGGCTTCCCGGCGAGGAATGGTTCGCGAAACTGGGCGATTGAAAATCAAGACCGCGGACACGGGGCTGCTTACTGTCTGCCGGGCGGCGCGGCGAGATCTCTGCGCCGCTTGTTGTATTTGATTCTTGGCGCAGCCTTCTCAAGCACATCGCTGTGTCCACTGGTAGACAGCGAAGTCGGAGGTGGGAGAGCTTACGGCACTGGCCCAAGGCCGCAGAGCGGAGAGCGGGTCCCAGAAGCTTGGCGTCCGTCTCTTGCCCCCGTATCTGCCTCTCTCCGCGTCTTTTCTTCCTGGGGATGTGACGCTGGAAACCGCTGGCGCGTTAGTTCCCCTTTGAGCCACGGCATATTCCGTCTTGAGTTGTGTTTTTTTGGTAGTGTCGCGCCAGGCGGGACCTCTAACATTCTAGTAGAGCTGTCAGTTGAGGTTTGAAAATTTTTGTCACCTTGGTCTCTACTCGAGTGAGTTGGGCTGGCAAATCTTGCGTGTGGACCTTTCCTGAAGCCTTACTGCATGGGTGTCGGGCCAGTTGGTTCTTTACTGTTGGAGATACTGTATCTTCTCTTTCGATTCCAAAAGAACAGGCTCTTGTCTCTTCCTTGTGACTGAAGCAGCTGATTCCCCGCATGACTTCTCATCCGTGGATTAGTCAAGTCTCCTGTTAGTCTGCTTCTCTCCTCAGACTTAGGAGAGTTGGTTCAGTTTCGAGTCTTGAGAGCTGGAAAGTGAGTCCTGAGTGCTTCTCCTGAAGGTCCTGTCCAGGCGGGAAGTTGGTGCCTCCCACCTTGTTGTAGTCTGATTTCTTTCTTTCTTTCTTTCTTTTTTTTTTTTTTTTGTTACCCGGTCTGATACATTGAAATGAGTAATCTGCATGGTAGCCATAACTATTGTTTGTGTTTGGAGCAGAGTAATGGTGATGAGTGGCTTTTCATCCGTTCATCAGATGTTTTCATTATCTGCCGAGTATCAGGCATGGCTGAGTATTGACTCAGGGAGACAGGTCTGATTCCTGTTCTCAAGGACTTTAAAACTGGTGAGTGATCATGGCCGGGAGTTCTCTTGTGGCATGGCATGGCTGAGATTTTTCATAAGGAAGAGTTATTTTTCGTCTCAGCAAGGGCATCTGTGGTAATCTGGACAGCATGGGGTTCTGCCCTAACTTGAAGGCTTTGTTAATTTTCGCAGCAGCACTTGGCTTGGTTTGCTTTTGACGAGGGTGTGTAGACGATAATATCACAGTTTCTAACTGATCATGTGTTTTGAAGAGTGACTTTCGGCTCTGAGCTTGTTCTTGTCTTACTCTGGGGCATTTGTTGTTCACTCCACATGGAGTTTGTGTCGCCAGAACCTTCCAGGACAGGTCTTAGCTGCTGGGGGCTCTCTGAGCAGAGATACTCTTGTGGGGCTGAGGCGGCTGCTTCAGCTGACAGCACAGGTTTAACGTGCCAGGGTCACCCTAGGGAACTCCCGCCACCCCATCTCCACCAGCCCTCTGCCTCCGCTTGGTTCAGAGGGGAGTTTTACATTTGCTGTAGGATTGCATGAGTAAACAAGCAGAAGGGGGGAGTGGAATGTAGTGGACACGCTAAAAATAGCTTTATTGGTCTGCTTTTCCAGGTAATTGTAAGCAATCTCCTGAGGCAAAAGTGATTTTTGGTGCCAAACAAGTCTTAAGCCACCCCCTGCCACAAACCCTGTAATCAAAGACCGTTGCTTTATAGTGAAGTGTGGCTTTGATTCCAGTTCCTTACTTCACCACCAAAGATCAGCTGTTAATAAATTTCCAAAGGGACCTGCATGAAGTATGTACTTGCCCTTCAATTTGCCGTTGGTGTTTCTACGCGAGGGTGTAGCAAACCCAGATCCCGCGGCCGGACTACCGTGTTACGAACTGTTTCTCCAAAATTGGACCTAAACATTCGTCATGACTCCTGTCTGGAGTTGTCTGGTTCTCCATCCAGCAGTTCACACAGGACTGAGGGGAACTGGAGCAGCTCCTGGCCTGGGAGCTGTGCAGGCAGGGTGTTTGGGGCAGTCAGGAGGAGTCCTGGGCCAGGCCCGGGCTGGGGTTCCCCCGGCGCTGATGGCGTCTGGAAATCAGCTCCCTGCTCCCCACCCCACTTTGCAGCTCCGGGCGCTCCCTTGCCTCGCGCCGGCCCTGTGGGCCGCCATTGCCTGCCAGCCCCCGCTCCTGCGTGGACCGGACGCGCGCCCGGGCGCTCTGTCGCCTCGGAGCTCTGTGCTGGTGTCTGCGCTTTGCTGCGACGTGCTGATGTCTTCGGTCATCGGCTCTCGTGTCTTCCCTCTGTTTTCTGGTTTTTCCTTCCCATGAACGGCATTAAATACAAAAAGAGTTGGCATTCATGGTTTAAAGCGTCTTCACGGTCGCTGTGCTCTGTGTGAGTCAAAGGGGAGAGCCGGGCAGCGGGGAGCGAGGGCGGGCCCTGCAGCGCCGCCGCCCACTAGTTTCAGTCTCAGTACTCCAGGCTGCGATTTCAAAAACAAATTTAAGAATAGCTGCTTGCAGGATGCCTCTGTGGGGGAGGAAGCGGGCGTGGCAGCTGGCTCCCGGGGTGGCGCGCAGTCCTGGCCGGGCTCTGCCTGGAGGCGCGGCCCTGAGTGCAGGGGTCGTGGGCGTGCCCGGCGGCTCTGCTGCGGTGTCATCACTGCTGAGGAGAGCGGTCTGAGTCCCTGGTCCGGTCCGTTTCCTGCCTGCGCTGGACTGCTCGCTGTCCGGCAGGGCACCTCCGAGGAGGCCTGCAAGGGGGCTGGGGCCTGGCGAGGCCTGCGAGGGGACCTGCCACCAGGTGCCTCGAGCCTCCTTCCCTGGTCTCCCCACCCTATCAGGTGTGAGCGGCTTGCTGCTTGCTGCTGGCCTTCAGGCCCGACCCAGCTCTGCTAGGGAGTCTTTGGAACACGACCCTGCGGACACCATTGGTTTCCCATTCTCATATGCAATTTTAATTTTTTAAAATTGATTTCCATTTGAGTTATTTGCGAGTACACAACAAAGCTACTATGAATTAACCTTTTAAAACCCGATCACAACAGCACAGAACTTGGGAAAATCAGTGCCCTTTACAAGTGGCTTTCACTCGGGCTGCCGACAGTTCTCTGGGCACTCACCGGTCCGGGGGCGCCAGCAATGGCTCAGGGCTGCCCGGGCAGCCTGGCCTGGCCTTGCTGTGGACGCTTGCTGAGGAGCGTCTTTGTGGAAGCTTTGCTACCTGATCCTCGTCTTGCAGAGTTACTTCGTTAGTATTTGGGGGGCGCTTACAACTCCACAGCCTTCCGGCCGGTGCTCACAGCTGTCCTGCGGGCTCAGGAGGCCCGGCCCCTTGATTGCTGGCTGGGCTCTCGGAACACACTGAGGCTCTGACACCTCAGTCTGGCTTTTGGATTATTCACGATTGCTCTGAAGCCCTCAGCTTTCGACTCTTTATAAAAACGTTATCCTTCCTCCACTGAAAAGTGCTTGTTGCTCTGTCATGTCTGACTCTTGGCAGCCCCGTGGACTGTAGTCTGCCAGCCTCCTCTGTCCATGGGATTTTCAGGCAAGAATACTGGAGTGGGTCGCCGTGCCCTTCTCCAGGGGATCTTCAGGACCCAGGGATCAAACCCAGGTCTCCTGCGTTGCAGGCAGATTCTTGTACTGTCTGAGCCACCAGGGAAGCCCTACTTTTTATTTAAAGTGACATTTCTCTTTTGCTGATCATTAAACTAGTCACTTCTTTAAAAAAAAAAAAAANTGTTGGTAGTTGGAAGATTCTGTTTATATAGGTGCCACTTTTCTTACTGGTTGCCAATGTAACTACTGGGGAAAATTTTAAAGGTGCCTCGTTTAACACTTACATTTCATTGATTAACGGATTAAATTTTGTAAAAGGGGGATTCGCTATTTTTCTTTTATTATTTGGCTTTTGTTCTTGAAAGCCCAGGTGAGGGTTTTTAATGCACAGCAAGATTGCGTTTCATGTGACAGTTTGGGGATGTTGCTCGACAGGAGGACGGCGCCCGTGCTCCACGCTGCGCTGGCCCGGCTTGTTTCTCTTGGCTTGGCTGACGCTGTGTGTCTCAGTGCTCAGTCCAGGCGCTCAGTCGTGTCCGACTCTCTGCGACCCCGTGACCCGCAGCGCGCCAGGCCTCCCTGTCCATCACCATCTCCCGGAGTTCACTCAGACTCGCGTCCATCGAGTCGGTGATGCCATCCAGCCATCTCATCCTCTGTCGTCCCCTTCTCCTCCTGCCCCCAGTCCCTCCCAGCATCAGAGTCTTTTCCAGTGAGTCAGCTCTTCGCAGGAGGTGGCCAGAGTCCTGGAGTTCCGGCTTCAGCGTCAGTCCTCCCAGGGAACACGCAGGGCTGGTCTCCTTCAGGATGGGCTGGTGGGGAAGGCTGAGATAGTCAGGCCTGTTGATCTGGTTCGTGTTCTGGATTCTGTGTTGTACTTTGGTCTTCTCCTTTCCTGTGCTGGTTTTCCCCCCTGGTACTTGGCATGTTTGAAAGTTCTATGTAACGTGATGTCAGACAGCTCTTTGCACACGCGTGCTGGCTCCAGCACCTCGCTGCACTGCCGTCCTTTCTTCACAGCTGAGCATCCTCTCGCCGCCACACTGACTCCCCCCGATGTGTCTTTTCCAGACGGTCTGTTCCAGTCTTGGTCTCCAGGACATTGCCACTGTCTGGCTGGCTTCTCTGCTTCATGGTGCCTTTTGATAAGCTTGGGGTTGCCCGACTTCATAGAGCTCTGCTGAGGCTGTGCTCAGAGACGCGTCTGCTTCTGACTTACTCGGCGCTCCCCCGCCGCTCGTCCTGTGTCCTTGGTCAGTTTGTCTGACAGTCATTCCTCAGGTCATTCCTCAGGTTGAGGGGAGGCCCTTTGCCGAGATGGCCTGGTGGAGGGAGGGGAGGCCCGACCCCCGTGTCGCGTGCCTGCTGTGCCGACAGGAGAGCCCCGGCTCCTGAGCCCCCGTGCACGAGGCTGCATCGCAGTGTGCGTCCCCGTCGCCTGCGAGATGGCCTGGGAGGCAGGCAGCCGGGCTCACGCGTGTTCATGATGCTCCTCACGCTCTGCCGCCCCTGGTCTCCTGCAGTGTCTGCGCAGACAGTTACCTCACAATCTGCACTCCGCCTGGGTTTCTAGAATGCTTTATTCATTTATTGTTTGTCCAGTATGTAGGCACGTAGGATCTTAGTGCATTAAAAAAAATGCTTCTTTTTATGAATTAATTTTCACAGATATAGAGCAGACCATTGGGCCAGTCTGCATTTTCGTGACTTTTAAGGGAATGTCAGCAGTCTGAGTTGGTGAAAAGACACCTTTTTGACAGGAAACGTGCACTAGTCAACCCGTTCCTCCCTCCTTCTCTTGCATGTTGACAAGTCTGTGCACGTGAGCTCCTGTCTGCTCTCCAGACTCAGCTGCCCGCAGTCTCTAGGGAGGGGAGGGGAGGGGAGGGGAAGCCCGGTGGCCCACGTTAGCCCAGTGGAGAGCCCTGGTGAGGGGTCCTCTGGGGTGGAGTGCGGTCAGGTCTGGAAAAGGTGTGGCCGTGCGAGGGGAGGGCAGTGCCCAGAAGTCCCAGAGAGGTGTCCTGTATCGGCCCAGAAGGAAGCTGTGGAAACAAGTCTGTGTCCCTCAGTCTCTCCACCTGGAGACCATGGTGGACCCTCTGATGGCTTGGCTTTCACTACCAAAAGGACAGTTTGTAGGCATCAGCTCAACAGAGTGAGAGCCGAGTTTGTGCCCTTAAAAAAAACCTAACTACATTTTAGAATGTTCATTAATAGTCCATGTGACTCTGCCTGGCATATTTACGTGTTTTGAGTGTGTGTCTTGGAGGGGAGGGGAGATGGGAACCTGAGACCCTCCGTGCGTGTCATTGTGGTCGAGTCTGGAAGCAGGCTGCCTGGGTTCTGAACCTCACTGAGTGTGAGGTGGTGCTTGGCCTGGAAGAGGGCGGTCTGGCGAGCTGGGGCTGAGTGCAGTGCGCAGGCGGCGTGGGGCGGGCTTGGGGGGCTGCGCTTTCCAGCCGCGTGTTTATTCGAGGGCCCAGGTGGAAGTGCCGTGAGGGGCTGAAAGCAGTTTGGTGGGGTCTCGTTTTCGCCCTAAGCACAGTCAGTCACCACACCAACCCACATCTACCATCCCTGTGCTGGAAAGGCTCTTCAGCTGGAACAACGGGGGTGTGATGCGACCCAGCCTGGTCAGGTCGAAGCTCTGAAAGCAGCGAAGCCTGTTTGACTTGCTTGGGGGGTCGGGGGTGCAGGGCCGGCAGCAGTCCAGAGAGGAAACAGGCTCACTGCTGCGAGCCGAGGAGGAAGCGCGGTGCTGGGCGGTGCCGGCGCACCGCACCTGGCCGTCCCCCCTCCGGTGACAGGAGCTCTCCCTGCCCCGCTGCCTGGCGGTGCTCACGGCGCGCTCAGGGTGGCGGACGGCTAGCTGTTGATGCCATTTGGCTGTTGTTGCTCGAGGAAGGACTTGTTATGGGATTTGCTGGCTGTTAGCGCCTCAGTGTTTCCATCGTGTAGCCTGTGGGTTACTCATTGATACAAAGTACCTGCTGCAGAAAAAGCGCTTTAGAGGGAGGAGGCTGCTGACAGGAGAGCTGAGTGCTTACCCTGTAGAGACTGTTGTGTTTTCTTATGCGTATTTCCAGAAAGATGTTTAGGACAAGAGAAGCGGAATATTGTAGCAAGTACTCAGGTTCCTAAGTGGTTAGGGTTAGAATGCAGAGTTGGAAGTATTGATTTCAGCTGCAGCCTGGGGCCCTGGAATAAGGACTGGAGAGGTAGAGTCTGTGCCACGCCCCCCTTAACACCAGGTCCACCTCCAGTGTTCTGAGCAGCGCGTAAAGGCAGGAGCCTCGATCGTGGTATATCTTGGCCTTCATCTTTTCCTGTGGTCACAAGAGTTTTACTGAAGGAGCTACAGTGAAGGAGGGATGACTCATCCTAGAGTCATCTAGGGTTCACCACCACTAGAAACCACGTCATACCTCACGCTGGAAGGATACGCATGCACCTGGCGTTTTCTGCTGAGAGAATTAGCAGTGACTCAGGGGCTTGGATGAGATTGATCAAGGTCTAGAAATGGGACAGAATCACTGATATTTAAAGACCACAGACCACAGTGACGCTGTGCAAAGTGATAGGACAGGAAACCTGGGTGCAGCCCCTCTACCAGGCCAGCAGAGCGAAAGAATGGCTGGAATTGGCGGCTGGGTGAGGCCTTGTGAGGAGACAGCTGCTGCTTTGGCAACTGGTGTGCGCTGGGNATGGGACGGGAAACCTGGGTGCAGCCCCTCTACCAGGCCAGCAGAGCGAAAGAATGGCTGGAATTGGCGGCTGGGTGAGGCCTTGTGAGGAGACAGCTGCTGCTTTGGCAACTGGTGTGCGCTGGGTGGACGCTTCTGGCTCCCAGCAGGCAGCAGCCCTGGAGGGAGGGAGGCAGATCTCCAGAACACCACCGTGAGACTCATCAACAGAAAGCTACGGGCCACACAGAGAGCCCCAGGAAGAAATGCAAGGCGATCCAGCCAGGCCGTCCCAAAGGACACCAGCCCTGAACATTCACTGGACGGACTGAGGCTGAAGCTGAAACTCCAGTCCTTTGGCCACCTGATGCAAAGAACTGACTCCTTGGAAAAGACCCTGATGCGGGGAAAGATCGAAGGCGGGAGGAGAAGGGGATGGCAGAGGATGAGACGGTTGGATGGCATCACTGACTCGATGAACATGAGTTTGAGCAAGCTCTGGGAGTTGGTGATGGACAGAGAGGCCTGGCGTGCTGCAGTCCACGGGGTCGCACAGAGTCGGACACGCCTGAGCGCTTGAACTGAGCTGACAGAGAAGTGGCAACGCGTGGTCATTCGCAGGAAAAATGAGCTCGACAGACACCCTCCCAGGGGAGGCGGTGGCGTGAGGATACTCGCCTAAGTGTGCTACTGTGCTCGAGGAACCAGGGAGGGCGCAGCAAAGACGCGACGGAGGTTGGGGACAGGTGTCTGAGCCAGACAAGGGTGTCAAGAAGAAGGGATTCTAGAGAAGCAGACGGTTCTGAGACAGAAGAGTACAGGAGCCGAAAGGGGGAGCTTACGGAGGCTTCAGGAGCTGCGTGTGCAGGCAGGAGCGTGAGCCAGCAAGCCGCAGTGACTGCCTGCGAGGGGCAGGGCCGCCTGACGAGGGCTGAGCACAGCCTGAGTGTCAGTGGGGTAGACTCTCCCGGTCCCGCTTGGACTGACAAGGGCGGCCAGAGGCAGCTGCGACCCCGCTCAGGCCTGAGGCTCCCGGGACGGAGGAGATGGTGTCGTCAGAGCAGAAGCAGCTACGAAAGAGCAAGACACGCAGATCTGTGGTCGCCAGAGCGGGGGCTGTGGGCTTTGCGGGGGCAGACTCAGGTTGTTGTCCAGAGGGCGGGTAAGGGAACGGCGTCCTCTGTACCGCACAGAGAACTGTCTTCAGCATCCTGTGATGGGCTGTCGCGGAGAAGAGCACGGGAAAGAGTCTGCGTGTGTGTGGCTGAGCCAGTGCGCTGCACAGCAGAGACGAGCCGCGTGGAAGGTCAGCTGTCCTTTAACTGAAGTTAAAGCAGAGCTTCCCTGGGGGCTCGGTGGTGGAGANTGCGTGTGTGCGGCTGAGCCAGTGCGCTGCACAGCAGAGACGAGCCGCGTGGAAGGTCAGCTGTCCTTTAACTGAAGTTAAAGCAGAGCTTCCCTGGGGGCTCGGTGGTGGAGACCCTGCCTGCCAGTGCGGGAGACTTGGGGTTGATCCCTGATGCGGGAAAATCCCACAGGCCGTGTGCCAAAATGTAATAATTTCAAATCCCCCACACCTTCCCGGCATGGCCTTCATGGAAAAGCACCGGGGAGGTGGAGGGGCTCTGCTGCTATCCCTCGGTGTCCTTGCCGGCCAGCGGGCCCGCGTCCCCCTGGTGAAGGCGCGCGGGCCCGTGCTCTTGAGGAGCTCGGAACAGCCCACGGGCGCCGCCTCGTCGGCAGGGAGGCCTCTGCGAGGCCCTGTGCCATGGCCCCTGCTGGCTGTGCCGACTGTCCATAGCTGCGCTGACAGGGCTGCCTACCCACCTCACTGCAGCACACTGCTTCACTGCACCTAGCAAGCAGCGCTTTTTAGAAATTGGAGGTTTGTGGCGAGCAAGTCTGTCAGTCCCGTTTTTTTCCCCCGCAGCATTTGCTCAGGTCACATCTCGGTCACACTTTGGTAATTCTCAAAATATTTCAGACTTGGTTGTTACTTGTTACGGTGATCAGTGATCTTTGATGTCACTGTTGCAGAAAGGTTACAGCTCCCTGAAGGCTCCAGGGATGCATGGTAATTTTAGTAATTATTTTGAAATAAAGGCACGTATGTTTTCTTAGCCATAACACTATTGCACACTAGACGAGAGTGTGGTGCACACGTATCTTGCGTGCCCTGGGAGTAATAGGGAGTGTGGGCACGCGCAGCCCGCGTGCCCTGGGAGGAATAGAGTGTGGTGCATGCGGAGCCCTGGGAGGAATAGAGAGTGTGGTGCACGCACAGCCCGCGTGCCCCGGGAGGCCCGTGTGGCTCGGTGGCTGCAGCCTCGCTGTCTGGCGGCGCTCGGGTCCAGCCCTGCGGCGTCTGCGGCGCTCTGCTCGTGCCCCTGCTGCATCGTCAGTGTGACCGTTAACAGAGCCAGCTGTTCCGATGGCGATGAAGTGAACACTATCTTGAGAAAAACAGCTGAAAGTCAAAGATTATTGGTAAATTTCTCGTTGGAAACCTTGGAGGCTGTGTTGCTGTGTTCAAAATCTAGAGGGGAGAGCTGTCAACCGGCAAACCTGTCATGGGGAACGCTGTCCTTCAGAACTGAGAGAGAAGCTGAGAGCTTCCAGAGACGCCAGAGCCGAGCAGGCTCTTTACCACAGACCTGCCTGCAGTGAGGCGCTTCCTTCAGGTTGGAGGGCACTGGACAGTGGCCCAGAGCCCCGTGGAGAGGTGGAGATCTGGTGGTGAAGGAGACACACAGACGGGCAGACACGCGGGCGCTGCTCTAGCTCACCTCACTGCCTCCACTCCATTTCAGGGACTAACCCGGTGGTTCATCTTCTGGGAGGACGCGATCCACAGAGATGTGGTTTGGTGACATCCGTGAGTGAGAGGGCGTGGGCTCTGAGCTGTATGGGAACAGTTTTGTATGTAACTTAAGCTGATATAAATTGGCCTGTTGAACTGCTGCAGCTTTAGGATGTTAAATGTAATTCCATGGCTACAAGGAAAAAGCTAGCTATGGGATATACTCCAAAGGAAATAAGAAGGGAATTAGAAGTGTTTTGCTGTAAAGAATCAATCAATAACAAGAGAAGATGGCCGTGCAGGAAATGAGGGACAAAGAAGCAGCGTGTGAAGGAGAAACAGGAAAAGGAGCCAAAGGAGCGCCTCCCCGTTGGCGCCGCCTGCACCTGTGAGCGCATTAGACGCGCCGCCGAAAGGCTCGACACGTGGGCCCTTGCCTCGCTCCACAAGAGACTGTGGAGCCAAAGAGAGAAAAATGTTCGGTGTGAAAGGGTGTGGAGAGGACTCGAGCAAGTAGCAACCCAAAGCGATGGCAGCCGCGCTCCTCTGAGGCCAAGTAACAGTCAAGGCAGAAAAACCTGACCAGACAGCACACAGGAGAAGATTCGGCGCCGCCAGAGGGCCAGGCAGTGAGAGGCACTCGCACAGCTTCCCACAGCCGCCAGGATGCCCGAGGCGCCAAGGGGCACGGCTGAAGGGCCAGGAGCCGGCGCCGCCGGTGCATGCACGCCGCCAGCACAGGCGAGAGGAGGGCGCGGGGGGCGGTGAGCGGGCGCGCAGCGCGGGTCTCTGCCCCCGTCCCCGGACGCACGTTCTGCTCGGGTGGACACGCTCCTTCTCCGTGGTTGAGCACAAGTTGAGCCGTAGTGAGTCTTAGAAGGCTTTCAAAAGTAGGTTGTCACACGAGGTACCTTTCTTTCTTTCTTCTTGTGATGTCGACCACTTTTGAAGTCTTTATTGAATTTGCTACGGCTATTGTTTCTGCTTTATGTCTGATTTCTTGGCCTTGAGGCATGTGGGATATTCGCTCCCCAACCAGGGGCGGACCATGCACCCTGTGCTGGAAAGCAAAGTCTTAACCACCCATCGCCAGGGAAGTCCCCAAAGTACCTCTGGGACCACAATGAGAGAAAGTTAGAAGTCAGTGACAAGCGGAAAACTAGAAAAGCCACAGACACCATGGACGGTAAGCAGCATTCTTGCAGAACTCCTGGGCCAAAGGCGCAATCCCAAGAGCAGTCTTCAAACGTCCAGCGATGGGACTCGCTGGCAGCGGCCAGGGCTCCGTGCCTTCGCTGCTGGAAGCCCGGGTTCAGTCCCTGGCCTGGGAACGATGACCCGCGAACACAGCACGGTGCAGCGCACAGACGTGCTGGGGGAGTCACGGCCACACGCGCCACCAGGGAGACGGACCGCAGAGCAGCCTCACTCCCTTCCTGAGGAGCCAGAAAAAGGACAGTCCAAACCCCGAGCTTAGAAGGGAAGCAGACAGGCCAGGTTAGGGCAGAAAGCCCTTTAGATTAGCTGAGAATTTTTTAAAGGTTCATACCACTAAAATCAGAAAAGAAAGTGGAGATATAACTACCCATTTTTATGAATAAAAAGGATTCTAACTAGGAACACTTGCACGAGAATGAGTTGCATAGCCTGGGTGAAACAGATTCCTAGAAATACACAAACTGCCAAACAAAACAGAGAATAGGGGTCGTACTGTTGTCAAGCTAGGAGATGGAGTCAGTTACTGAAAGCTTCCAGACAGAGGAGCCCTGGATCTTACAGTGAGTTCAAAGGGCAAAGGACTAACACCGGTTCGCAAATTCTTCCCAGATATCGAAGAGGGGAGAACGTTGCTTCTTTTTCTTTTAACTTTTTATTTTGTGTGGGGGTACAGCCTGTTAACAGTGTTGAGATGGTTTCAGGTGAACGGCGAAGGGCCTCAGCCACACATCTTCATGTTTCCCTTCTGGCTCCCCTCCCGCCCAGGCTGCCACGTGGCCCTGGGCTCCCCGTGCCCTGAGGCAGGTCCTGGCTGGCGACCCGTTGTGAATGCAGCCCTGTGCACACGCTCATCCCAAACTCCGTAATTTCAAGGGGAAAACAGTTCTGAACTCATTCCGTGAGGCCAGTTTTGACAGTGAAGTTAAAGTGTTAGGGACTCAGTCGTGGCCAGCTCTTTGTGACCCCGTGGATTGTTGCCCTTCAGACGCCTCTGCCCATGGGGTTCTCTAAGTGAGGACATTGGAGTGGGTAGCCATTGTCTTCAGGGCATCTTCTTGACCTAGAAGTTGAATCCGGGTCTCCAGCTTTGCAGGCAGATTCTTTGCCATCTGAGCCACCAGGGAGGCTGGCATTGCTGTCATACTAAAGTCAGACAAACACTACAAAAAAAGGGACGCATCAGTCAGTATCTCTTATGAACCGTGGTTCAAAAGTCCTTAACAAAATACCTGTAAAACTTTAATTCGGCAGTCTGTTAAAAGGATTTATGTACCATGACCCCAGTGGGATTTATCCCTTGGTTGGATTTATTCCTTGGAATGTTAGGTTGGGTCCACAACCAAATAGCGACCATTAATAACCACGCTAACAGAATGAAGGGGGAAAACATCATCTCCACTGAGGCAGAAGACAGCAGCCGTCCAGGGGGAGAGCACTAGAAACACTGGGCATAGGAGGGATGATTTCAACACGATGGAGGTCGTGTGTGGCACACCCACAGTGGACATCGTGCACAGTGGCGAAGGACACGCTTTGTCTTCTAGGATCAGGAACACAGCAGGGATGCCCACTTTACCACTTCTCTTCAAAACAGTCTTGGAAGTTCCAGCCAGAACAGTTCAGCAAGAAAAAGAAAAGACGTCCACACTGGACAGGAAAGACATCGGTGATCTTACACCTGGAGTACCTTACAGAGTTCATGCCCCGAGATTAAAAGACTGAAATCTCTGAAAGCTAATAAACTAATTCAGCAAATTTCAGGATACCATCTGAAAAAGAAATTAAGGAAACAGTTCCATGTACAGTAGCACCAAAAGGAATGAAATATATAGGAATCTATTTTAAGTTGATAAATGAAAAAGACTTCTAAACGAAAGGCTATAAACGTTGCTGAGAGAGGTTAAAGATGTAAGTGGAGAGACAGCTCATTTATGAATTAGAAAAGTTAACCCTGTTGGGAAACCATCTACAGATTCAACGCAATCCTTGTCAAAATTCCCAGTGATTTATTTATTTATTTATTTTGCAGAAATAGAAAAACCTGTCCTGAAAGCCATGGGACCCTCAGTAGTCAGCGTAGCTTTGAAAGCTCCTAAGCTGGAGGCCTCCCACTGAGATGTTGAAACTGCAAAACTCTGGTAATCAGAACAGTGTGATACTGGAATAGGATACGCGGATAAACCGGCGGAGCAGACTGGAAAGGCCAGACGTTAACCTTCACACGCAAGGAGAACTGACCTTCGGCGGAGATGCCGGGCGCGTCCGGCGGTGAGAGCCCTGCGCCTGCTGCCGCCTGCGACTGGTGGCGCTGCAGGGAAA
>SJYW01055795.1:6500-22343 GCA_006410735.1 Raphicerus campestris | reverse complement strand
GTTGATCCCTGATGCGGGAAAATCCCACAGGCCGTGTGCCAAAATGTAATAATTTCAAATCCCCCACACCTTCCCGGCATGGCCTTCATGGAAAAGCACCGGGGAGGTGGAGGGGCTCTGCTGCTATCCCTCGGTGTCCTTGCCGGCCAGCGGGCCCGCGTCCCCCTGGTGAAGGCGCGCGGGCCCGTGCTCTTGAGCTCGGAACAGCCCACGGGCGCCGCCTCGTCGGCAGGGAGGCCTCTGCAAGGCCCTGTGCCGTGGCCCCTGCTGGCTGTGCCGACTGTCCATAGCTGCGCTGACAGGGCTGCCTACCCACCTCACTGCAGCACACTGCTTCACTGCACCTAGCAAGCAGCGCTTTTTAGAAATTGGAGGTTTGTGGCGAGCAAGTCTGTCAGTCCCGTTTTTTTCCCCCGCAGCATTTGCTCAGGTCACATCTCGGTCACACTTTGGTAATTCTCAAAATATTTCAGACTTGGTTGTTACTTGTTACGGTGATCAGTGATCTTTGATGTCACTGTTGCAGAAAGGTTACAGCTCCCTGAAGGCTCCAGGGATGCATGGTAATTTTAGTAATTATTTTGAAATAAAGGCACGTATGTTTTCTTAGCCATAACACTATTGCACACTAGACGAGAGTGTGGTGCACACGTATCTTGCGTGCCCTGGGAGTAATAGGGAGTGTGGGCACGCGCAGCCCGCGTGCCCTGGGAGGAATAGAGTGTGGTGCATGCGGAGCCCTGGGAGGAATAGAGAGTGTGGTGCACGCACAGCCCGCGTGCCCCGGGAGGCCCGTGTGGCTCGGTGGCTGCAGCCTCGCTGTCTGGCGGCGCTCGGGTCCAGCCCTGCGGCGTCTGCGGCGCTCTGCTCGTGCCCCTGCTGCATCGTCAGTGTGACCGTTAACAGAGCCAGCTGTTCCGATGGCGATGAAGTGAACACTATCTTGAGAAAAACAGCTGAAAGTCAAAGATTATTGGTAAATTTCTCGTTGGAAACCTTGGAGGCTGTGTTGCTGTGTTCAAAATCTAGAGGGGAGAGCTGTCAACCGGCACACCTGTCATGGGGAACGCTGTCCTTCAGAACTGAGAGAGAAGCTGAGAGCTTCCAGAGACGCCAGAGCCGAGCAGGCTCTTTACCACAGACCTGCCTGCAGTGAGGCGCTTCCTTCAGGTTGGAGGGCACTGGACAGTGGCCCAGAGCCCCGTGGAGAGGTGGAGATCTGGTGGTGAAGGAGACACACAGACGGGCAGACACGCGGGCGCTGCTCTAGCTCACCTCACTGCCTCCACTCCATTTCAGGGACTAACCCGGTGGTTCATCTTCTGGGAGGACGCGATCCACAGAGATGTGGTTTGGTGACATCCGTGAGTGAGAGGGCGTGGGCTCTGAGCTGTATGGGAACAGTTTTGTATGTAACTTAAGCTGATATAAATTGGCCTGTTGAACTGCTGCAGCTTTAGGATGTTAAATGTAATTCCATGGCTACAAGGAAAAAGCTAGCTATGGGATATACTCCAAAGGAAATAAGAAGGGAATTAGAAGTGTTTTGCTGTAAAGAATCAATCAATAACAAGAGAAGATGGCCGTGCAGGAAATGAGGGACAAAGAAGCAGCGTGTGAAGGAGAAACAGGAAAAGGAGCCAAAGGAGCGCCTCCCCGTTGGCGCCGCCTGCACCTGTGAGCGCATTAGACGCGCCGCCGAAAGGCTCGACACGTGGGCCCTTGCCTCGCTCCACAAGAGACTGTGGAGCCAAAGAGAGAAAAATGTTCGGTGTGAAAGGGTGTGGAGAGGACTCGAGCAAGTAGCAACCCAAAGCGATGGCAGCCGCGCTCCTCTGAGGCCAAGTAACAGTCAAGGCAGAAAAACCTGACCAGACAGCACACAGGAGAAGATTCGGCGCCGCCAGAGGGCCAGGCAGTGAGAGGCACTCGCACAGCTTCCCACAGCCGCCAGGATGCCCGAGGCGCCAAGGGGCACGGCTGAAGGGCCAGGAGCCGGCGCCGCCGGTGCATGCACGCCGCCAGCACAGGCGAGAGGAGGGCGCGGGGGGCGGTGAGCGGGCGCGCAGCGCGGGTCTCTGCCCCCGTCCCCGGACGCACGTTCTGCTCGGGTGGACACGCTCCTTCTCCGTGGTTGAGCACAAGTTGAGCCGTAGTGAGTCTTAGAAGGCTTTCAAAAGTAGGTTGTCACACGAGGTACCTTTCTTTCTTTCTTCTTGTGATGTCGACCACTTTTGAAGTCTTTATTGAATTTGCTACGGCTATTGTTTCTGCTTTATGTCTGATTTCTTGGCCTTGAGGCATGTGGGATATTCGCTCCCCAACCAGGGGCGGACCATGCACCCTGTGCTGGAAAGCAAAGTCTTAACCACCCATCGCCAGGGAAGTCCCCAAAGTACCTCTGGGACCACAATGAGAGAAAGTTAGAAGTCAGTGACAAGCTGAAAGCTAGAAAAGCCACAGACACCATAGATGGTAAGCAGCATTCTTGCAGAACTCCTGGGCCAAAGGCGCAATCCCAAGAGCAGTCTTCAAACGTCCAGCGATGGGACTCGCTGGCAGCGGCCAGGGCTCCGTGCCTTCGCTGCTGGAAGCCCGGGTTCAGTCCCTGGCCTGGGAACGATGACCCGCGAACACAGCACGGTGCAGCGCACAGACGTGCTGGGGGAGTCACGGCCACACGCGCCACCAGGGAGACGGACCGCAGAGCAGCCTCACTCCCTTCCTGAGGAGCCAGAAAAAGGACAGTCCAAACCCCGAGCTTAGAAGGGAAGCAGACAGGCCAGGTTAGGGCAGAAAGCCCTTTAGATTAGCTGAGAATTTTTTAAAGGTTCATACCACTAAAATCAGAAAAGAAAGTGGAGATATAACTACCCATTTTTATGAATAAAAAGGATTCTAACTAGGAACACTTGCACGAGAATGAGTTGCATAGCCTGGGTGAAACAGATTCCTAGAAATACACAAACTGCCAAACGAAACAGAGAATAGGGGTCGTACTGTTGTCAAGCTAGGAGATGGAGTCAGTTACTGAAAGCTTCCAGACAGAGGAGCCCTGGATCTTACAGTGAGTTCAAAGGGCAAAGGACTAACACCGGTTCGCAAATTCTTCCCAGATATCGAAGAGGGGAGAACGTTGCTTCTTTTTCTTTTAACTTTTTATTTTGTGTGGGGGTACAGCCTGTTAACAGTGTTGAGATGGTTTCAGGTGAACGGCGAAGGGCCTCAGCCACACATCTTCATGTTTCCCTTCTGGCTCCCCTCCCGCCCAGGCTGCCACGTGGCCCTGGGCTCCCCGTGCCCTGAGGCAGGTCCTGGCTGGCGACCCGTTGTGAATGCAGCCCTGTGCACACGCTCATCCCAAACTCCGTAATTTCAAGGGGAAAACAGTTCTGAACTCATTCCGTGAGGCCAGTTTTGACAGTGAAGTTAAAGTGTTAGGGACTCAGTCGTGGCCAGCTCTTTGTGACCCCGTGGATTGTTGCCCTTCAGACGCCTCTGCCCATGGGGTTCTCTAAGTGAGGACATTGGAGTGGGTAGCCATTGTCTTCAGGGCATCTTCTTGACCCAGAAGTTGAATCCGGGTCTCCAGTTTGCAGGCAGATTCTTTGCCATCTGAGCCACCAGGGAGGCCGGCATTGCTGTCATACTAAAGTCAGACAAACACTACAAAAAAAGGGACACATCAGTCAGTATCTCTTATGAACAGTGGTTCAAAAGTCCTTAACAAAATACCTGTAAAACTTTAATTCGGCAGTCTGTTAAAAGGATTTATCTACCATGACCCCAGTGGGATTTATCCCTTGGTTGGATTTATTCCTTGGAATGTTAGGTTGGGTCCACAACCAAATAGCGACCATTAATAACCACGCTAACAGAATGAAGGGGGAAAACATCATCTCCACTGAGGCAGAAGACAGCAGCCGTCCAGGGGGAGAGCACTAGAAACACTGGGCATAGGAGGGATGATTTCAACACGATGGAGGTCGTGTGTGGCACACCCACAGTGGACATCGTGCACAGTGGCGAAGGACACGCTTTGTCTTCTAGGATCAGGAACACAGCAGGGATGCCCACTTTACCACTTCTCTTCAAAACAGTCTTGGAAGTTCCAGCCAGAACAGTTCAGCAAGAAAAAGAAAAGATGTCCACACTGGACAGGAAAGACATCGGTGATCTTACACCTGGAGTACCTTACAGAGTTCATGCCCCGAGATTAAAAGACTAAAATCTCTGAAAGCTAATAAACTAATTCAGCGAATTTCAGGATACCATCTGAAAAAGAAATTAAGGAAACAGTTCCATGTACAGTAGCACCAAAAGGAATGAAATATATANTAAAATCTCTGAAAGCTAATAAACTAATTCAGCGAATTTCAGGATACCATCTGAAAAAGAAATTAAGGAAACAGTTCCATGTACAGTAGCGCCAAAAGGAATGAAATATATAGGAATCTATTTTAAGTTGATAAATGAAAAAGTCTTCTAAACGAAAGGCTATAAACGTTGCTGAGAGACGTTAAAGATGTAAGTGGAGAGACAGCTCATTTATGAATTAGAAAAGTTAACCCTGTTGGGAAACCATCTACAGATTCAANTGGACGAAGGGCTCGCACTGAGGAGGCCTGTGTGAGCAGCACGCAGGCTCACCCACGCACCCCAGCATCCCGGCGGCCGCTCGCTCCTGCAGGCTCCTGCGGTGCTCGCCGGCGTGCCCCCGACGCGGTCCCTTGCTGAGCCTGTGCTCTGTCCCGGCCCCAGGTGCCGCGGGGAGCCGGCTGGGCGGCTGGGGCCTGGAGCCCCCGGCCTATGTCTGTGCACGCCTGTGTCTGTGCACGCGCCTGGCGAGGGGCTCCCCCCCGCCCACGGCACTTCCGTGGCGCTCACCCGCCTTCTCTTTCCCCCCAGCTTGAAGCATGACCTCGAGGAAGAAAGTGCTGCTGAAGGTGATCATCCTGGGAGACTCCGGGTGAGTGTCTCCGCGTGCGAGCGGGCACCCTGGTGGCACTCTCACGCTGCTCTCCGTGGGGCCAGCTCTTCCTGCTGAGGGGCCGGGTCTCCCTGCCATGGGGCCCTTTGTCCCCAGTTGGGAGAAAATGGTGGCTGTTTGAACTGAGTGACAATTCCATGTGGCTCCTTTTTCCTAGATGGTGGGAGGAGGGAGAAGAGTTTTCCTGTAGACTTGTTGCTGTGGGCAGCAGGCCATGCCCACGCTGGAGGTTTGGGGCACGCTTTGTGGCTCGGGGAGAGCCCGAGACGCCGCAGGCGCTCACAGACCATCCCCGCGGTGCCAGCGTCGCAGCAGAGTGAGCCGCGGGGGCTTCCTGGTTTCCCAGGGCGTAGAAGAGTCACGTTCGCACTATACCGTCACTTCCGTGTGCAGTGACCGTTTGTCTAAAGAGCATCGTACATACTGCAATTTAAAAATAATTTACTGCCAGAAAATGCTACCCGTCCACTGACCCTTCAGTGAGTCTGCATATTTTTGCAGTAGTAACATCAGAGATCACTGATCACAGATGATAGCAGAGTAATGACAGAAGGGTTATAACTACCGCGAGAATTACCAGAATGTGGCACAGACATGGAGGGAGCAGATGCCATTGGAAAGTGCTGCCACCTGACCAGCTTGACCCAGGGCTGCCACAGACGTGCAGTCTGCAGAAGAGGGAAAACGCAAGCGGAAGGCAGTCTGCAGAGCGCCTGCAAGTGAGGCAGGCGTGCCTGCACCCGCCTCCGGCTGGGCCTGGGTCTCCACTGACCAAGTAGCTGACCAGTTCTGTGATCACTGGGAAGACTCGGGGGGTGTGGGTGAGGTTTTCAGACTTGGCATCTGAAGTGGCCCTTGAAAGCTTAGACTGGACGCGACATGCTTTTGAAAATCATATAATAATGCAAATGTGCCTCCTATGCCAAAGTTTTTTTAAAAGGCAGTGCTGTTCCTACCCTGGCTGGCTTCCTTAATCCGCTGAGAAGCCTTTTAAAAGTGAGCGTCCACCCCAAGCCGCAGGCCCGCGCTGGCTGGCCTCCGCACAGCCACACACACGCTCCTTCCGTCTCTGCTCTCCCTGGCCTGCCTCCCGCGCTCACGCGCTCCAGCTCCCCTGCCCCACTGTCAGGATTGAAGTGCTGCTTTTCGGCCCGTTACCTGGGCTTGCCGGAACACAGACTTCTGTCGTCTTCCGCGGGAGACGGCCGGGTGGGGAGCACCACCCTGGGCTGTCCTCCCAGGTCCTCTGAGGGTGAAGCGAGTGTTCGCCTTTGTGGAAAGGAAGCTGTTACTGGCCTGTCCTGCTGCCTCGTCACCCGAAGAGTCACCCTGGTCTCTTGCTGAGCTCTCTTACTGAAACACACCTCTGGGGAGCCTGCTTTGGTGGATTCCGATTTGGCAGAATGTTGGTGCTTTTTCTGCTTCAGATTTTAAACTTGGTTTGGGCTTCCCTCATAGCTCAGTTGGTAAAGAGTCTGCCTGCGATGCAGGAGACCCGCTTCAGTTCCAGCGTCGGGAAGATCCCCTGGAGAAGGAAATGGCTGTTCACTCTAGTAATTCATGCCTGGAAAATGCCACGGACAGAGGAGCCTGGCGGGCTACAGTCCATGGGGTCGCAAGAGTCAGACACGACTTAGCGACTAAACCAGCAGCAGCAGACTGGCTGGCTGGTGTGAACGTCTGCTGGGAGCCAGCGCGGGCCTCTGGCCACTACCCTCTTGGACTGAATAACCACCAGTAAACAGAGACCCAAGACGGCAGAGACGCTTCGGGACAAGTGCAGGGACCTTCCTGCTGGAGTTTCTCTTAGAAGGGGAGCATTTGCCGGCCCCCTTTTGGAAGGAAAGAAATGGAAACACTAGGTTCTACCAGCTGTACCAGAGCGCAGAGGCGCTTCTCCGGATCTGACCCCCACCGGTAGCCCATGTCCATCCCTCTGAGTGCACATCGCCCCTGGGTGAACTGGAGGCTCCCCCCCCATTGGGAGGGGCAGGCCTTGTTCTCCTTCGAGACAGACAGTCCTTCCAGGCTGCACGCGCCAGAGTCAGTGTGCGGTGCTGACCTGCCTGACTTGTGGTTTTTCTCGAATTTCAGAGTCGGGAAGACCTCCCTCATGAACCAATACGTGAACAAGAAGTTCAGTAACCAGTACAAAGCCACAATAGGGGCAGACTTCCTGACGAAGGAGGTGATGGTGGACGACAGGCTCGTGACCATGCAGGTAAGCCCACCCCTCCTGCCCGCGGCCCACCTCTGTCTTGGCGCCGCCTCTGCTGGCCTGGCCCGCTTGTCCATCTTGGCGCTGCCCTCCCTTTCAGATCTTACGGTCATGCTCACGGGCAGCTCTCTTCCAGCGGCCTGCCAGGCACGGCACGGGAGCCCGAGGGCTCCTCAGGACCGCGAGGCACACCAGCGATTTCCCTTTTTTCCCAAAGTTCGCCTTTAGCTGGCCTCCCTGGGTTTTGTTGTTTTGGTTTAGTTTTTTGCTATAAAATTGGCAGCTTACAGGTTCCTGTCTTGTGTCTCCAGAATGTCTAAGTCGTTCCTCTCCCAGCACCCTTGCCTGTGCTTAGGCTGAACAATCCTTGCGTCTCTCCCAGTTCCCACGGCAGCCGTCTTCTCGGCTTCTGATCTTGTGCTCTTCGTGGCCCTTTAAGTTGTGTTTCTGTTCAGCCAGTCTGGCTTCTTCATGTAGCAGCTTAATCTGATTTCAGGGGCTTCCCTTTCAACACTTGGGATAAATGCAATTCCTTCTCTTGGCTCCTTAAGAGGCTTCACATTCTGGGGCTTCCCTGGCGGTCCAGTGGTTCTGACCACACGTCCACTCCGGGGGCCTGGGCTTGATCCCTGGGGAGGAGCTAAGGCCCCGCCAGCCTCGCTGCGCTCACGGGGCCCTGCTGGCCAGGCCCTGCGCCCCAGCTTCTGGCATCCTGCGGCGCCGGCTCGCAGCCCGGGCGCTGTGCTCGGAAGCCCCGCCTCCACGGCAGGCGAGCCTGTGCTCTGCCCTCAGTGCTGTCCTGGCGAGGCCGCGCTGTGTGGTCCTGGCGGACGCCCGGCTCGCTGGGACCTCTGGACGTTTCGGGCTGTGGTGGGGCATGTCCCGTGCTCCCGGGGCATGCGCTCCTCCAGGTGGGGCCACTGTGGCCCCACCCCACCGCATCAGACACACAGCGGCGGGCAGGGGCGGGCAGGGTCCGTGGTGCACACCTCCAGTTGTACGGAAAACGGGTGGTGGGGCAGCTAAAACCGCAGGGCGGCACAGCCGAAAGAGACGCGGCGCNCAGACACACAGCGGCGGGCAGGGGCGGGCAGGGTCCGTGGTGCACACCTCCAGTTGTATGGAAAACGGGTGGTGGGGCAGCTAAAACCGCAGGGCGGCACAGCCGAAAGAGACGCGGCGCTGCAGGCAGCAGGCCTCAGGCTGTGCGTGACTGGAGCCCCGCTGGAGAGGAAAGACCTCGGAAGGCAGCAGGGAGGAGCGGGAGCTTGGGGACGCACAGCAGGGCCTGGCATCCCGCCCACCATCAGCATGAGAGGCGACCTGCACAGGGTGGGCTCCGGAACCGGCCCGTTGGGCCCAGACACACAGGGCTCCTGGGGCCTTGNGCTGCAGGCAGCAGGCCTCAGGCTGTGCGTGACTGGAGCCCCGCTGGAGAGGAAAGACCTCGGAAGGCAGCAGGGAGGAGCAGGGAGGAGCGGGAGCTTGGGGACGCACAGCAGGGCCTGGCATCCCGCCCACCATCAGCACGAGAGGCGACCAGCACAGGGTGGGCTCCGGAACCGGCCCGTTGGGCCCAGACACACAGGGCTCCTGGGGCCTTGGGGGCTGTAGGATCGGGACCCCAGGCCTCAGCGCCCGGAAGGCGCGCAGCTGGCCTTGGGGTGCAGGCTGGGCTCTGCTGGCCGGCCCCTGGTGGGGGCACCCTGTCCCGCTGCGTACGACTCTGCTGCGCCGGGCACGGAAATCTCCGTCTGCAGGATATGACATGACCCTCTGCCATTCCTGTCGAGGACAAAGACAAGACCACCCTGTCGGGAGACACACAACTTCCAGACAGATGAACCCTGGCAGTAGTGCGCCACAGAAAGTGTTCACAGAGACCGGAGGCTTCTGCACGAGGGATGGAGGCTGATGAAGCAGGCCCCTGAGAGGTGGGGTGTGGGGAGCCAAGAGAATGGAGCCGGACCACACAGGCAGAGCTCAGGTGAAGCTCAGCAGAGGCAGCAGGAGCGTCAGGGTGAGCGGAGCCGGCCACTCCAGAGAAAGCTGGGGTGCAGAGCCAGAATCCTCGGAGCACGAGGGGAGAGTCAATGGGTGCAGGCGCAGCAGGTGGGCGGGTGAGCTCCCGGCCTTGTGGCCGAGGGCTGCATCCAGGCCCTGGGCTCAGATGCTGCCTGAAGACTCCCGTCCCGGAGCAGGAGCAGCCGGACCGCGGAGGTTGCCACAGCCACAGGAGATTGCAGAAGGGAGGCCCCCCCACTGGCCGGGCGCCAGGCTGACAGAGCCCCACAAGCTCAGAGCTTAAGAGCTTTCTGAAGTCAGGGCACCCGCCGAGAGCCTGGGGCATGGAGCAGAGTCTGGAAGCAGTGCGAAAGCAAGTGTGGTCCTTGGGCTGGAACAGAAGGCTGGCGCTCAGGCTCCTGCAGCCAGCTGAAAGGACTGGAAGTAAATGAAAACACCATCTCCAGACAAAGGCATCCTCGTTCCAGGTCTTGAGGAATCCTCCCCTATTTTTATGGGCCTTCAGCAGCATGCTGAAAAAAAGATGATTCACAGGAGGCAACACGGTGAAGACCAGTGGAAACCTCCCCGGCAGTTCAGAGTGGTTTTTGTATTGAAAGACACCAAGCCATCTCGTCTGTCTGCGGAGAAGCTAAGCAGGTGGCGTGGGTCAGTAGGGCTGCTGAAAATGGAACACGGTAATCCAGAATAACAAATTAGAGAGTGTTTAGCAGGTGGGATACAGCAGACGCAGGCTGAAAGGAAGCGGAGTGATGGGAAAGGCGGAAGCAGGACTCGGTGAGCAGCTCAGACTTCTCCTCATCTCAGAAGAGCAGGAAGGCCAGGATGCGTATTTGCTAGGAGGTTTTCACGGTGGATGTGGTACCAGTCCACGGATTCAGGGAAGCACACGTTCCCAGAGGGATAAGTTAAGAAGACTGGAAAAACCATGTTGAAAGAAAAACCTTTTTGAGACAAACTTGAAAGCGAAAGGAACAAGAACCACCAGGAACCGCTGGGCGACCCGCGCTGCCCCCGAGGCCCGGGGCTGGGCGACCCGCGCTGCCCCCGAGGCCCCGGGCTGGGCGACCCGCGCTGCCCCCGAGGCCCCTGGCTGGGCGACCTGCGCTGCCCCCGAGGCCACGGGCTGTGAGGAGGAGGGTGCGCCTCCCTTGACTCGGTGCAGAGCGTCTCAGAGGCACGCTGGAGGCAGGGGGAAGGGCCGCAGTGCGATTGCAGCTTTCTGTCGTGACCGAAACGGG
This sequence comes from Raphicerus campestris, assembly GCA_006410735.1. Lineage (NCBI taxonomy): Eukaryota > Metazoa > Chordata > Mammalia > Artiodactyla > Bovidae > Raphicerus > Raphicerus campestris. Next base: position 11,869 of record SJYW01055795.1, on the reverse strand, counting down.
AGTCCCCTAGCGCAGCCCTGTGCCGCTGGGCTGTCCTCGTGCGGCCTTGCTCCCTCCGGGCAGACATTCATCCAGTTTTGTGCAGGAGGCTGTCCTCCCTGACCCGGGTGTCCGTGTGGCCCCAGTAGGTTGGTGTGTTCCGCAAGCGCTGCGGGTCTCAGGAGGCCAGGCCGGCTGCATGGAATCTGGGCCGCTTCCTGCAGAGGCTGGTTCATTAGATGAGACGGGTGGCTCAGCCCACACTCCATGTTCACCTAAAGCCCAGCCCTGGAGTCCCGGCTGGTGCTGTGGACGTAGCTTTTACTTGGGTTGTGAGGATTGTTCAGTGTCTCATGCTTCCTGAAGCTAAGTGTCTTCCTGCAGACAGTNGAGGCCAGGCCGGCTGCATGGAATCTGGGCCGCTTCCTGCAGAGGCTGGTTCATTAGATGAGACGGGTGGCTCAGCCCACAATCCATGTTCACCTAAAGCCCAGCCCTGGAGTCCCGGCTGGTGCTGTGGACGTAGCTTTTACTTGGGTTGTGAGGATGGTTCAGTGTCTCATGCTTCCTGAAGCTAAGTGTCTTCCTGCAGACAGACAGAGGGTCCAGCAGGTGGCGACTGCTGTCAGCTGGAGGTGACTGCGTGCCTTCTGCCCCAGCACTGGGGCCTGTCCTGGGAACACTGGCTGTCCCTCCCAGCGACCCGGGCCCTGCTGGGGTCTGGGGCATCCAGGAGGTGCATCCTGCATCCCTGCCCGGCGGGCAGAGCGTGATGGGAAGCTCTGAGAGCTGAGTGCCGCTGTGCCGTCGTCGGTCAGCACCTGCCCTCCGTGCTGAGTCCTCACCCTTTCCCTTCATTTCTCTCTCCCTCCCCTTCCCCTCCTCACACAGTGCTTTTCTTTGCCTCTTGAGATACGATAAAAAGGTTTTTTAAAGGTAAATGTTTTATGCAGTAAAATGCATATATGTAAACAAACGTACAGTTTGGGAGTTCCGGGCTGGCCTGGTAGTTAGGATCTGTGCTTTCACTGCTGAGGGCCCAGGTTCGGTCCCTGGCTGGGGAGCTCCAATCCTGCCAGCCTCACCGTGTGGCCGAGCAGACGCCCCCTCCGGGGAGCCCCCAACTGCGGAGCCTAGGTTCAGGGTGCAGCTTTTCCATACACACCTCCCCGTGTCACCTCCCCCTGGATCAGGACCCACAGTTTTGAGCAGCTCCGGGCGCGTGCACCCAGCTGCTGTTGGTCAGCTTGCTCCGCGCACTCCCCGAGTGCTGAGGTACCCGTCTCGGGGCNGTGTGTTCCGCAAGCGCTGCGGGTCTCAGGAGGCCAGGCCGGCTGCATGGAATCTGGGCCGCTTCCTGCAGAGGCTGGTTCATTAGATGAGACGGGTGGCTCAGCCCACAATCCATGTTCACCTAAAGCCCAGCCCTGGAGTCCCGGCTGGTGCTGTGGACGTAGCTTTTACTTGGGTTGTGAGGATGGTTCAGTGTCTCATGCTTCCTGAAGCTAAGTGTCTTCCTGCAGACAGTCAGAGGGTCCAGCAGGTGGCGACTGCTGTCAGCTGGAGGTGACTGCGTGCCTTCTGCCCCAGCACTGGGGCCTGTCCTGGGAACACTGGCTGTGAACTCCCAGCGACCCGGGCCCTGCTGGGGTCTGGGGCATCCAGGAGGTGCATCCTGCATCCCTGCCCGGCGGGCAGAGCATGATGGGAAGCTCTGAGAGCTGAGTGCCGCTGTGCCGTCGTCGGTCAGCACCTGCCCTCCGTGCTGAGTCCTCACCCTTTCCCTTCATTTCTCTCTCCCTCCCCTTCCCCTCCTCACACAGTGCTTTTCTTTGCCTCTTGAGATACGATAAAAAGGTTTTTTAAAGGTAAATGTTTTATGCAGTAAAATGCATATATGTAAACAAACGTACAGTTTGGGAGTTCCGGGCTGGCCTGGTAGTTAGGATCTGTGCTTTCACTGCTGAGGGCCCAGGTTCGGTCCCTGGCTGGGGAGCTCCAATCCTGCCAGCCTCACCGTGTGGCCGAGCAGACGCCCCCTCCGGGGAGCCCCCAACTGCGGAGCCTAGGTTCAGGGTGCAGCTTTTCCATACACACCTCCCCGTGTCNCTGCGGTCCATGGGGACTGGGCAACTGAACTGAACTGACTCTGCACAAGATCCTGTCTCATTTCTTTCAGAACCTCACCTGTATGAGTGAGCCAGCCCCTCCCCCACCCCCCACAGAGCCCATGTTTGTCCCACGTGCAGTCAGCTTTCGCAAAGTCACCGCCAAGAGTGAGTTAGGGAAACCCAAGAGCTGCTCGGGAGGAAATACAGAGCTAGCTGGCCAGGAGCCTGGAGTGAGGTTTCATTAACTGGCCCGTGTACGCCCGCGCCTGCTCTCTATTCTGTGCAGCATATTCACTATTATATGTCAGACTTTAACATATATTGTTGGCTCATTAATTTTGAATTCATGACCAACAGCCACAGTCACTCAGGCCTGAGTGAAGCGTCTGGCACACGATGTCCTCTGTAAGGCATGTTGGCTTCTCCTTGCTCTCAGGAATCCTAGCCTGCACTTTACCACTGCGCCCGGAGACAATCTTAAACAGTGAGATCGCCGGCAAAAAGCACCGAAATGCAAAAAAACCCAGCAGTAAACAGACCTCAAGAAAGACACTTGTTTATAGTATAAAAGCCGAAACGAGAAGGTGGAGCTTTGATCTCAGCTGAGAATGCGTATTTGGGACTCATATTTCACCGCTCTACGTCCACAAGGGACTCGAAAGCAACACGAGTATTATTTTGGGGGGTTCCAAAGTAGGCCAGTGATGCTGCTGAACAGTCTACAAATGCAGACAGGTCAGCTTCCAACAACAAACATTTCTCAAGGTGTCAGCAGTGCCGAGGCTGGGAAATCGTCGTCTTACAAATTCCACTCTTTGCCTTTAACTTGAGTGTGTTCACTCGACAACTGTAAACCAAACCCAGGTAAGGGGCTGCCCCATAGGGGGACATGATGAATAGAAAGTACTTCTAAGCCAAAATGCTGAGAATACTGCTCAGTATTACTCATCTTCTCCTCTGCCCTCTCGGACTTGTGATCAGAACAGCTGGTAGCACTGGGGTTGGACAAGCAGAAGGGGAAGTAGGGTGCAAATCGGCGGTTTCAAATGCAAATATTACAATCTGCACACAGGCGTCGGGCTTCGATGATGTGGATTAACAAGCTGGAATGGTTCTCTTTTGGCTTTACGATTCCACAATTTTTCATTTTCAGATAAACGAAAACTATTTATCACAATCAGGAAATTCTAGTGATCTTTATAAAATTTATGAGCGATGTGGAGTCAGGACATTTCATCGGCAGATGCGCAGCACTGGCAGGAGAGGAGGGCCGTGTGTGCAGNTCAGATAAACGAAAACTATTTATCACAATCAGGAAATTCTAGTGATCTTTATAAAATTTATGAGCGATGTGGAGTCAGGACATTTCATCGGCAGATGCGCAGCACTGGCAGGAGAGGAGGGCCGTGTGTGCAGCAGCCCCACCGTCCCATGCCTGGTTCCAGGAGGCATCGCCGGAGCGGAAGGGTGCACTGGACCTTCGTACCAGCTGCCCTTCACCAGCTGGGTAACCTGGGGCCACTCACAGTCTCCGCGCTTCTGTCTCCACACCTGTTAAGCCTGCTTCCAGCTAACATTCATTCTATAATGAGGTGGTACAAAGAGAACCACGGCTAAACACTAAGAAACCGCATACAGTCAATCCTTGTCTCCAGATCATGCTTTCTTCTGAAATGGTTTAGTTTTTCCTTTTCCAGTCAAGGCTTCCCATGGTATTTACTTTCTTTTGATTTTCTGCTCATTAAAAAGTTTTTTTTAGCTTCAATAGGGAAGTATGCAGTGACTAAAAATGGCTGGAGTGAACTATTTCATGTAAATGGCGTCACTCAACCAAAAACATCAGTTATCTCGTACGTTGATTTCAAAATATGATCTTCCTAACGTAAAGATGAATCTTCTGAGCACCATGTAATCACAGCACTTCTGAAGAGCGCGCCACGGGACTTCCCCGGGGGCGCAGGCTCAATCCCTGGTAACCAGACACGGTCCCTACACGCTGCCTGGTGGGGCCCAAAACTTGAAAAAGAAACCAGTAAGCAACAGGCGTTCGAGCAACGTCATGAAGCGACTCGTGCATTACGGACCAAACTGAAGAAGCAAACAAGCAGGATTTTAAAACATATCAAAGAAATTCTAAAGGTCTAAGACATGGAAAGACTGTTACTCTCCGGAATGAAGCATTTTTACTACACCGCATGTATACATACATTCCCTCTCTCTCTCTTTCAGGAGATAAAGCAAGGAAGCAAAACATTATAAATTATTGGCCACTCCAGCACTACAGATGTAGATTCTAGAAACACAAGAAAGCAATTAAACTCTGGAATACCAGACCAAACACCTCTGTTCCTAGCTTCAGTTAAAGATACAACAAGCCCAAAGGGGGGAAGCTTCAGCGTTCAAGAAACGCCAGAGGTGCTGTAGGCTAGTGTTAACGCTGCCCCAGGCCTAGAGGGGCTGATAAGCGCGACTCCTAAGGGGCAGAGCGATCCCCCGCTCCTTTTTTTCTCTAAGGTGCCTAAATGACCCAGATCAGGTCGGCGCTCACCTTCTCCAGGTGCAGCCGGGACAGGAGCACCGGGCTGCTGGACCGCGGGCTCTTGTTGTACGAGGGGCAGTACCGGTCGGGGTCCCTCCACTCCGGGAGCCGCGGGTGGCCCTGCCGGTCCCGGTAGGCGCAGGCCCGGGCCAGGACCTCCCTGGGCAGGTGGCAGGACGTCCGGCCGCACATCTTCGGCGCCCACACCGCGGGCCCTGCGCGCGGGGACGGGGGGCGTCGGACTCGGGCCTCGCCCCACGCGGCCCGCCTCCCCCCAGCCCCAACCCCGGCCCGCGCGCCCGGCTCCCGGGGACGCCGCCCGCCTCGCGGCCCGGCCCGGCCCGCCGACAGAAGGGAGCCCCCGCCTGGGCCGCCTCTCGCTCCGCCGCGCCGCCGCCCCCAGCCCCGCGCCGGGCCTCCACCTACCCCACGGACTTCAGCGGGGTCCTGCAACTGTGGCCGCCCCCTGCACCCCCTTGCCTGCTCAGGGCCACCTCCAAGGCCAAGGACAACTCCAGCAGTGTTGGAAAGGTAGGCCCCACCCCGAGTCGGTGGTGACCCTGGGGTGGGACGAGGTTGGGGTGTCTGGGCACTAGCTGGGTGCAGGAACGGGCGGTGAGAGACCCTGCTGCCTTCTCTGGGGCTGGACCAAGGGGATCCGTGTCCAGATGGGCTGACTGAGGCCCGGGCCGCCTGGACACTCCAGACAGCAGTTGGGAGCCTGGGGGACTGGGGGCGGA
>SJYW01055793.1:108771-121735 GCA_006410735.1 Raphicerus campestris | reverse complement strand
CTCTGTGATTAATGCTGGCCAAATCACCACTTCCAGCCACTTTTCTCTTCACCCCTTGTCTGTTCCCACAAAATGTGGTGCATTCTCCCCAGAGCTTTCTTAATGCAAAGTCATGCATACATGTTGGAGTTCAAACAAATAAATCTTTGCCTGTTCACTGTTTACTGTTTATATCACAAAGCTCCCGCTGACCAGCTGGCACACAGGAAGTCTCTAAAGGTTCTGGGGCTTGATTTATTTTGCAGTCTCTTAATTCATATGTATGATGCCACTGTTGCATATTACAGGGGCAGGGCCATCTCGTCTATAAATTCTGAAATCAGTTGGAAAGCCTGATTACCCGTTAGTGAATGTGGGCCCCATGAACATTAATCTACACGCTGGGCTGCAGTCACCGGAGTCCTGGCGTCAGGCCAAGCCACCAGCGCTGGAGCACTTTGGACTGCAAGTCAGTTTCACCAAGTCAGACAAGTGTGGAAGATGGATCGCAGAGCAGCCCTCATGGTACTGGGAGGATGCAAAGGACAGTGGGGACTTCAGGCTGAAGGAACTTGAGAAAGACTCAGCAGAATATCTTCAGGTAGACTGTGACAACTGAGAAGCCACTGCAAAACCCAGATCTTTCTGGCAGAGGGGAACCAGAGATAGAGTGACAGAGACATCACAGGAGAGGGGTGGGCACGAGGCAAAACAGCTCTGGGTCCACAAGAAATCAGGATCTGGGAGACAGAAAGTAGCTGATTATGGACATGTGTGCTGTGCACATTGGACCTGGAGAGATGCGTGTGCATGTGTGTGTTTGTGTGTGTGTGTGTGCGCACAGATGCTGTTGTTATTTAGTCTCTAAGTCATGTCTGACTCTTTTATAACCCCTTGAACTCTAACCCACCAGGCTCCTCTGGCCATGGGATTTCCCAGGCAAGAATACTAGAGCAGCTTGTCATTTCCTTCTCTAAGGGATCTTTCCAACCCAGGGGTCAAACCTGTGTCTCCCTCTTGGCAGGCAGATTCTTTACCACTGAGCCACCTGGGAAGTCCTGTATGCACAGATACATCTACCAATGAAATCAGCTTCTTCCATGCTTGACCCATTTGTCAGCCATGTCATCATTTTCAAAGTCCTCCATAAATCTTAGGACTACACCTTAAAATTTTCTATAAAAATAACACATGGCCTTTTCAACACACACACACACACACACACACACACACACACAAAATTGTCCTGAAGTGTATAAAGAGTATAATATCAAATGCAAAGTGCCCCATTTGCCAAGCCCCGCCCTTCCACCTCAGCCAACTCTATTCCTTAGATGGAACCACTGTGAAGAACTTCCATCCTCAAACTTTCCCTTCATTCTCTCTCCAAGAAAGGAAACATTCATGGAACTTATGTCTGCATGAGTAAGGGGAACTCTCTAACCCTCATCTCTGCATTCACCTACTCCACAGCCAGGACTAGAAGAGTTTTCTCAGAGCACCATTTTCTCTTAGCAAAGCCCCGGCGGCTCCCCCAGTGCCTACCATATGGAGTGCAGACCTCCATCACTGTCCTCAGCCCTCATCTCACCGCCTTTCCTACCATTCACCTTAGCCATCCTTCCCTGGCATTTATGCCTATGCTGTTCCTCTGCCTGGCACCCCAACACCTGTGTGTTCTATCCCACATTCCTCTTGTGAGTTTTTAGCTCCTCTCTTTCCATCCTCTTCTTCAATACCCACCTCACTCTCTAATTCTTCTATAAAACATGTCTGCCCCTCTAACCAGCAGCTCTTTCCTGTCCCTAAATACTTATATAGTCACAGGATTAAACGTTTCTTATTTTCTAATTATTTTAGAAGTGTTAATTCTCTCTCTCCCAATTAAAAAACAACTTTGAGGTTAGGAAACTCACCTTTACAGTCTGTTGGCCCCACAGAACCTGGTGTCACACGGATGCTTGGGAACACTCAGTTTGCCATAAATGCATAGGAAATGGGCAGATGACACAAAGTGTCCCTTTCATTTCAATACTCATCCCCCCACTGGTTTGTACATTGGGCTAGCTTTTATTTTTTGGAGTTTTGTTTACAACCCTGTAACTATCTCTTTTACATGGTCATTAAAATACAGATGAATTACCTTCAGTCCAGTGTAACTAATAAGATTGATAGATTAACTGCACCTTTCCTTTCAAGGATACGAATTTTTTGTATGTGTCCTAGAAACTTAGAATGATATTTATAGTTTCAAAAAACCAGCCCTAAGAGGTACAGCAGGTAGTTAAACCCTACCTAAGGTTTGAGACCCCCTTGATTTTAACCTTAAATGTCTAATCCATATGACATTTTAACAAGTCATGAAATGCTTTCTTTGTTCTCATTTTAGTGTAGAAGAAAACTTTAAAGAAAAGGGTAAATCTTCTGGTGTATGGCATATGGAGGTCAAGATCTTACATAGATTTTCAGCATTAAGGCAGAACAAATGGACTACAAGATTACAAAGAAAACAAATTCAGAGCAGTAACCTTTTGAGAACTGCCAAATTGCTGGCAAGATGAAAATGGGATTGCATTTGAGAAATTATGCGGTGTTGTGCTTCTCAGAGAAATGTACAGCATAGAGAAAGATATGTGTTTTCACTTGAAACTCTATTTTTAATATTCGTAATGACAGCAACTGAAGCAAGTCTGACTATATGTAGAACACCCAGTAAATGGTAAATGGTGGTGATAGGGAGGGGGGGTGGAATATAAATGGAAATAGAGGCTCTGGTGTACCAAGTATATTTTTGAAATATCAAACAGACACCTTCAGCCTGGATGCTGAAGATCACTGTGCAGGGTGAAAAAGAAGTCGAACATTTGCCCAGAAAAAAGTCTGAAATCACAGCAAAGCAAGGGCTGGATTCTCAGCAGTTTGAAAGAAGGGAATATATGAAAGAAAATGTCTCTCTGCATATCATAAAAACAGAAAAATTTCCAGCATATGCTGCTATTTTACTTTTTTACTTTGGCAGAGCATTTGTGACTAGTTAGGAGTGGGGTGGTTCTCAGATGTATGTTTCAGCCAAGGATGATGAATGCTCAGACTATTTTTCCCGACCTTACATGCATATACTTCTCTCTCTCTCTTTTTATTCCCCATGTGCCATCTCCTAATGTTTTTATCAGAAGAGGTTCCCAGGCAGCTCCGTTCGGTATCACATCAGACATGTTTGGAGTAATTCCATTTAGATATAAGATTGACCCATTCCTGAAATGTGTTCCTTTAGTTCCTATGTTTGTTTTGATATAACACAACTGAGCAAGCCAAGGAAAATTTAAGTAACATAAAATTAATAAAGGCGCAAAACACACACTATGAAGTTTTAACTCCTACATTCATCGATCTTTTTCCTAGACTTTAAGTAAATTACACTTAAAAGTTTTTCCATAGTTCAGTGAATTAGGTCTTTGGGTTGACATTATAATTCTTCTTTTCACTCACATATTTCTATATGTTGATAAAGCTCACATATGTATGTCTAATACGTGCTTGATTGTTGCATTTCTTAAGATACCACAACTTATTTTAAATGTTTCCCTTCTGTAGTGCATCTGAGTTACTGTCAAATTTTTACTATTATATACAGCAATACACCTGTGTAAGAGACCACTTAATTTGGTCTCTATTAGGTTACATTTTAGGCTTTTTTCCAAAACTGGAATTCCTACATGAAAGAGAGACAAATTATGATTCAGAAGCTCCCAAAACCTACTACCAAATTGTCCTCCAGAAAGCTGCAGTCAATCTGTTGTGCCAACTTCTATCGTGTTTCCGTTTTCCCAGATCTTTTATAAAATCGAGCTTTCTCATGTTTACTAATTTGAGAAACTCACTGAATGACTTTTCATTTGTATTTCTCTGATTTCAAAAAAGACTTCTGATTTGCTATAGTCATTTTACCTTCCAGTAGTTTCTCTTAAATGGTTTAATTGTATTCAAAGTATCTGCCTTTTATTTCTAGTTACTTAAAACATCCAGCGACAGTGAAAAAAAACTGGCACAGGTTTTATTTCCTTGGGCTCCAAAATCACTGTGGACAGTGACTGCAGCCATGAGATTATGACACTTGCTCTCTGGAAGGAAAGCTATGACAAACCTAGACAGTATGTTAGAAAGCAGAGATATCACTTTGCTAACAAAGGTCCATATAGTCAAAGCTATGGCTTTCCCAGTAATCATGTACGGAAGAAGGCTGAGCCCTGAAGTGTACTGGTGAAGATTCTTGAGAGTCCTCTGGACTGCAAGGAGATCAAACTAGTCAGTCCTAAAGAAATCAACCCTGAACATTGACTGGAAGGACTGATGGTAAAGCTGAAGCTCTAATATTCTGGCCACCTGATANGTCATTAAAATACAGATGAATTACCTTCAGTCCAGTGTAACTAATAAGATTGATAGATTAACTGCACCTTTCCTTTCAAGGATACGAATTTTTTGTATGTGTCCTAGAAACTTAGAATGATATTTATAGTTTCAAAAAACCAGCCCTAAGAGGTACAGCAGGTAGTTAAACCCTACCTAAGGTTTGAGACCCCCTTGATTTTAACCTTAAATGTCTAATCCATATGACATTTTAACAAGTCATGAAATGCTTTCTTTGTTCTCATTTTAGTGTAGAAGAAAACTTTAAAGAAAAGGGTAAATCTTCTGGTGTATGGCATATGGAGGTCAAGATCTTACATAGATTTTCAGCATTAAGGCAGAACAAATGGACTACAAGATTACAAAGAAAACAAATTCAGAGCAGTAACCTTTTGAGAACTGCCAAATTGCTGGCAAGATGAAAATGGGATTGCATTTGAGAAATTATGCGGTGTTGTGCTTCTCAGAGAAATGTACAGCATAGAGAAAGATATGTGTTTTCACTTGAAACTCTATTTTTAATATTCGTAATGACAGCAACTGAAGCAAGTCTGACTATATGTAGAACACCCAGTAAATGGTAAATGGTGGTGATAGGGAGGGGGGGTGGAATATAAATGGAAATAGAGGCTCTGGTGTACCAAGTATATTTTTGAAATATCAAACAGACACCTTCAGCCTGGATGCTGAAGATCACTGTGCAGGGTGAAAAAGAAGTCGAACATTTGCCCAGAAAAAAGTCTGAAATCACAGCAAAGCAAGGGCTGGATTCTCAGCAGTTTGAAAGAAGGGAATATATGAAAGAAAATGTCTCTCTGCATATCATAAAAACAGAAAAATTTCCAGCATATGCTGCTATTTTACTTTTTTACTTTGGCAGAGCATTTGTGACTAGTTAGGAGTGGGGTGGTTCTCAGATGTATGTTTCAGCCAAGGATGATGAATGCTCAGACTATTTTTCCCGACCTTACATGCATATACTTCTCTCTCTCTCTTTTTATTCCCCATGTTCCATCTCCTAATGTTTTTATCAGAAGAGGTTCCCAGGCAGCTCCGTTCGGTATCACATCAGACATGTTTGGAGTAATTCCATTTAGATATAAGATTGACCCATTCCTGAAATGTGTTCCTTTAGTTCCTATGTTTGTTTTGATATAACACAACTGAGCAAGCCAAGGAAAATTTAAGTAACATAAAATTAATAAAGGCGCAAAACACACACTATGAAGTTTTAACTCCTACATTCATCGATCTTTTGCCTAGACTTTAAGTAAATTACACTTAAAAGTTTTTCCATAGTTCAGTGAATTAGGTCTTTGGGTTGACATTATAATTCTTCTTTTCACTCACATATTTCTATATGTTGATAAAGCTCACATATGTATGTTTAATACGTGCTTGATTGTTGCATTTCTTAAGATACCACAACTTATTTTAAATGTTTCCCTTCTGTAGTGCATCTGAGTTACTGTCAAATTTTTACTATTATATACAGCAATACACCTGTGTAAGAGACCACTTAATTTGGTCTCTATTAGGTTACATTTTAGGCTTTTTTCCAAAACTGGAATTCCTACATGAAAGAGAGACAAATTATGATTCAGAAGCTCCCAAAACCTACTACCAAATTGTCCTCCAGAAAGCTGTAGTCAATCTGTTGTGCCAACTTCTATCGTGTTTCCGTTTTCCCAGATCTTTTATAAAATCGAGCTTTCTCATGTTTACTAATTTGAGAAACTCACTGAATGACTTTTCATTTGTATTTCTCTGATTTCAAAAAAGACTTCTGATTTGCTATAGTCATTTTACCTTCCAGTAGTTTCTCTTAAATGGTTTAATTGTATTCAAAGTATCTGCCTTTTATTTCTAGTTACTTAAAACATCCAGCGACAGTGAAAAAAAACTGGCACAGGTTTTATTTCCTTGGGCTCCAAAATCACTGTGGACAGTGACTGCAGCCATGAGATTATGACACTTGCTCTCTGGAAGGAAAGCTATGACAAACCTAGACAGTATGTTAGAAAGCAGAGATATCACTTTGCTAACAAAGGTCCATATAGTCAAAGCTATGGCTTTCCCAGTAATCATGTACGGAAGAAGGCTGAGCCCTGAAGTGCACTGGTGAAGATTCTTGAGAGTCCTCTGGACTGCAAGGAGATCAAACTAGTCAGTCCTAAAGAAATCAACCCTGAACATTGACTGGAAGGACTGATGGTAAAGCTGAAGCTCTAATATTCTGGCCACCTGATATGAAGAGATGACTCGTTGGAAAAGACCTTAATGCTGGGAAAGATAGAAGGCAAAAGGAGAAGAGGGCATCGGAAGGTGAGATGGTTAGAGAGCATCACTGATTCAATGGGTATGAATTTAAGCAAACTCCCGGAAATAGTGAAGGACAAAGAAGCCTGCGGGCTGCGGTGCATGGGGTCACAAAGAGTTAGACAGGACTTAGCAACTGAACAACAACAATCAACAGCTACTTTCATTGGTCCCATACTAACTGCAAAATAATGCTGGGAATAATCAAAGTTCAGCTTGCTATACAGACTTAAAATACTTAATGTATATAAACTATTTAAGCCACAGAATATAGATTCAGAGATTGTTGTCACAATGCTAAAACCAGAAAAAAATGTGAGAAATATATTTTTAAATCTTATTTCTAACACATTATAATAAATACTGCAGTGTTTGGAAGCCCCTGACTGTTTGGAAGAAGCTTTTTACTTGCCATTGCATAAGCACAGCTACAGCCTCTGTTTATCAGAAAGTGTATTGACCAGCAAATGGACATACTCCACCAACTGATATTGACAGAATTCTGTCATTGCAAATGCCTGTTCCATTGACATTATTTGCTATTTTTCTCTCATAGAAGTGAAGGAATAATTACAGCTGTCTCTTTGGCTTATATGAGGTTTATATACCAATTTCTTTTTCCACCTTTTAGACAGTTCTCCAAGTTCAATAGCTGCTTCTTACTCGATGTGTATTACCGGACATGGTGCTTGGAAAAATGAAATAAAATGAAAGCTGAATTTATCAATCATATTAGCAAAGGTTTTAGGACTATGTATTATGCAGAATATATTGAATATTGTGACTTGTTCATCACATTTTCCCCATTCTTCCCTTTCAAATTTTTATTTTTTTAAAATTTATTTAATACTTTATTCTATTTTACAGTACTGTATTGGTTTTGCCATACATTGACATGAATCAGCCACAGGTGTACACGATCTCCCCATGCCAAAGCCTCCTCCCACCTCCCACCCCACACTATCTCCCCAGATCATCCCATACACCAGCCCCAAGCATCCTGTATCCTGTATTGAACATAGACTGGCACTTCATTTCTTATATGATAGTATACATGTTTCAGTGCCATTCTCCCAAATCATCCCACCCTCTCCCTCTCCCTCTCCCTCAGAAGCCAAAAGTCCGTTCTATACCTCTGGGTCTCTTATATTGTCTCACTTACAGGGTCATCATTACTATCTTTCTAAATTCCATATATATGTGTCAGTATACTGTATTGGTGTTTTTCTTTCTGGCTTACTTCACTCTGTATAATCGCTCCAGTTTCATCCACTGAGTCAAACTTATTCTTTTTAAGGGCTGAGTAATACTCCATTGTGTATATGTACCACAGCTTTCTTATCCATTCATCTGCTGATGGACATCTGGGTTGTTTCCATGTCCTGGCTATTATAAACAATGCTGCAATGAACATTGGGGTACATGTGTCTCTTTCAATTCTGGTTTCCTNTCTCCTCAAGGAGTTTTATAGTTTTCTGGTCTTACGTTTAGATCTTTAATCCATTGGTGTGCTTCACTGTAAGCGAATTTTCCTGGTACTTTTGTTTTTCATTTATATTTACTTATTTACTTTTGGCCATGCAATGTGGCATGTGGGATCTTAGTTCTCAGATGTAGGGATCAAACCCAGGGCCCCAGCAGTGAAAGTATCAAGTCCTAACTACTGAGCCACCAGGGAATCCCCTCTCCTGGTACTTTTGAATATGTTGTTGTTTAGTTGCTAAGTTGTGTCCAACTCTTTTGCAACACCTTGGATTGTTGACTGCCAGACTACTCTGTCCATGGGATTTCCCAGGCAAGAATACTGGACTGGGTTGCTATTTCCTTCTCCAGGGGATCTTCCCAGCCCAGGGATCAAACTCATGTCTCCTACATTGCAGGCAGATTCTTAATTCCTGAGCCACAAGGGAAGACCCACTTTTGAATATATATGTAGGAAATATAATGTGGGTCTTCCTGTTAGAGGGGCATCCCTGGCACCCTGAGAGACTGACTAATAAAGCTGGCATGTGATGAATAAGATCAGACAAATGCAAAAGTCACGTGGACAGGAACGGCGCAGGCTAAAAGCAGTAAGATAAGGTCTTGGCATTGGCTAATCATGGGGTTAACATAGCCTAAGAAAATGTATGTCAACTGTGTGGAATTTGCAGCTTCGAAATCCAGAAAATGAGTGTGAGGGCCAATGTTTCAGAGTTCACATCAGTCATCTGGGAAGAGGGGCTCATTGGGCAAAATGTGAAAGTGTATTAGAAACACCACAAGGAGCAGAGGGGTATAAGAGGGCAAAAATAGAAGGTATGCCTGTGTTCAAATCCCACTTCTTTCTTACCAGTTCAGTGACTCAAACCCTCTGGGCTTGTTTCCTCATCTGTAAAATGGAGATGGTGATAAGAATATTACTTACCCCATGGACAGTAAAATTTGAATGCATTTCAAACACTGAGCAGCACATAAGGACTATAGAAGTCCATGATGACTAGAGCCCAATTTAGGATGCACCTAATACACAGTCAGCTCTCAACAGCTGTTTGATGCTATTCATCACACATATCATTGTGCTCGGATGATATAGTCACCAACGTGAACCTCTGATGATCAAGCACCTTCCCATATACATTTGCTCAGTGGGACAAGATGTGCTGATCTAGGGAAATGATTATCTAGTCCAGTGAGGTGGTTTGAGCTTTCATGGAAATTAATCCTCTGCTGTAGACATCGATTTGCTATGTGTTTGATTAGTATGACTTTGGCTGAGGAAACAAGATCTGCTTTTCAGACCAGCAATTCTGAAAACCTGACTTTGGGTAGAGGTGACTCCATGGATATGTTATCCCTTTTCATGCTTATGACTGAGTGACAGAATGACCACAGCTAGTCAGAGTCATGTCTTCTAGGAGACTAGTAACGAAATGAAATTTGTGGAGCTTCCATGAGAAAGTTCTAAGGGAGCCATAGGAAGGTTTAGTTGATTGGTGAGCATACACGCCCTCCAAGCTGACAGTTGAAGACCAACAAGCGTCTCAGCGGCACATAACTTTGACTCTGAGGTCAGATAACCATAAAGAATGACATGCAGTCTAAGTGCTTCCCTGTTAGTTACTCAACAAACTGCCTGTTCCAACAAAGATGTGGCATCCACAAAAATGCACAGTGCTTTTTGTTCNGTAAAGCCCCCAGCCCCGTGAGGAAAGGCCGGAGAGACCCTCTCCTAGGGCACGGACAGTTTATTTTGGACGGCGTATTTTAAAAGGAACTGAATATACAGAGAATGGAATAGGAATGGTCCGGAGTAGGAAAACTGTCTCACCAGAAATGACTAAAAGATCTGAATGTGGCCAGCAACATGAAAAGAGAAGCAAGGGGAAGGTGGGCTAGCTTTCTTCAGGTGTCTGATAGAATTTGTATAGATGAATAAATGATAGGTAGGTGGGGAAAAGGGAGGGGGGTGTGCAAACGTATCTTTATATAATTCTAAAAGAAAAAAATATGATCAACAGAAGGACAATAAGTGACGGAAGATTCTGGCAAAGATGGGTCAGGGCAGGAGTTTCAGCAATCCAGAAATCTGAGCTACCTAACTATGGAAGAAGCTTCTGGTGAGACTGCAAGGTCCTCATAGCCTGTATATGTACATATTAACTAAGAAAACGTGCCTCGTTCTATATGGGTTTGCAAAAGGGACTTCTGCAAAGTTGGAGCACTGGACTAGATGAAGTCAAGTTCCTCTTACAACTCTACATTCCTTGCTTTCTATAATGGAGGCCATAAAAGAACACATTGGATTTCGTTGTAAATGTTATTAGTAAGAGTGTTAAGTCACAGAGGGTATTAAAAAAGAAATGCCCATAGCTGTTTGTATTAGATTATTCCTTGCCAAAATATGTATTTCTAATATATATATATGTGGCTAAAATTCTTAAGACACGTGTTAAATGCCCTCTGTGTTGAATAAACTAGCTGGAATGCAGTCTTTAAATAGTGACATGCTGAAGTCTTTATAGCGTGGGAAACACATACAACAGGTTGGAAAGCATATGCACAAAGTCTATTCTAGAAAACACAGCCTAGGAAAATGCTGCTTATGATCAAACAGTTCAAAGTTGACACGCTACTCAGTTTTTCCTTTAATCTCTATCTGAGTAGCTCAGGAACTATAGCGTGATGGAGACAGAAGATTCCAACATGTTCCCTGGTGACAGCCTGGCCATGCTGAAGAAATACGATCCCCCAGCCCTCCATGGCTTGATGGATGGTTCACAAGACTATGGAGCAATGTTAACTTCATAGTGATAAGAAAACAAGACCCCAGATCAGATTCAGTTGGCCTTCTGTATCTGCAGGCTGCGCATCCACAGACTGAATCAATTATGGATCAAAAATATTTGAAAAAAAAAATTCCAGAAAGTTCCAAAAAGCGAAACTTGAATTTGCTGTGCACCATCAACTATTTACATAGCATCTGCATTGTATTTACAGCTACCCACATAGCATTTACATGGCATTAGTTATTATAACTCATCTGCTGCTGCTGCTAAGTCGCTTCAGTCGTGTCCAACTCTGTGTGACCCCATAGACGGCTGCCCACCAGGCCCCCTCGTCCCTGGGATTCTCCAGGCAAGAACACTGGAGTGGGTTGCCATTGCCTTCTCCTATAACTCATCTAGAGAGGATTTAAAGTATAGAAGAATGTGTGTAGGTTACACGGGGACGTGAGCATCCGTGGATTTTGGTATTCACAGGGGGTCCTAGAACCAATCTTCCACAGATATGATCGGATGACTGCATGTAGTCCAATTTTAACAATAAAGATGAGCAGAAAAAAGACAAAGGAGATGTCTAACTGTTACCACTGTTCTTGTGTTGGGAGTATGACCCATTTCTTCTTTTCACTTTTAGGGGAGATACAAGCTTTTGTCTGCCTGGTACCACCTTCTCTGTTTCTAGCAGAAACAACTCCCTGACTGTGAAGAGGACCATAACCCAGCCCAGGACAATCAGTGAACCCTGCCCGCAAGTATTGTTCCAGGAATAAACGCTCATCCCAAACAAGGTTATCAAAGTCCTTCACTATTTGTTTTTAAGTGGACTTAGCAGGAAACGTTTTTCCTTCCTCTCCGGTAGTATGTTTACAAGTCTGTAAGCCTGTATCTGCCAAGGCCATGGTTCCAGCCTTGTGGGGACAGTATTTCTGAAAGAAAGAAACCAAACTGCAAGGAGAAGAGAAGAGGGGAGAAGAGGGCCAGAGAAAATGAATGACTAGGTTCTGAGTGATTAAACTTCCTGAATCTAGTCCCTGAGGCCAGGGCAATTACTGCCCTTTCTGTAGTTAAGGCCATGGAGTTCCACGGGGTCAGGGGAATAAGAGGCATTGGGGACAATCATTTCCCTAAAGAAATTCTGTTTGAGGGAAAAGTGAATCATGTCTGTTTGTACCAACTGAATATCTTAGAAAGGTAAAGAATTAGTGATGAGTAAGGGAGTTCAGAGAAAGGTCTGATTATTACTAGGATCAAGGAAAGTGAGTTGGTGGCATAGGTGATAAGTAAGTGGTATCAGGAAGGGGTTTCAACATCAGGGCAACTTTGGGGAAGAACATTCTGGGTGGAAGAAACAACGGAAGCAAGCACTAGGATGAGAGAACACAGGGCGAGTTAGCTGGCGGCCGGTTCGGCTGGTGTGCAGGGCACAAGGTGAAAAGTAATGCTGGGAAACAAAATTGGAAAATTTGACCAGGCCAAAACGTGACAGCCTTCAGTGAGTGCGAATGGGGTTTACTGAAGTTACAGTCATTCAGATTGTGTAACAGATCTTCCCGCCCCAGTGTTACTATCACTGAAGTTTCTCTTCTAATAATAAATAGAATTGTGCCATAATCAAGTTCAACAGATCAGTCACATTAACGAAACAATCTGATTTTTATGATTTAACTGTCTATCAATGACAGAGGTAACTGTTTTTAAACGATTATCTGTTTTAAACTGACAATAATTGTTTTTAATTTTATCTAACCATTCCCCTAATAAAAATAAGAAAGAAAAGAAAGTGAAGTAGCTCAGTCGTGTCTGACTCTTTGCAACCCTATGGACTGTAGCCTACCAGGCTCCTCTGTCCATGGGATTTTTCAGGCAAAAATGCTGGAGTGGGTTGCCATTCTCTACTCCAGGAGATTTTCCCAACCAGTGTTTGAACCTGGGTCTCCTGAATTGTAGGCAGACGCTTTACCGTCTGAGCTACCAGGGAAGTCCTAAAAAAA
>SJYW01055793.1:96783-107705 GCA_006410735.1 Raphicerus campestris | reverse complement strand
TTACTGATACTGTGAATGTCTTTTATTGCACACTAAATTGTACACTTGACATAGTTACAATTATAATTAAAATTACAACTAATTTCAGTTATAAACTTCCTGTTATATGCATTTTACCATGATAAAAAGGTTTTTAAAAGGTAAAAGACATGTGTAACTAGGATTGAGAATTTCTGTACCTAACAGAGATGAAGCAAATCACCTGTGAAAGAAACATATGATATGTGGTCACTGCATTTTACCAAATCTTCATTGTCCATTGAAAAAAGGTGAAGTCCTGAGTGTGGGCCTCCATGATTTGGCCCTGGCCTACCCATCCAATCTCATCTGTCATCTCCACCCCATCCTTTGTTTCAACCACAACTTCAAATTGAATGATGAGTAATCTCCTAAATGCATTATTTGGATCCACATATTCACACTTCTTCCACATGCTTTTCTTTCTTTCTGCAAAGTTATCTTCTTGTCAAAGACTCTTGGTCTAGCTCATTATGTAAGACAAAAGTGTCAACCCCTGATACACATTAGAATCACCTGGAGAGCCTTTAAAATCTAAGTTTGCATGGGTCTCACAAGGGCACCCCACTCCAGTACTCTTGCCTGGAAAATCCCATAGATGGAGGAGCCTGGTAGGCTGCAGTCCATGGGGTCACCAAGAGTTGGACACGACTGAGTGACTTCACTTTCACTTTTCACTTTCATGCATTGGAGAAGGAAATGGCAACCCACTCCGATGTTCTTACCTGGAGAATCCCAGAGATGGGGGAGCCTGGTGGGCTGCTGTCTATGGGGTCGCACAGAGTCGGACACGACTGAAGTGACTTAGCAGCAGCAGCAGCAGCTCCCTAGACCAATGCAATCAGTTTATTTCAGAAGTGGGAATCGAGCATCAGTCATTTTTGTAAACACTCCCCAGGTGATTCTAATGTGCCAGCAGGGTGGGGAACCACTTTTGCACTTGTTGCTCAGTGTGTGATCTGCTGCCCATTAGCCTTGACATCATCATCTTGTTAGAAATGCAGAATCTCAGGATTCATTTGCGACCTATTGACTCAAAATTTACATAGTAACAAGCTACATCAGTAATTTGTGTGCCTGTTCAAATTTGGAAGAGAAGTTATGAACAACCTAAACAGCATATTAAAAAGCAGAAATATTACTTTGCCAACAAAGGTCTGTCTAGTCAAAGCTATGGTTTTTCCAGTAGTCATGTATGGGTGTGAAAGTTGGACTATAAGGAAAGCTGAGCACCAAAAAATTGATGCTTTTGAGCTATGGTACTGGAGAAGACTCTTGAGAGTCCCTTGGACTGCAAGGAGATCAAACCATCCTAAAGGAAATCAGTCCTGAATAGTCACTGGAAGGACTGATGTTGAAGCTGAAACTCCAATACTTTGGCCGCCTGATTTGAAGAACTGACTCATTTGAAAAGACCCTGATACTGGGAAAGACTGAAGGCAGGAGGAGAAGGGGATGACAGAGGATAAGATGGCTGGATGGCCTCACCAACTCAATGGACATGAGCTTGAGTAGACTCTGGGAGTTGGTGATGGACAGGGAAGCCTGGTGTGCTGCAGTCCAGGAGGTCGCAAAGAGTCAGACACAACTTAGCAACTGAACTGAACTGAACTGAACTGAAGGTTCATCTTGGGACTGGAAGAAGCCCTCTCACAGCCACCATAGCCTTGTTAACCACACCTGCTTAAAACATACCTCTGTCTATTCAGTTCTCCCATTGTACTAGGATTCTGAGATCTTGTATGGATGCTAAGTCACTTTGGTCATGTCCAATCTTTGTAACCCTATAGACTGTAGCCCACCAGGCCCCTCATGAGAATCTCCTGGCAAGAATACTGGAGTGGGTTGCCATGCCCTCCTCCAGGGGATCTTCCCAAGCCAGGGATCAAACCCACATCTCTTATGTCTCCTGTACTGGCAGGCAGATTCTTTACCACTAGCGCGACCTGGGAAGCTCTGAGATCTTGAGGTTGGGACAATATTTTATCTCCTATCTCTAGTACCCAGCATGGCATCTTATATAGTAGCTTCCATAAATAGTTACTTGAACTATATNACCACTAGCACGACCTGGGAAGCTCTGAGATCTTGAGGTTGGGACAATATTTTATCTCCTATCTCTAGTACCCAGCATGGCATCTTATATAGTAGCTTCCATAAATAGTTACTTGAACTATATTAAAATTTAAAAGCAACATGAAATCTAATAACTAGCATTTCAAAGATAATGGTAACACCCTTAAAGTAAAGAATAAGGCACGACAGGAATAAAGGAATCTATGTATTGAGCAACAATTATGTTCCAAGACCTTCAAACACGGTAGGTGCAATCCTCACAACAGCTCCATGGAATAAGCATTTCCATCTATTTTATAAACGGAATAGTTGCAGCTCAAACAAGAAGAAACATGGTCACAGAGCTGATACAGGATGAGAGTGGGATTTGACTCCAACTGTCTTATTTCACAGCCCATTTTGCTGAGCTTCTAGTAATTTAAAAACTAGCTCTTTTCAAAATCTCCTAGAGGTATCTTAACTCTCTTTTCTATTCCTATCCTTGTCTGCCTCTCACCATCTCTTCCTTTTTACCATGGAGTGTGACCTTTCCACTTTGTTCCAAATACTTTCTCCTATCTCCTTTCTAAGTCTCTGCTTTCCTCCCCCTCAATGACTTACCTGGTCCCTCAGCAGGAACTGAAGTACGTTTAAGACTCTTGTTTTAATTATCAAATGTATTTTCCTTTTCTAAAATTTAATATCAGGTCAATTACACTCCTCAGTAGGTGTTTAAGATTTCTGATAAGTCCTCTTCTGATAGGACTTGAAGTAGGTTATAGATTAAAACACCATTTGATGGCAATTTTAATGGAAAGTAAGGGATTTTATTGTTGCTTCTCTTTGGTTTGATTTTAGGTAAAAGATATAAATTATTAGCCTAAATTGTTTTTTTTTTTTATTGAAAAGTAGGGCTCCAAGGATAACTCTTGTCCTTCCTTGCCCTTCAACAGAGAAGAAACCCAATTCTACTTCACTTCTTTTTCTTCTATGTGTTAAATATCAGACTGGATAGAAACATTAATTTGAGAAACTAAATGTTTTATTATTTATCTAAATATCATATATAAATATCTTCACTGAGAACTGTAACAACTGGACATAATCCAATTAACAAATGCATATTTTTTCTTTGAAATATTTTTTTTAATAAAACACTTCAAAAACTTCCTAAGAAAAAGCAATGATAACAATAACTTATACAAAATGTCAAGACCAAAAAAAAAAATTTAATATAGAACAATAATTCCTTTGTTGGAATAGAATTTGAGTGGAAAAGAAATAGCAGAGTTATGTATAATCCAGTATATCCATATAAAGATTGGATTATTTTACAATAAAGCCAAATGGAATAAAAGTATTTCAGGGCTGAGCCTCCACAATTTCAAACTGCGATGGCTGATCACCTCATCTGGCAGTTATGTTGTGCCTGAACACACCCCTTCCTATTTGCATACAGAGGAGTGGGTATGTCACAGGCTCTCTCCTGGTTAATCTTCCTTTCCAAATGTAGGTCTGACCAGATCTAGAGCCAGGGCACTGTGCGGTGGAGCTGGTTATGCCCTCTACTCGGGCATCACGTCTACAGANTCACTGTATCCTCTTTGAAAGTCTCCCTTATACTCGTTGATGAGGACGGTAACTGTTGTGAAGAGTTAGCCATCACTGCAGAGTGACCAGCTTATCTGGGTTTGTCCAGAACTTTCTCAGTTTTATCTTTTGCCCCTGCCCTCAAAACCCCTCAGTCCCAGGCAAACTGCGATGGCTGATCACCTCATCTGGCAGTTATGTTGTGCCTGAACACACCCCTTCCTATTTGCATACAGAGGAGTGGGTATGTCACAGGCTCTCTCCTGGTTAATCTTCCTTTCCAAATGTAGGTCTGACCAGATCTAGAGCCAGGGCACTGTGCGGTGGAGCTGGTTATGCCCTCTACTCGGGCATCACGTCTACAGAAAGGGGAGCACCATTCACATTGTAAATGTTGTCTGTTCATTTGACATTTTTTTCAGTGGTAAAGAGTCTTATTACTACAAAATCATTGTATTATGAGAATTCTCTGATGGAATTACAGTTACTGAAGAAGGAAGCGTATTTCTAATTGACACATACATGCAATGTGGGCTAGTGGCTGCCATGGAGGCCACATGTTTAGTGAGATGCTTTAGGGGAATCTGAGTCAGCCACCCGGTGGAGACAAGGGAGGATGAGGAAGCCATTAATTAGTATAAGCAAAGACAAGAGCCCACGTGTGTGAAGACAGGGGAGGCTGCCTCAATTCTTCATTCCAGTTTTCCACTCCTGAGCCTGCCTGCTTCCTTGGAAAGCAACTCAGAGACCTTATAACAAAAATCTTCTCTTTTATTTAAACCAAATGAATGGATCTTATACCTCAGGATTAACCAAGTTAATTCTGTAATTTGAATCTAAAAGTTGAAGATGTGAAAATAAAGCAAATTTATTTGACAAAAATGTTCATTTTATTTTTCTGAAATGACCAGAAATTTCAATAAAAATAATCTTCTTAGCACATTGCTCTGGGACATAGCCTCTGCAAAAAAAAACCCCAAAAAACAGAGAAATCATACTGGGAAGAACACTTTGAGTGTATGTTGCCAATTTCATTTAGCAAATAATAATGACATTTGGGAGTATATTATTAATAGTAAAGTACCCTTTGGATTCTCTGTAAATAGATATTATTAAATCTTAGTAATCTAACAAATTCTGTATAAGAACTTAGGCTGATTGGGGAAGGATGTTGTTACCAGCAAAGAGATTTAAAATAAGCATCAAATTTGTTTATCTCTCCCTTTCAGTGACGGGTATATAATGCCATTCTTGAGATAGTGAAATGAAGGAAGTCTTCAATTAAAGACTTGATAAGAAACTGCAGAATATCCTTGCCACTTCATATTCTTTTTATAATTATAAGTTTTGATATTTCCCAAAGCATATTATGTGTGCTCAATCACATGTAATATCTAGTCGATCACATAAAATGTAATTTAGTTGTGGGTTTGCAAGTTTTCTGTTCTGTAATATCACTCATAGCAGTGATACTACTGTATACTTCTAAAGGGCTTTGCTTTAAAAGTAGTTGAGTAAAATTGATGACCCAGTGCAAGTTCAATATATGAAGCAGGGCACCCAAAGCTGGTGCTCCGGGTGTTCAGAGGGATGGGGTGGGGAGGGGTGTGGGAGGGGTTTCAGAATGGGGGGACACATGTGTATCCCTGGATGTCGATGTATGGCAAAAGCCATCACAATATTGTAATTATTCTCCAATTAAAATAAAATAATTGATTAAAATAATTAAAGTAATTGAGAGAATTGTCTTCCTGCTCTGCACCAGTGAGATAGACGCAGTGCTAATGCTGTGCGCAGGAAAAGGAATCTTTCTAATGTATTCTAAAGAAAGTCACTTTCTTCAAATCTTTACTTACCAATATTACACACTCTGTGATAACAAAGTGAGCTCTGCATATCCTGGCATAATTGAAAAGCTTATTTTTAAATGCCATATGTTGCTGTGATTCATGCTGTGTTTTAATGATTATCACACATGCAAGCAAAATGCTATATTAGTTTTATATTCATGTAATTCCTGATTATCACAAATCCACACAATGAAAGACTGAAATGATATTAGAGTGCCAGAGATGTGAAGAATCTCAAAAAGTTCTCTTATCTAGCATCTCATCTTTCTAGACAATTGAATTTAAGTCATCCAAGACAAAGGGGAGCACTTCCTTTTTCAATTTAGTAAATGTTTTATGGAGGCCCACAGTGTGACCTATGCTGGGGAGAATAAAAGTTGAAGAACCCAATTCTGTCTGGTCCTTAGGGAATATACAGTATTTTTTCCAAAGAAGTATAAAATAAATGGAAAATAAATAATAGTATATTAGTACTGCATGTCTTGGAATGGCATATAGCACAAGTTCTCAAGTTTTAGCACACACCAGAATCTCCTGGCAGGTTTGTTAAAACACAAATTGCTGGACTCCTGCCTCCTGCTTCTGATTGAGTAGCCTGGATAGGGCCCAACAATCTGCATTTTCAACAAGTTCCCCAGTGATACTGGTTCCTAGATGATGCTCTGGGAACCACTGCAGTAAAACATTGGGATTAAAAGTGCAGGCTCTGGAGTTCAGGGGCAGAGTTTGAATCCTGAGTGGATTTGAGTTCAAGTCCTGCTTTATTGAACTACAATGATGGTATAAATTTACAAAGTACCTTTCCTTGGAAACAATTTTCCTCTACTTTAAAATAATATTCTTCCTAATTTGGGGTGTTGAAATATATATATGCCCATGAAAATAACGGTAATGGATACTGCCATTTATTTATTAGTATGATAAAACCTTGACAATACCATAACTGTTTCCCTCCTGCATTATAATTTGGGGATGCAATTTAAAAATACATAAATAAAGGACAATCGGGATTGAGCCCTTCCCAAGAGAGCCACCATGCCTGTGTCCAGCTGCAAGTCTCAGAAAGGGGATGGGACATTCTTTAGGAATGATACTCAGCTGTAGCATGAATAGCAGTCGTGGGAAGAGGTCAGGAGGGCAGTGTGCAAGAATGGAGTGCACAAAACACAGGCTGGTTCTGTCTGACTCACTTGGTGTAACAGAACAGGGAGATGAGATGTGCTGGGGTGGCCTCCCTGTGACCTCCCCGGTAGGTCAGTTCACATGTAGGACACTCATCTCTGTTGTCATAGCAACTTTAGGACAAACCTCTCATGAGACCTAAAGCAAGAAGTCAGGGACTAGACTCTGTCCTGACCATTTGACTGATGACTTTTCTAATATAGGGTTCAATAAAGCAGGACTTGAACTCAAATCCATTCTATTCTGCCAGAGTAGGAATCCAGGTTATCTCCTGGGTGTAGGGAATGGGCTTGGTGATGGTAGTCAGATGTTTCTATTCTTGCCCCTCTGATCTATTTTCAATCATCAAGCAAAACNGAACAAACCTCTCATGAGACCTAAAGCAAGAAGTCAGGGACTAGACTCTGTCCTGACCATTTGACTGATGACTTTTCTAATGTAGGGTTCAATAAAGCAGAACTTGAACTCAAATCCATTCTATTCTGCCAGAGTAGGAATCCAGGTTATTTCCTGGGTGTAGGGAATGGGCCTGGTGATGGTAGTCAGATGTTTCTATTCTTGCCCCTCTGATCCATTTTCAATCATCAAGCAAAACACACTTAAACCATATGAAGCTTTTAAAGATAAAAAACAGTATTTCCTACATATTTTAGTTTAATGTTTTGACCCTAACAGACTCTTTATGATCCCGTGGACTGCAGCATGCCCTTTATTAGCTCCTCGGAGCTAGTGCTACAGTCCATGGGGTCGCCAAGAGTCAGACATGACTTAGGGACTGAACAGCAACAAATCACATTCTCAAGACTTTAGATTAGAAAAAACCATTTTAGGAAAAGATTTCAAAGAAATATTTCCAGTCCCAATCAAACCTCTTTAGGTAGAGGTCAGGAATTGAAATCAGGGAGGTGGTAGGATTCAGGTGAAGGGTAAGAGTCAGTGATACCTTTGAGGCCCACCAGTAGTAATGTCCAACCCTCTTAATAGTTCAATAATCCCATTTTGAGCATAAAAATGGCTCCCCAAATGAGCCACAGCAAAAGGACCCACTTCAAGTAAACAGAGTAAATGTTCTCAGTAACTAAAGGTCATTGAAAAGTATTGTCTTAGAGGATGGGAGACAGTAACTGCAAATCATATATATGATAAGGGGTTAATATTCAGAATACACGAGGTATTCATACAACTCAAAAGCAAAAAAACCAGCCCAGTTAAAGAATGGATGAAGGACCTGAATAGACATTTCTCCAACATATAGACAGCCAACAGACATATGAAAAGGTGTTCAGTATCACTCATTATCAGGGAAACACAAATGAAAACCACAACAGATATCACCTCACACCTGTCAGGATGGCTCTTCCTGAAAAACGAAAGATAAGTGTTGGTGAGGATGTGAAGAAAAAGCAATCCCGTTACTCTGTTGGTGGAGATGTAAATTGGCACAGTTATGACTGAACACACTGTGAAGTTTCCTAAAAATATTAAAAATAAAACAACCATATGATCTAACAATCCCAATTCTGGGTATTTATCCTAAATAAACTAAAATCAGAATCTAGAAGTTATGCCTGCATCCCATGTTTCTTGCAGTGCTATTCAAAATAGCCAAGAAATGGAAACAGCCCAAGGCTTCCCGGGGGGCTCAACGGCAAAGAATCTACCCGCCAATGCAGGAAACGCAGGGATCCTCCAGGCTGGGAAGATCCCCTCGAGTAGGAAACGGCGACCCACTCCAGTATTTTTGCCACAAAATTCCATGAACAGAGGAGCCTGGCAACGTGACTGAGTAACAAAACAACAGCAACAAGAACCAGCCTAAATGTCCCATCTACGGATGAACGGATACTGAAAATGTAGTATATATGGAGATTTATCAAGAATGGTCATCAATATGGCCTCTTTTGGACTTTATTCACCAGATTAGCTTGATGAATGCAGCCTGGCTTATGCTCATGCTTCCTCTGGCATGGTTATCATAATTTTACAGTGAGTGGACAGTCCCTCATTTTAAATAAATAAATGTGGGTATGTATCCAAAGGAAATAAAACACGGATCTCAAAAATACATTTCCACTGCCATGTTCATTGTAGTATTATTCATAACAGTCAAAATATGGAAATTATCCATGTGTCTGTTGACAAATCAATAGATAAAGAAATCATAGTATGTATGTGCAATGGAATATTATTCAGCCTTTATAAAAAGGGAAAACCTATTATCTGCAATATCATGGATGGAATTGGTGGACATCATGCTAAATGGAATACACCAGTCACAAAAGGATAGATACTAAATAATCTCATTTATGTGTGGAATCTAAATTGTTGGGAATTCCCTGGGGGTCCAAGTGGTTAGGACTCTGCACTTTCACTGCCAAGGGCCAGCATATGATTTCTGGTCAGGGAAATGAGGTCACAAAAGCCATGTGGAGTGGCAAAAAAAAAAAAAAAGGTAAAATAAAAATAAATAGTCACACTCATAGATGCAAGGAATAGAATGGAGACTGCCAAAGGCAGAGGAATGGGGAAATGGCGATGATCAAAGGGTACAAAGGTTCAGTTGTGCTAAATAAATAAGTTCTGGAGATCTGCTGCATATCATGATACCAAGAACTAACAACTCTATAGTCACGGTAGTAGTGTCAGTCACTCGGTTGCGTCTGACCCTTAGTGACTCCATGGACTGTAGCCCACCACGTTCCTTTGTCCATAGAATTCTCCAAGCAAGAATACTGGCGTGGATTGCCATTTCCTCCTCCAGGGGATCTTCCCAATCCAGGGATCAAACCCAGGTCTCCTAAATTGCAAGCAGTTTCTTCACTCTCTGAGCCAGCAGGAAAGTCCAACAACATACAGTGTATACTTAATATTTGTTAAGAGGGTCAATCTTTACATTATGTTCTTGCCACGTAAAAGGACGTGATAATGATATTCAGGTAGGGACAGGAGGAAACTTTGAGACATAATAGATATGTCTATAACCTTGATGGTAAAAACGGTTTCATGGTTGTATACTTAGCCAAACTCAAGAGCTGTACATTAAATAGGGACAGCTTTTACATATCAATGGTACTTTTTTTTTTTTTTTTGAATGAATGAAAAGCATTGTCTTACTGGGGGTTTCTCCAAAAGCCAACCTTGGGACAAAGATCTGGATGCAAGTGGTTTATTCAGGAAAGAACCCAGGAAGCATGGTGAGAGATTGAAGTGAAGCCAGGAAAAAGGAGAGCCAATGAAAGTAGGGAATTGCAGTGGGCAACTGGGGCTCATCCCTACTGGCACCCATTGAGGAACTGTGTGGAAGCCACCTCAGAAGTGCCCCCAGGATTGCTGCAAGTGGGGTTCCTAGATCACGTGGTAGTTGTATTGGTAATATTTTGGGGACCCTTGACAATAGCTGGATTTTTATCCACTGTTGCAGCCTGGTGAACGTGCCTGGCAAACCAGCTGTTCAGGCAGCTCATTGGCTGAGGGGCCAGGGGCCAGTGCTCTAAAATCCTCGCCCAGGTTTGTCCTGAGGCCACACTGCTCAGGGGCTGCCCCTCAGCGACTGGCTGACATATTGCCGAGGTACGTGGGGCTACTTTCTTGGTAACTTTGGCTTGAGGACTTCTGGCAGCTTCGCCAAACAGTCTTTAGGCTGCATCGCTACGTAAGATGCCTCCGCCCAACTTTCTTGTCAGTTTCCTTCAGGGTCAAACTTGCATCCTCA
The DNA here is from genome assembly GCA_006410735.1 of Raphicerus campestris. Taxonomy (NCBI): domain Eukaryota; kingdom Metazoa; phylum Chordata; class Mammalia; order Artiodactyla; family Bovidae; genus Raphicerus; species Raphicerus campestris. The sequence continues at coordinate 97,298 of SJYW01055793.1, read as the reverse complement.
TCTCACAGCCCTTCAAGCCTTCCATGCCTCCTCCCTGTTTGCTTTCATAGTATTTCCTCCACATGCCTTTTAAATCTTCTCTTAGTATCTGCTTCTCGGAAGACCCATCTGAACACATCCGCCACGGCCCAGCCCTCCTTGGTTGAGGCTCACTCCTGGGGACATTAACTCTCCAGCCTTTCCAGTCTACCCCATGCACTGGTTCCACCTGTTCTCAGGACCAATAGACCACCTGAGGCAGAGAGATAGGAAGCCTCCTAGGAAGGAACCTGTTAGTTGGTGGCCCCAGGGTGAGCATCTGGGGAAGCCATCCCAAGTGACAGTGTTTTCTACAAGGATTATATTTCACTTATCTGTGCAAGTATGCAAATAGATTGTTGTGCTGTATGAATATAACCAGGAGAGAAGGAGGGCTCTAGGCAATAGTATTTCCAGACTCTGTTAAGAAAAGTTGAAACTATCTCTGCAATTCAGGTTAGTTTACTTCCTTTTGCAACATATCTGGAGGTTTATTT